>OZ020515.1:33782838-33839190 GCA_963971425.1 Bryoerythrophyllum caledonicum | reverse complement strand
CACAAGGATGTGGACTGGCGCACCGTGGCGGGCCGCAATGTCAGCCTGATGGATCGAACTGCCCATTTTATACCAACCACCTGGAATCAACCGAGTGATTGTTGGCCACGTTGGTCAAACCGAAGATCCGGGGACGATCCCGATGCCCACCAACAACAGCAGACACCTCCAGAAGAGTACGGGGGACATAACTACAACGACTACAACCGTGGCAATGATATGGGTTCCACGCCTGTAACATTTGGTGGGGGGAGTGGCAGCCATTACTACGATGGCAGCCAATGTGGTACAGGGACCAACACCCCTCAGAGCTATACGCCAACGCATCCAAGGCATACGTACGAGTCTCGTCGTAATTCCCTCGGAGAAGAGGAAGAACATACCACCCCACACTCTGCACCCGTCTATTACGACCCATATGGCGGTTCTTACCATGGATATGGCCGTTCTTTGGATGGCGGCCAATGTGGTACAGGGACCAACACCCCTCTTCGCTATACGCGAACGCATCCAAGGGATACGTACGAGTCTGGTCGTAATTCCCCCAGAAAAGAGGAAGAACACGACACTCCAAACCCTGGACACGTCTATTACGACGTTTATGGCCATCCTTACGATGGATATGGCCGGAGATTAGATGGAAGAGACAACACATCTCCATCAACGTTTCCACCTCGTCAGAACGATGATGCCGAGTTTGAAAGACAAATGCATGAAGCCACAATACAAAGCCAGAACGAGTACATCCGCAGGCTCGAAGATGAATCTCGCTACATGAACAGGCAATACAATAACTTGTATGATGTTTATTCAAGCGGGCCGTACTCAAGTGGCGCTGGGCCAAGTGAAAGGCGTGATACTGACTCAGATTCCGATTAATCATACATGGTCTTTGTGTAATGTAATCCATGTGGATAATGTCTTCATGTGAGAACAATGTTGACAATTTTGTACATTTAGAAGGTCATTTTTTAAGATCTTCTAATCAATGTTTATTAAATATTTCTACGTTGCGGCCATGTCAATGTGGATGATGAATGTACAATGCATGCTACATGTTTCCAAATGAGTTTTATTGATAATTTTTTAGTATAAGTGGATGTGTGGAATGAGAAATTTTTATACATTCCAACTTTTCATTCACCTGATAAAAGTTAAAGAGTATTTCATATCATTACTTGTTAAATAAATTTTTTTTTCAACCTGTACCTCTAAAGTTCCTTGACTATTTCTGACCTAGAAGTTAAAGCAAGAAGAGAAACGCCGCTCCGCAAAGGGGCTGGCGTGAATAAAGAATCTGTTCGTTCCATCAGTAAGACCATGCCCACCAGACACCCTGTCAAGGAGGGCTTGGTTTCTTTTCCATTTTCCATTGGTGTAGTAGAATGGACATGGCATGTTGAATGGCAACAGTGTTAATAATATTGAAAGTGTGTGAAATTGTTGCGATGGAGATTTTAAAGGTATCTCAAAAGGATATTTATAGATGGGATAAAGGTGGTGGCACGAGCATCGGCAGTGATTACAATAAGCGGGTCCATTTTCCATCCGAGGGCAACGATGTCATTAATAAGGGGTTGCTGGGTTGGTATTCATTTATTTTGTTTTCAATTGTTTCTGGGGAGAATCTATCATTACAATATGTGAATTCGATAAATTGAACGGTATACTCTTGGTTAATGTGGTCGATGGTGGGTCATTGTATGGTAGGCCCCGAATGCAAAGTATGTCGGCTTTGAGTCTAGCGTTACAAAGACAGCGCTATGTTGCGCATGTATATGGGACTCGGGAGTAGCGAAGGGGGGACCGTATTTCCTTGTGGGTTGTAACTTGTTATTAAAGGTGCCGGCATTCATGAGGATAAATCATCGTGATTTGTTATGGGAGGTAATTAGTTTTCGAATTTCTCGTACTGCTTTGTTATGTCTTGTGACAATTAAGGAGTGTATGTGATGGTTTTGGCATTTTTGGTAGAACATGGAGTGATTTATCGGCGTTTGAGAAAGTGCATATGGGGCATGTTACATATGGGAATTTTTCTATTCCAAATAAGAGTTGTTTTCGGGCGTTTCCCAAATATCGACTATTACGGAAATTGATGACGCATGTTATTTGTGAGTTTGGGATGATGGAATTTTTCGAAGAATTCGTAGAGAGTTCATAGTCTATTTTGTTGTTGCAAACCCATTATTCTATATTAGGGAAGTTTTATTTGATTGCGTCAAGGTTGTTATAGAGGTCTTGTGTCTTGAGATATTTGTTCAAGAATAAAACCGGAACCTTAATGGGGGTATCCTCTTTAGGAGGCCAATATTCTTTTTGGAAGTGGTATGGGGTAGCATGTGGATGTTCGTACAAGTCTTTGGCAATTTCATGCGTTTTTTTGAGGACCTCTTTCCCAAGTTCTATAGATGCAAGTTCGTTTCCATCGATATTTGCTTGAGCAGAACTTTGTGAAGGATTGTTATATGTGTTTAGTTTTGTAACATGTGGATCAACGACATTAAAATGGTTTGGTCGAGATGGCTATTGTAGAGGATAGGGTTTGTTATTTGGATGTTTAGTAGATAAAGTGCATTGATACAGTCAGTGAATATGGGTGCGGGTTAGTTGTTGTACTCTGTTGTGATGATTTGTCATGTTTTGTGTATGGGCATAAGTTATGCTCTAAGGATATTTTAGTGTGTGGAAATTACTCTATAGAGTACACGAAATGGTATACCAAATACATTATACAATATCAATGAATACAACAAAATCTTCCTATAAGCATTTTTGCTATTCATATTTGAATGCCTCTACAATTTAATGTATGCATGTTTGTATTAATGATTGCATATACTTCATTGCTTTACATTGTTATGATTCTAGATGTCCGAGTAAATATGTCGTAGCAATCTACCTACGGAGTTAGGCATTGAACTTCCTTAAAATGCTTTATAAACACACAGAAGAATGTGGTTTTTGGAAAACCTCCTACACAATTTTTTTTTTCTTCTAAATATAACCCTACTTAGAGAGCCGATATCCACTATTAATATAATGTGGCCAAATTACAATTTCCGCCACTGCGGATGAAAATAGTCAGAGGATGGAAAAGTAGTCCTTGGTTGAGAAAACAATCTCTGGACGAAAAACAGTCTTCAGAAGCTACGTGGGCCAGGCGCACAAGTATGTGCACACATGCGCACTTTAATGAAAATCGTCCGCGAATGACTATGGCAAAGTGTTAAGAATCATCACGAACACTATTAAGAAACACTTAACCCTTAAACGTCAGAGCCAACCCGAGGGGCTTGGTTTCTACAGAATCTTCTCTGTAGCTCTTCATGTACTCAACTTTTCACATATTTGATATCATTCTAATCACCTTCTTTTGATGCATTCACGAAGTGAAATTTTACAATTCAAATCACAATTTGTATGAGTGATTTGTGCTTTGAAAGGATTGTGGTAGGTAGGTTGATAACCTTTAGGAGGGTGCAAGCTCATCATTGATTGGTTTATTCATGATGCCCAAGTTCAAAAAGTGCACTATTCATTGATGTCCAAGTACAGAAGATGCCGTGATCCAATTTCGGGCTGCCCGCCCAGGCCATGAAATGTCGTTTAAGGGTTAACGTTTGTAACCCGCTCCTTCTCTACTCTTTCTGTTTATAAAAAGTAATTTTGAAATGAATGTTTTTCTTAATATTAAATAATATAGAGAATTCATTAAAGTGGTTGTTATAATGCGTTGCAAAACAAGCGCGAACCACTACCAAACTTCTATAGATGCAAATTAGCGGTTGGCGCTTGCTTCGAAACGCATTAGTCCAACCACTGTAATGTAGTTTAATATTATAATGAGGTTTTCAAAATTTCAGCTGCAGTCTACTTTTCATCCGCTGCGAATGCTTTCATCCACTGCGAATGTTTTCATCCGCTGCAAATGTTTTCATCCACTGCAAACATTTAAACCGGACTCTGATTTTCCTCTGCCTGGTGATTTTTCATCCGCAGTTTTTTTCCATCCGCTGCTTGTTTTTAATTCGTTGCGCTGTTTTTCATCCGCTGCGGAAATTTCCATCCGCTGCGGGATTTTTCTTCCGCCACATAGAATTTCATCCATAGTGGATGAAACTGTTTTTTTGGCAGAATTAACATAACAGCGACTTAATAACTTCCAAATTTTTTTTTTTTTTCAATTCCGACTTCAGATTTGGGCTTTTTAGGTGCGTTTTCATCTGATATGTAAGCAAAAAAATTGTTACAAAAGTTTTGAAAATTTGACATTTTGGAGTGTACTTAAAAATAACATTGTAGGGACTAAACTTTGGATGTAGATTATGGCTAGAGAATATGTTCATCACATTCGATCTCATGCATGTTTTTTGTGTGTTAGTGATGGTTGTGTTTTCAAATTTGTTATATATGGCGATATTCATTTACAAGACATGTAAGGTGTCTCGTTTGAAATCTCATTTGAAAAAATAATATGATGACGGACACGGAAAGAATACAATTGGATGGAAGGGGACGTCGTCAAAGCGTGCATGAACCCTAAACATGCAAAGTTTGAATCAAACTTTTAACTTTTCTATGCATCTAATTCAGGTGTAAATATTTAGAAGAATGTACATGACAATGTCATGTAAAACCTTATGAGAAACGATGTATTTCACCGTTCCCTTGAAAAAACAAGTCTTCTCTTTATTGAAATTCTTAAAAATAGCATACGTACCCAAGTGAAACATTTTCACACATTGTCACTCATTGTCGGGCGAGGTACCAAAAGATCTTATGAATTTTCACATAAAACCTACATATCTTTGTATTTCTTACATTTTATTTTCTCTACATTAATATGTGGTGTAAACCTTCTTATTGACCATTCGGATTAGTAATTCAAAACACATGAAGTTCACAAGAAAAAGAAGTTTGAATTGGCAAAGTTTGAACCTCCACTACTTCCATGGTTGTTTTGAATACGCTACACCTGTCCTCTACCTCAAGAAATTGTTGTCCAAGGAACTACCATCATGTTTAAGGTAGTGGATTTAGACCTTGCCTAGTTCAAAATTTGACGCCAGGTAAAGTCAAAGTCTGCGGATCCACTAAACGCAGTGAAGACCCTAAACCATTTGCTTCACTTCACACACTATAATCTTTCAATATGTGCGGTCAAAGTTTCTGAAATTTTGTAAACATATTTTTTAATAAGTCTTAATTGAGTTCCAACGGTCACAACTAGAAATCAAACTTTTGGTTTCCTTCTATGGTCATTGCACTAGAATCCAACAACTTTGAAATGTTTCCGGATCATAACTACCACGATATTTTTGGGGATATAGGAGACATGTTGTATGAGTAGGGAGTCGGGCATGAGGAGGCGTTTCAAATGGGGGTAATTCCTATAAATGCTAAATTGTATTCAAGAAACATAAAATGGTTGAGGTTATGTATGATTTTGTGCCATGGGCACTATGATCTATCCGAAAAGTTCGAACCCAAACTCATAAAATTTGATATACGTCTTCTCTACATAAAACCTAGAGATCATCATATTTTACACATTTTGCTTTTTCAACAACATGTAGTGAACACATGAAAACCTTCCTAAACCTGGGTTTGGATTATCATTTGAAATCTTATTCAGTTTACTAAAAAATAAAACATGGAATGGCAATTTTTAAACTCCAGTATTCGCGCACTTGATTTGAATATGCTACAGTTCTTTTCTACCTCTAAAAATTGGTGTGTAGGGAAATCTCATCATAAGGTTGGATTAGGATATTTTGAGGTAATTTTAACAGAAATTCTGAAATACAAGAATTTTGAAATAGAACACATTGATAAGTTAAAAAATCGGAACTATGCCACAACCTAAACCATATAAAATTCAAAAAATGTCGCTCTTTGCACGGCTATATGAAATAAGGTTTTTTTACTTCTTGTGCCCAAATTATAAAGGCATGTAATACATATTAATCTAAGACTATTGCTATAGTCACTTCAAAATGTGCATGCTATCTAGTATAGTCTAATAATGCCGAAAGGAATAAAGTAAAACCTAAGTATTACTAATACGTTGACCGATAATGCTCATGAGGCATGGGCCAGTTGTATGTGTCGCTGAAGCGTGTAATGATATGAAACAATCCTCCAGCGCTTTCTCGGTTTTCGTTGCAGACTCTCTCCATGTACATATGAAATGTATCCGCAAATTCTTGATTTGAGAATACTACGGAACTCCGAGATTCCCGTTGCAGATTCTCGTAGTCTATGGACATTGTCCGCCCGTTGATTCGTTGCGCTATTCGGGCCGTAGCGAACTCCTCCGAAGCCATTGATAACTTCGGAATCATTTGCACATCCGCATCTGGTTTGTGCAAGTACGCAACCCGCGGATCGACCCACCATCGCCTTCGCAGAGTCTCGGCCATGTCTTCACGCTTTGTGAACGTATAAAGAGACTGCATTGGTTCGTTAACCTTCGTGGTCATGCCCCAATCGCATACTCCAATATACACTCGCGATTCATGTGGAGGGAAGTGGAGGAGGATATTGTCCGGAGACAAGTCATTGTGGAGATTGTTGCTCTTGTGGACCTCGTTCATGATGCGCAACAACGCCCACGCAAGCTCGGTCCGTTTTTTGCGAAAACAAACCAACTGTTGAACTCGAATAATCTCATCATTGGGCAATCTCCCATAGTTCAAATGTGTGATGACATCGTCACCAAACTCGATATCCCGGTTCAACATCTCTCGAACTGTCCCGCCATTCCACCAATACGCATAGCCTTCGTACTTGTCCGGATGAATGGCCACGAAACGGATGACACCCGGATGTGGAATCCTCACCGCCATCGACTCATTCTGATGCTCAACTTTTGCCAAATCCGGCCGTGTCTCCGATTGGTTGGACAACTTGGCGGCAAATTCCTAGAATGGTTCAATGCCCGGAGCGCCCTCAATGCGGACTTTGCGAATGGTGGCGTATCCACCTCTCCTGTTCGCATTGTCCATTCGTATAACCGCGGCTGTTGGCGGAATGGCAATGAGATGGGCTTTACGCAACAGGTCTTCTTGGTGCCCCTCTATCGAATTCCACCATCCCACGGAGCCACGCCGGTTTCGATTCTTGGCGAATGGCTTCATCTGGGCCACAAACAAATCCGCCTTCAACAGCACGTCGTTGAAAACTTCATCCGCCGCGCGATTGAACCTCCCAAACTTGGTCAACAAGTTCTTGGCATTCCAGAGTGAATCGTGCACTCTGGCATCCAAGAACTTCAAAAACCCGCGCTTTTGGGTCTCCGTATTCCACATCGGGGCTTGAAGCGCGTCCATCATGTGCTGCCGCATGTCCGTCCGGAACTTCTCGGGGCCTTCATCTCTATATCTGACGTACTTGCTCTCCAATGATCGAATAGAATTTTCCTCATAGAATCTGACGGTCAGTTCTATGAGGAAATTCTTGCAAGCCTCAGATGGAACGTCGTGGATTGGATGAAGCTTCACTCCGAAGTCCGCAACCTTCTGCTTCTTCTTGTCCTTCGGCATCTTCTTGACCCCGCCGCCGTTCGAAGTTTCAATAAAAAACTTTTTTGAAGAAGTTTTTAAAAAAACTTCAAGAAAAAAACTAGATGGGAAGAAGTTCTAAAAAAAACTAAGAGAAAAAACTTCTCACAACAAGTTTTAAAAAAAAGTTCAAGAAAAAAACTAGTTTGGAACAAATTAAAAAAAAAACCTATGAGAAAAATCTTCTAAGAGCAAGTTTTAAGAAAAACTTGAAGAGAAAAACTAGTTTGGAACAAGTTCTATAAAAAAACTATGAAAAAAGCATTTTACGAACAAGTTTTTAAAAAAACTTTAAAAAAACCGCAAAAACTCCCCTCCAAATGTGAATCACTTTCTCCCTCCCAAAGATGAGGAGCCAATGGATGGAAAAATGCCAGCCAAAGCCACTCCGCATCCACTCAAAAATATATTTCAATTTTCGAGAGGGGAAGGAAAAAGTGAGAGAGAGAGGTTGGCGGACGGCCTTTTATAGGGTGGCGGACGGCCATGAGGCCGACCGCCACCACGGCCATCCGATCGGACGGCCAGCCGGCAGTCCTCCAATCGGACGGCCGATGGACCGGTCGCACGGCCGTCCGATTGGGCGGCCGTCCGCGGATCGGACTGCCGTCCGCCCTTTCGGCCATCCGCCCTTTCGGCCGTCCGCCCGATCGGTCGGCCGCCCGATCGCACGGCCATCCGCGGATCGGACGGCCGTCCGCCCTTTCGGCCATCCGCCCGATCGGTCGGCCCTAAAGCCGTCGGCCTAATCGGACGGCCGTCGTGCGCCCCCGCGATCAAATCGGGGCCGTACGATCTGTTCATCGGCCGTCCGATCACGCGGACGGCCGAGGTGCTGTCCGATCTCTCCGACGGCCGGGTCCGGTCGGACGACTCGACGCATTTCGACGGCTGAGATCTCGCCGCGTCGCACTTCGTCGAATCTGACGGTCCAGAAAACTTACTACGGCCTTCGGTAAATGCATTTTACCCCCCCCGGACGCTGCGTCCGACGTGACGTCAGGACGTCCTCGTCCTAGGACGCCCTAGGACGCTCTCAGACCCCCAAAGGACGTCGGATTGATAACCCTGCGGGTTCTGATCCGGTTGTGAATCGTTCGTCTTCAGCTCCTTCAGGTGGTGGTGCCTCGGTCGGGCTCTGAGTTTCCACTACTGATAGAGGCCGGCAAGGTACCGCGGCTTCCGGAGTCTTCTGACCGAACGACTCCGCTTCCGGGATCTCCTGAGGATGAGAGGAGACGAAGACTTCTCCGTTTCAAAGTCCTTCGAAACTTCCTGCTCCTCCTCCGTCTCCATCCCTCCGTATGACTGGGTGCTGAGCAGGTTGTCATACTCGTCCTGCTCCTCCGGACTCAGCATTTTCTGCTTCGCATACATGTGGGCTACGTAGGTGGAGAGGGTTGTTGGGATTTTTTAGGCTTTAGGCAGGTTCTTGACCATGCGGTCTATCTGCTCGTCCATGATCGCTCCCCAATAAACGGACAGCTTCCCTTTCATCGACTCCAGAATTAAACTAGCTAGCTTTGCCACTATCCATTTAAGTTTCTTGGGGTGGAAGATAGGGTTAAAGAATGTCATTACTAACCTCGCATCCGGATCGGTGAGGTCGCTGAGTACGTACTCGTCTTTAGGATTTGCCTTCGAGTAGAACTCGCCCTTCAAGATGTTGTCGTCGCGCTCCGCCACCTTGATCGTCCCTGCCCGGAGTCCATAAGTGTCGCTCCAAAGTGACGTAGTCCAGACCTCCAAATGCGCCTGAACGCGCTTCTCGTACTAGCTTGGTGGCTTTCCCAGGAGCTCCGCCACCATGGCTTTGCTCTGGAAAGCCCAGGGTACCCCTAGGAGGCTTGCGCACCCCATTATCTTGAGGAAGCTCTCCAAAACCCTGTAGGTCTTGTCCGATTTTGGAAACTCCGGCGTCACCTTCTGCAGCAGCAAGGTTCCACCTGATGGGGCCTTGCCTTTCTTCCCCACTATCCGGGCCCACCTCTCCGTGAACTTGCGTCTCGCAATGGTGGCCGGAAACCCTGCACGCACTGACCTCACCAAGTCCCTCGTGTCTACGCTAAATCTGCACTACAAAATCACAAGAGAACAACGCGCGGAAGAGAAGGAGACAATGAGCACAACAAACCCTAAAAGATTGGTGCCCAGCGGCTGGCACTCGCGTTATATAATTAACGCGTTGTACGGATACCGTTACGCGTCATAACGGCGTTTCCGGATCCGGCTGGCGCCGTACTCCGGCTTCCGCAAGTTCCGGGAAAACGCTGTAACTACCTCTTTTAAAGATTCCGGCTCAGCATTAAAATTTTATTTCTTCTATGGAACTATTTATGCTACTATAGCTGTACTAACTACCTAATTTTTAAATTCTTCTTCATTTCTTTCCGGATTTAGTGTTAAGATCCGGAAGTTAGTTGGAACGACTTCCCACACCCGTCCACTTGACTCCCTCTGCCTCCAGGTTAGCAATCTCCGTGAAAAAACCAAGGAGATTAAAAACTACTCCATTCACAACTGTGGGAATCCGTTCCCACAAGGTTCCGAATGTAACCTTCAAAATCCGGTAATTAAAGAAAAATAAAGAAAAATTAGCGATTAGAATAGTGCAGACTTGTACAACTACATTGGAAATAAGAAATAAGGATTCTATGCTAAAATAGAATTTTTAGACGTTGTCTTCAGCAACTTTCCGATAACCAGACGTTGGGATAATCCGAATATGTCCAAAGTATTCCGCAAGATATCTTAAAACCAGAAACGTCATCATGTGGGGTTTTGGAAGCAACACCAGAGCCGTTATGGGATACCGTTTGTCTTTCCCTCTATAAAAAGTAGCAGAAACAGGAACTCTTCAAAGTTTTTGTTTCTGCTCTCGCTCTCTCTCTCTCTCTCTCTCTCTCTCTCTCATATTTTTTGCTCCCCTCATTTTCCATTTGTTTTTAGCATCCGGTAGCATTTTGTAGTACGAGTGCTTTTGTGAGGTCAATGCGTGCAGGTGTGACCGGAGAGAAGAAAGGTTGAGGAACTACCATGGCTGGAGGAGAGCAAACCGGAAGACCGGGGTAGGTGAAGAACACGACCACCGCAGGGCCACCGATCGTGAAGGTGACTCCAGATTACCCTACCAAAGACGTGGACATGCACGCCTTATACCACTACCTTGGCAAGATGGGTTGCTTCGGACTCAAAGAGGTGGTGTGGGACACAAAGGAGGAATGTCTGGTAACGGAACAGATTGGAGCACCCGACAACCTCTACAATGGCAGTCTTCGAGCTCACCCGCAGAGATGGACAGTGGCGGAGTGGAAGCGCACGTATGGCTTCCAAGATGGAGAGATGAAGATGCCGGAGAAGAATGATGAATTCGTCGACGGAGAGTTCAACCGTCACGCTGACCCGAAGGACGGGTACACAACAAGCAACCTTGTTTGCACCCAGGCCCGAATCGTTGTAGGAATTCTAAACCCAAACTTCCATCCGGACAAGCCCAAGCGGTTGGTGTTTGAGTAGGCGAGCGTTTTCATGGGCGCCATGAGAATGAAGATCACCATCGATTGGGCGGAATTGATGCAAGACCTGGTGGCAAGATTGGTCAAGGGCCTCCACCGATCATGGAGAGCCGGATCGCCGCTTCCGTCATCCCTGACCCATCTCTATGTCAAGTAGAGTTGCTGAAGCCAGCAGAGCAAGAGCCAAGATGAGTATGAAGCACTTCTGAACATTCAGAAGTATCGCGGACCGGAAATCAATTCCGAAGACGAGACCGAAGCTGCGGAGCCACCCCCGGTCAAAATCCCTCCAATCGGAAGCAAAGTTGATCGGTGCAGCCGGAGGCGGACGTAGAGGAATCGCCACCAACCCGGATAGACACAACCTCCAAAGATCCAGCGGCAGCAGGCCCATCCACAACCCGCCACAAGTACCGAATGCTGAGCCTTAGGAACTCTGCAGAAAACTGGCAGAAGACAT
This sequence comes from Bryoerythrophyllum caledonicum, assembly GCA_963971425.1. NCBI lineage: Eukaryota > Viridiplantae > Streptophyta > Bryopsida > Pottiales > Pottiaceae > Bryoerythrophyllum > Bryoerythrophyllum caledonicum. The sequence continues at coordinate 33,827,650 of OZ020515.1, read as the reverse complement.
CATGGAATTACTCAAGCACATCGCCTAGAGAACCTTGCTACTCAACCAGTATATTGTTGCTCAACTAGTTCATTACGGACAGCTCGGCGCTGATGTTCTTGATGTTGGCCGAGCTCAAAGTGGATGAGCTAACAAAAATTATTCCTTGGTTGAAGGACCTCCGTTACGTCAAGGCTCGGTTGACCGTGCTGGAGAAGCAGTAGGCACCTTTAGTTTAATCCCGGACAAAGCTGCAGCACGAATTGGCGGTGGCGGAAGCAGTAGTGACAGAGGCACGAGCTGCCCGGACGAAGGCAAAGGATAGGGCCACCGCATTGGCTCAAGCGCTCGTGGAGATCCGGGCGGCGCTGAGTTTTCCGGTTGACACGGTCAACTAGAGCCTCCTCTTCAACGAGCGCTTGAAGAAGGAAGGGAAGGTGAATCGTAGGCAGATCATCCGGTTCTTCATGGATCATGGACGGAAGATGGAGAAGACATGGGGACAGATGTTGCTATTGGCCAACAATAGCGTGGTCCGGGAAGAAACGGTGATGCCGAACTTAGATCCATCGACCTCAACTCATCACCCGGATGCTGTCAAACCATCGAGTAGAGCGTCGGAGGCTTCCGGAAAGGATTAGGGTAAGCGGCAGGCGCAGGAGATCTTTGGCACGCCGGATGCGGCTTCACCCATGCGCTGGGACAAGGTTCCTTTGCCCAGCTCGGAGACCGTCAAGTCTTGGAAGAACACACTTTCGGCAGCGCTTTTCCAAGGGACTCCCCTAGTTTTCCGGCTCCCTTCTTTTCCCCCTTCCTCCACCATCTGGAAGACGACTTTCCTATTATCGAAGGGTCTTCCGGAGGAGACCTCCAGTGTCAAGGATGTGGTGGGAACCACAACCGGCACGGCAGAGAAGGCAACACAGGTGGTACCTTCCCCTAACAGCCCAGAGCCGGCAACCCAGCTTCCGAAAGCAAGAGCCAGGTACTGGAACCAACTCCTGAGAAGACCGACAGAGCACCGGAAGCAGTATTAGCATCCCCCAGGCGTAGGAGCAGCCGGAACAAGAAGACTCCGTAGCTAGGTTTAGGGTTAAAGTTAGGCACTAATAGTTACTTAGGTTTTGTAGCGATTAAACGATGGGGCTCATGATTGCACCCGGCTGCCAAACCTTAGTTTATCCAATTCCATAAACTTCCTTACCAGCGGAAAATCCAGATTTGAGATCAATAATTTTGGATCTAAGATTGAATTTCCGGATTTTCAGGGATAAGACCTTTTTGCTATTATGACAGGATTTTTCGGATTTCTCGCGGATAAGATAGACTCTAGTTTGGGAATTTAATTAGTACTTGATAGATGAGTTTTAGAAGCTCATCATTTTGTTTTTTTTGCTGAGAATGTTTTCTATCTATCACTATTTTATCTCAAACTTGTAGAGATTGAGTACTTTCTTGTGAGGAACGGATCCATTGTGGTTGGAGTATGGTGATTTAGATCTCGTGTGTTGAGTGTTAAAGTGTTTGTATTTGAAGTGACCGGTTGGGACTTGCATTGGGAGATTGCCCGGAAGAGCTAGAGAACGGGTTAAGGAGAGCCTTGACATTCTTCGGGGTCCAAAAGTAGCGAGGAGGGGAAGAGACATATTGCAGAGGTGTGTCTGGTAGTCTATAGGGCACGGGATACCTGTGTATACTCGGATTCTGGTTGAGGCCGAAATCTCTCCCTACGATAGGAAAAAAACTGATGTGTGTTGTGGAATTCGTTCCCACACGATTCCGTATATAGCCTTAAAATCCGGCTAGATATAAAAATTAATAAAATATTAGTAAATAAAATATTATAGCAGGACGGAAATAGGTAGAAATAGGAAATAAGGAATCTAGGTCCAATCGGAATCCTTAAACAGTGCTATTAGATTACTTACTATTAGTGCGGATGTCCGGAGAAATCCGGACTATTTCAGAGGAGATCCAGAATCCGGAACTGTCATCATGAAACAGACCTCATCCGGCGGCCGTTTGTTCTTCAGGGCAACTCTTAGAGGAGATCCTCATGCAAGAAACCCCTTTGATGTTCCGGCGTTCATCTACACCGCCATCAATTAACCTACGAAGGTCGACTTCCCCGGCCTCGAGACGATATATCGAGAAAGCTGCCAATTTGATAGGGAGCTTCTAAGACCTCATGGGAAAGTAGATCTGGTCGGTAGGGAGGTCGGCAGCAACACCACCAGCCAAAGAATCTCCAGCAACGATTTCCGGATCCGGAACTCAGCAGCCGGAGGAGACTCCGAAGAAGATAGACGCCGGGAAGAAGATAGAGGAATCACCTAGGCGTAGGAATAAGAAGACACCATAGTTAGGAGTAGTATTAGGAAATCCCTAGTCCCTTTTAAATTAGTAGCGATTAACGATGGGGCTCAGGATTGCACCCGGCTACTAACAAAGTAGACCTGGTCTAGAAAATTGTGAGTTCGGAAAGCATTTCCGGACTTCAGGGAAATTCCGGATTTCAGGGAATTTCCGGATTTCAGGGATTTCCGGATTTCCAGAATCTGGATCTGAGATCCATAAATTTTGGATCTGAGATTTGAATTCCGGATTTTTAGAGATAAGTTCTTTTTTTGTTAGGATAAGATTTTCTAGATTTCTAGCGAATAAGGTAGACTTTAGATTCAGAAGTTTAGTTAGTACTTAAAGGATGAGTCTGAGGAGGCTCATCATCTTGTTTACTCTTACTAAAGACGTCTTAGCCTCTGAATATATATCTTTATATCCTAGTGTTGAGCGTTTTTGTGAGGAACGGATCCATTGCGGTTTGTGTTGTTGTGGATAGGTTCTGTCGTAGTGAGCGCTATTGTGTTTGTAACTTGAGGTAACCGATTGCGACTTGCATTGAGAGAGCGCCCGGGAGAGCTGGAGACGTATTGCAGAGGGTGCTTGGTAGTCTCCAAGGTCCGGAAGAAGCCAGGAGGAAAAGAGATGTATTGCAGAGGTGTTCCTAGTAGTCTCTAAGGCACGGAAGATCCGTGTGAACCCGGATTCCGGTTGAGGCCGGGATTTCCCCTTATAATAGACGAAAAAGCCCAATGTGTATGTTTAGAAGGAAGTTAATTTACAAACCAGTAACACTCACTCGATACAATCACGACCACACTTGCTCGAATGTTGTTGTAGTCCGGATCAACCTCTGCCTGACCGCGTCCGGATGGCCATTTGGATGTTGTAAGAGCGTGGGTCTAGCAGCAGCAATCAACCATCGGTTAGTAGAGTAGGGAGAGTGGGTGTCCAACCACTATAAGTTTCGGGGCAGTGGGTGTCCAACCACTATAAGTTTCGGGGCAGTGGATGTCCAGCTACTATAAGTTTCGGGGTAGTGGGTGTCTAGCCACTTTAAATCACAAGACAGTGGAAAATCCGGCCACTTACACAAAACATGATCAATGGTACTCGGCCACTCGCTTAAAAACTCCGGAAGAGGCTCCGTCTAAAGTTATGTGGAATCCGGAAGGATCCGGACACTACTATTAGAATCCGGAATCCGGAAGGATCCGGAAATAGTTGTAGAACGAGTGAGAATGAGGATCCAGTGGATTGGTGCTTAAGGTTTGTAGATTATTTAGTGATTCTAGAAGAAACAACAGGTCTCTATGGGAACGAACTTAAAGCGGTTTACTTTGGAAACATTTAGTGACAATTAAGTGTATTCTAGAGGAATATTGATCCTACGAACTGCAACATGTGTGTCGAGAAGGAGATTCACTTGCAAGCTGTAAAACTCACCTAGTAGAACCACTGTAGTACCGACCGGAATGTCATAGTAGTCCGGATTTACCTTTGAGTGACCGCGTCCGGATGGCCATCCAGATGTTGTGAGAGTGTGGGTGCGGCAATAACAATCGTCTACCGGTTAGCGGATTAGGGAGAGTGGGTGTCTAGCTACTTTAAGTCAAAAGACAGTGGGGAATCCGAGCACTTACACAAAACAGGATCAGTGGCCTTCCGGTCACTTGTTTAAACCGTCAAGAAGACTCTCTGAGGAAAAATAGAGATAGATCAAACCCATTATAGCTCTCCGGAAATTAGTTCCAAAAGCTATTGTAAGACCTCCGGAATCCAAAAGGATTCGAATCTTGAGCAAAAGAATGAATAGGAAAGCTAACCAGTGGAGTAGTGTTTGATAGTTTAGTTTTGTCTATCTTATAGGGAAAGAACAATAGGTCTCTTTGGAAACAACACCGGAGCGGTTTACTTTGGTTGTATTTAATAGCAATTAAGTGCTAATCGGAGGAATACTGACCTGACGACTTGCAACAACAACCACGTGTGGTCTTCTCATTCAGGATTCCAGAAGGCACCAAGTGAGGTGCAAACTTCATGCCCTCACCGTTATAGATGGTGTGACCGGCGTTTGCGTCTCCCTTACACCGAGCGACGACGTCAAAGTGTTGCGCGAGGATGTCAACGAGCTTGCCCTTCCTTCAGCTCCGCCTTATCAAACGCCTCCAGCGCAGTCTCACCCTCCAAAGATCGCTCTCCTGAAGCTCACATTCTCTCCACAAAATCCTAGCTCCGTGAGAAAATGGAGAAGAACGAGTGAACTACGACACCTCCTTGTCCATCACCGACTGCTTGCCGTCAGTGCTATACCCTCCGGCATTCTCGATCAACAACGCCAATGGGGCCACCTCGAACAATAACCACAACTTTGCCTTTGTCGTTGACCGCGTCCGGATGGCCATCCGGATGTTGTGAGAGTGACACCCTAACAAACTTCGCGAAGATCTACATTGGGAAGTTCCGCGTGGACAAGAAGAAGATGATGAAGAGAACCTAGAACCACTTAAAGCTTTCAGATTTAGGCGCCTCCTCTAATTTTTGCGTCTAGCAATCGTAATATTTAGACACTTGGATTTTAAATAACGTACCAAAACCCCAATAGATGTACAATAATGTCGTGGTTACTCCCATTTCCGCAACATGATCTTACTCAAGTAACAAACAAGTGCACAACACTCGTAACTTACATAATAGTCAAGTCCATGCTACTCTTGAAGAGTTGAAGCATGATTACAATGCGGCTAACGGTGTGCACACACACCCTCACCTCATCATGTGGGAGACTCAACTTGAGAAAGATGAGTCTCCCTCAACCACACACGTCGAGGTCATTTGGGCTCCAAGTCCTAAAATAAGGTGTCAAAAGACACCACCGTTGACCTAGCCGTCACACGGCACAAACCATAACCCTAATTAGAGCTAAGTTGCACGCCTTCCGGTAACTCCACAACTTCCTAGGTGGTTTCTATCTGAATATCACCTACACAAACACCTCCTGCACCGATCCTGACAAAGAAGAATTTGAGCTACTGGACCTGATTCTGCAAATTTTTATCCACTACATAGTTGTCATCCATGGAAAAAATTCATCCGCGGCCAAAAACAAATTTGCAAATTTTCATCCATGGCCAATTTCCATCCGTCGTGCGCAGATTTCATCCATTGTAGATGAAATTGTATTTTTGGCAAAAGTATTTAACTGTGAGTTAATTTCTTCCAAAATACTGACAATTTTTTAATTTTAATTGCGAGTTTGAGCTTTTCGTGGGGGTTTCTACCTAGTGGTAAGGAAAATTCTAGGTTAAAAAGTTTTTCTAAACCACAAATTTGTGGGTTGTTGTAACAAAAAAAAAATCCTTATAGTCTAAACTTTGGAGGTACATATCCAGGGCAATTTAACTCGGTTTTGAATAAAATTTGTGCCTTTAATTAGGGATTTTTGTCGTTAATTTAATTTAGTGTTGGATTGGTGTTGTGGCGCGTTTGTCACCTAATGTATTGATATTTCATTGAGGGACTTGTGTTTGTGAATACCGCGACCAAAGAAATTCCATTACCTTCTTATTGTTACACTTGGAGAAATACTTTTGAATGTTACTTTTTGCATTGCAGGAATTGCGGCTTAGAGCCATCCACTGCAGGCGTGCGCCAGTGGCTCCGACCTCCTTGTCCATTCTACTTTTATGTTGTTGGGGGAGAGGATCCGGTTTTGATTTCTGGATTCTTGTGCGGTACCTCCCTTGTGTTGCCGTTTGTTGCCGGTGTTTTCCGGTGGCCCCATTTCTTGTTGTCTCTAGATTGGAATACGATTTTGTAGGAGTAAAGTCGAATTCATGGCTGACAATACCTTTTTATGTTGGGGATTGTGGTTGGACCTTTTCTAATTAGAAGTGATGACCGGTGAACCACAAAGTTTGTTGGTTTTGTAAGTGCCGATTGCCCGTTTGTACCCTTACCCTTTAGATAATACTTGTGGATAAATCCCGCGGTGGTTTTTGTTTAAATTGACTACCCAGAGTCGGTATTACCGCTCCCCCCTCACCAGACCACCCAAAGAATGCTTCCATCTCACAATTTGGGCCAGGGTCGAATGCCAACGAGGCTTTCGAGCGTGTTTTGGCGTTGGATACCGATCGTAGGTTTTGGGTCTAGGGCGTGGGCAAGTTTGATGACATTGAGGACAATGACCATCATGTCATGCGAGAAAAGTTCTTAAGAGGTGCTGGGGGCATCTCTCTGCCGGATTGGCAACTTTGAATCTAGACCTGAATGAAGAAAAAGTACCAGTAGACGCCGTCGTTTACGACTAGTATGCGTTTGAACTGTTGTTCCAACGCTTGGAATTGGAAGTTCTTCAGACATGAGGGAGGTGGACAACGCAGCGCGAGGTAGAGTTGCGCCTCGTTGAGGAGCATGGGCGCCAGCATGTAGAGTTCATGACTACAATTAAGGCTAGTGCGGTTGGCCAACTCTCAACTTTCACCGAAGAGCCCAAGGTAGAAGAATTCTTCCTTAGTCAGTATTCCAGGGACAAGGGTGTTGCCATTGTGGGCAAACAGGCTGGCATGGGAGCCATGTCCCGTTTGGCCGTAGCCACTCGTGCGCCATTGGTGGTAGTTGGCAATCTGCCAGCCTTCAATCCTCTAGTGCAGTTCATGGCTCATCTAGAAGTAGAGCAGGGGGATTCAAGCATAATCAAATGCAACGCATCCAAGATTTATGTTGGAAAAATAAGGATATTCTATGCACTCAGTATTCCCCGTTGGTACATTGTCAGCAGAGGTCAGTGATGTGTTCAGGGAGCACCAGTTGGTAAAGTTCTTCATCTCCATGCTGGATAAGCAGATGGTAGAGTTGATTAATCCGCATCTTTTTCTTAGGTATCACAGGAACGCCACTTTGGCACATGCGTTCGCCAAGGTGGAAGCGCTCGATAGAGCGTTGGGCGTGAGCGAGTCTACAGAGATTTCGTCACGTCACTTCTGGAGGCTATCAAGCCTAAGAAGCTTGTTGCAGCTACAAGTAGCTTGGCGGAGGCACAACTTGAAAAGGTTATGCATTGCTAGGCTTCTGGAGAGGCTGGTTACACGAAGAGGGACCTCAGTTGTCATAAGAAGGAGGCAGAGGCGGAAAAGGCCAAGGCCGAGGCGGCCAAGCCTGCAGAGATGGCTAAGAGCAAGGAAAAGAAGATAATGACATGTTCGCATTGTGGCAAGTCTCACCACAATGATGAAAATTGTTTTAATCTTCATCCGGAGAAGCGCCCACGGTCTTCAGTTGCTAGATCGGATGCTGTGAAGATACTCCATGCCAAATTGGCAGAGCTGAAAAATCAAATGAGTGCGATGGCATCTTTGAGGCAAGTGATAGACACTCGGCCTCCGGTGAGAGGTCATGGCTCATCTTTAGCCCTAGATCGCTACTTGTATGGCGCTTCAGGGGAGGTGGTGGGAGCAGTTGCCACTCATGCTTAGACTACCGCATAGGCGGTGGCACCTTCTCCCTCTATGCTAGGTAGTACTGGCCATCCACGCCACACGGGTTTGTCGGACCACATTGGTTAATCCCGGCTACCTCTTTCTTTTAGCATTGAGGATGCGGGGACTTCTCTTGCCGCTCCCACCCCGACCCCGGTCCCACTGGTTTTTTCTAGTTGTGGAGATGCCACACACACTTTGGCGTATAAGGTGTTGCAATTGCCAGTGTTTGCTAGTGTGGACTTTCTGACACTGAATTTTCAACCATCTGGTGTATTCCACTTGGCAGGCAGTATGTTGGAGGGCAAGGTGCCTATGCCTTCGTTATAGATGTTGTAGGCAATGATGGCTTGACCCACTGAGGACGATTTGGTGGCTATGTGGGCCAAATTGGCGGCAGAGGCTATTTCCGTGTTTAAAGCCAATGCCACGTCTATACTTATAGAGCAGTCCTTCGAAGATCAGTCCTTGATCCCTAGAGTAGCTTATTTGTCTGAAGTTGCGGCCCGATGTGCACAGAAGCGACGCAATGTGCGTCTAGAGGTGATACGCTTGGTGAATGACGACGGAGTCATGGTCGTTGGCCGTACGGAGTCACGAACGACAACCTCACTTGAGCAACTTCCTACATCTTATGTTGGACTCGGAGGCTCATATATTGGCGAGCAGCTAGCCCAAGAGTTGGCTCTAGGTGCTTCAGACCTCAAGCCTTGCCTGTTTATGATTGTTACATCAGTTGAAGGCAAGGATAATGCTATGGGGTACACCAGAAATCGGTTGCAGTTGATGTCTGGGGTGGGATCTGGTCCATTGTTCTTACACGTATCTTTTCAGTGCACTGTAACTTGTGCCACCAACTACAACATTCCAAAGGGTCGGCAGACACTTTATCAACCCAAGTTTGGGATGGATAATTATAATGTGGAGTCCTCGATTAGGCCTGGACAGTCTACCGGTGATGGTAGGAAGGAGCTTATTCAAGTTGTCTTTGCAGCTAGCACGGTGACTTCCATGGCGGGCACTATGTTTGGATGCAATGCTTTGGCATCCAACTTGCCATATGGTTTTACGCTTTTGGAGGAGATATATGCTTTAATGTCAAGAGTAGCGGAATCAAGTGAGCACAAATTAGTAGAGATCGGTGCACGTGATTGCAAAGATCCATAGGGGACTTCGTTGGAACTCAGTCGTCGCAATCAGGAGATTGTGGACACACTTGATGCTCCACACCTCTCAGAAGACACTACCACTCCATTGTTGGCTTACACCATTCAGTGGCGACCACTTGATGAGGGTATTACCCTCGTAGAGCTATTTGCCGGTATTGATATGGGGCTCGCAGCTGTGCTAGAGGCCGGGCTCAAGATACGACAATTCAACCCCGTAGATAGTGGGTTTGCAGCTAATCGTGCGGCTCACCATCACATTCAGCGTCTTTTGGCAATGTATCTGGAGTAGTTACCAGCTTCTGCCAATCGAGTGTGTTTTGGCAAACTCCCACTCTTGAGCTAGCCCAAGAGTTCGGGGCTCTTTGCGGATTTGCTCAGGCTCATCGAATGGTGGACTACCCATTAATTGACCCCACCGGAGTACACTTTTGAGAATGTACCTCCAGAGGGGGATACACGGATGAAGGTGCGTGAGGATGGTGCATACATCCATCACATTCTTGGTTCCCCATGTTTGTAGATGCCGCGGCGTTGGGCTCTTACGCCTAGTGGCCACGTTGAATTTGGACTAGCATGGCATCATCGGTGACGCTCACCTCTGCACTGGCTCAATTGCAATGGCTTGTGCGTTGTGAGGTTGATGACATCTTGAAATACCACCAAGTTTCCACGGAGGTTACCTAGAATATTGAGCCACCATTGGCCATGGTGAACCGCGTTGGCTTTAATCGGGGGGCTTTTTTCATGTTGAAAATTGAAATGCTACTCATAGTCCTTTGGCACCTTTAGGACATGCGGTCGAGGTATGGTTTGGAATTCTACTTTCCAAACTTACAAGAGCCTTCTCCCAATGAGAGTGAGCAGGCGATGGTCTTTTTTGACAGGCGCCACAGCCGCACCGGATCTCTCTGAGGGCCAGCATTATTATTTGTTGGATCAAGCCATTGACTTCAACACTCTAATTTGGATTTATAGCCTCTGTTTCGTTGTTGAGCGCCATTTGCGTGACCATCTTTGCGTCCTGGGGGCAAACTCTGATGGTTAGGGAGCAATGGTACTACATTTCACAGAGATCGAGTAAGCAAAGTTGCTTTTTGGTTTAAAGATGCACGCAGCCGAAGACTTTGGTTGAGAAGATGCTCGGGATAAATTTTCCCGCGTTTTATCATCACAACACGGGACTTTCTGTTGAGCCCGTGAGTGAGGATTCTTGGAGCATGAATGCCCTCTCTGCTACTAAGTAGCAATCATCAACCGTGCCAGTACGCAATGAGTCTTCTTTGGTGGAGAAGGAGACGACAACGTTTAATGACTAGCCTTTGGATTTGATGCCACATTTTAACGGTGCCGAGGCTCGGAGGATACGAGCGTTTATACGTTCGTATTGTGGTTGTTTTGCCTTTTGCCTTGATGATTTGGAGGGCTACATGGGCAAGCCCATTCACATTGAATTAGAGGACGACCACCCAATCTTTCGACCACCATACAAGCTCAGTCTTTTAGAGAAAGTTGGGGTCCAAACTTGTTGTCAGGAGTTGTTGGCCGCTAGCTTGATTGAGCTCTCCAACGGGGAGTACGCTTGTGCCACCGTTATGCCATCAAAGAAGGATATATTTGGCAGCTGGAAGAAAAAGCAGATGTGTGGGGATTATAGGCCAGTCAATTGCAAGACCAAGTCAGACCGTTATCCTATGTCCACGCCGGAGTAGTTGTTTGATGCGGAGGGCAACGCTAGAGTATTCAGTCCTTTAAATTTGCGGTTTAGTTACCACCAGTTACCATTTATGGTGGATGACCAGGTGAAGACTACATTTTGAGGAGTTAAATGGGATAGGAGAGATCAACTTTACCATTGGAACTTTCTCCCATTTTGCCTCAAGAACTCACCCATTGAGTTTCAGAGGGTGATGGACCAAGTGTTGACTAGTTTACAATTTTTCCATTGCTATATTGATGATGTTATCATTTTTAGTAGCAACCAATAGGAGCATGTGAGGCATCTTTAGGCGGTGTTCAAGAGGTTCCGCTAGTGCAAATTGTGCTTGCATCATGACAAGTGTAGGTTATTCCACAATCGGTTGCCATATTTGGGACATTATATGATTGTTCCACGGGGTCTTGGCGTGCAGCATGACAAGGTGGATGCGTTGCAGAATATTCTTGCCTCAAATGACGTGTGAGGGCTGTGAGATTTTCTTGGCTTGGCAAATTTCTATTGCCGATTTGTCAAGAACTTTAGTTTGATTGCTAAGCCGTTGACTATTCTTACGGAAGAGGATCAACCATGGACGTGAGGACGGAAGCAGCACCAGACCTTTGCTACTTTGAAGCTAAAGCTCGGTTCAACGCTTGTACTACGGCGTCCAGATGTTATACGACCTTTCAGTTGCACATAGACTAGAGTGTTGTGGGATTGGGGATAGTGTTGACTCAGAAGGATGATGAGGGACGGGAGTACGTTGTAGCGTTTGCTTCTAGAAGCAACAACAACTCAAAGTCCAACTACTAATCCTATGAAGGGGAGGCTTTGGACACGCTTTGAGCAATAGCCCATTTTATGCCCTATTTGTATGGGCTGCAATTAAATTGGTGGCCGAACATCATGCTTTGAAGTGGATCATGGAGTCTCATAAGCTTACTAGCAAGCTCGCCAGATAGGCTTTGTTGCTTCAGGAGTATGACTTCTAGGTTGTTCATCAGGGGGGCCATCACAAACTTGGATGCGGATGGTCTATCTCGCAATCCAAGTCCTTCGGAAGAGGATGTGACTAGTACCAAGTGGAATAGGGACCGTGATAGGGAGTCACTCCTAGGATGGCATGCAGCGGCTTACCTCACGCTAATGTGTGGCTACGCATCAACGTTGCCCGATTTGGCAACGGATGAGGATCCGGATAGGGCCCAAATTGTTAGCGATGTGTGGGAAGATGGTCCACTATTGCACAAGCTAGTACATGGGACACTTCCCCAAGCTCTTTCCGCTATGGAACATGATCGAGTTGGACACCAAATAGCAAGGTTTTGTTGGGGGAACGGCCTATTATTTTGGGTGTCGCCGGATGGGACTAGGCGCATAGTTCCTAGGCTAGATAAGAGGGCTTCGTTGGTTCGGCAAGTACATGAAGACCAAGGCCATTTTGGAGTGCAGCGGACTCATTCAATGTAACGCAGCCAGTACTAGTGGACCGGTATGTATCAACAGATCGCCACGTATGTTTCTTGGTATGAAATATGTGATCGGGTTGGATCCAGCTTCAACACCTTGTCACCATAGTTGCAGCCTTTGCCCAGTATGGGGCTAGGATACCGGTGGTCTTTGGACTTTGTTGGTCCACTTGTTGTGACTCCATGCAAATCCAAGTATGTCTTGTTGATGGTGGAGCATTTAAGCAAGTGCTCCATTTCCCTAGAGTTCTTGAACGGTGAACTTTTCCACCGTAGTGTAAAGCAATTCTAAACCACCAGAGAAGCTCAATTCACACCGGTTGCCTCAAATAACCATGTCTTGGCCAAAACTTCTCGACCGGCCGGTGCATTTCTCCACCATAATCTAAAGCGGCCCTAATCATGGAGACTAACCATATTATCAAGTGAATTCTAAATAAATAAGTACTAATCGTGGTGAGGATTGCACATGTACTGTGTAACAAAACCAAGTTATCTTCACTCCCCACAAAAATAAGTGCAAAGAGTTTTTTTAACACCATGAAAATGTTTTTCAATATTAGAGCTTGAGTTTTCCAAGAGGCCAGTAGGATTGGAACTTTCTTATGTTTATCCAACTCCTCTTTTTCCTTCTCCTTCGCCTTGTTAAGGCCCCTGAAATGATTGGTCATTTTCCTTGTATATTTCTATGGTTTGCTAACCTTGTTTGCTATCCTCTTGGCTACTTTGACAACAATTTACATCCACACTATTGACAACAACATTCATTTCAACATATGTCATACCATTCTTTGCATCCACACCACCACTCAACATCCAATATATCTCTCCTCATTGCTTGCGCCCTCCTCATCGCTTGCGCCCACCTCATTGCCACTCACCGCCAACTCTCCATAATCCACATTAATTTTGTGCCAACAATTTTGAAACATCCCACACTATTTTATGAGGAACATGATTTGATGTGTATTGAGAATTGAGGTGGACCACTGAAATTTGAGTGTAATTGAATTCGTGTAGGTATCTTGAAATATCTGGTCCACAGTATATGCAGTGTTTGGTGTAGTGTTGTGATGTTGTCATTGTTTATTCTTTTCTCTTTGGCATTTTTGTTGCTGATAATTATTCAAAACACTACAACCACTTTAAGAGGATGACTTTGTCACTCTTCCAACTTGCTTGTGTTGCTGCTGTTGTTCACTTCATGTCTAGATCTGTACCATTGACAAAAATTGAAGGATAAGAAAACCCTACAAGAAAAATAAAGATCAAAGGGGTTTTATGTTGAAGCTATTAATGAAAATGTGAAGCTTAAATACCAACCTGATCAAGCAACCTGCAAGAGCTGTAAGTCAAGGAAACCAGTTGAAGATACTTCGCTTCTTTTTTTTAAATCATTAATTCTTGCAGCATCTTTCAACTTTGTGGCACCTTGGTCATTTTGCTTTGATACATCTTTTGGAAGTGACCGCAGAATAGCGTTTTTTACTAAAATCAGGGTCGTCAATGTTCTAGATAGATTGCATTGTCTGTATCAGAATTGAAGTCTAAGCCTAGAGACTAGTTTGCAGTCAATTGCCTAGGCACACTCACAGACAGGTTTCGTCTGTATCTTCCTTGCGGCACACTATGATGTCACTAAAATGCCATACTCAAACCACATATACTACATGGTTGCGGATTAACATACAACACTCCCCCAAAAAAACTTGGAACCCAAATAGTACCATCCAATTCTTCAAACTTACATTTTGCAATGATAGATTTCCGCCCAACACAATTGAACACAAGATAAACAAATATCAATCACACGTAAATGAAATTTAGTGCACTTGGTTGGAAGGTTGCCCTTCAAATAGTGATTATCGTCGGTGCTTGCGCCACAACCCATATCCCCTCTATGAAAGCAATTGAAGATACATTCAAGATCCCAATTGCTTCTACCCTACGCCATGGTCGCTTTCGTACATAATTAATTCTAAATGGAGAGTTGTCCAAAATTTTGGAAAATATGATTGCCCGTGTGATTACCCATGGAATGTCAAGGTGCTACCCCTATCATGCATAGGTGGTACCGATGTCATACTTAGGTGGTATCCATTGTGTCCGAATCATTGTGTCAAAGGAAAATAATTCTTTCGACATAGAGGAGTTGAGAGGGACAATTAGGTACGGTATCAAAGACACCCTCAAAAACATAATTACCATCGCCATCCAACTGCCATGTCTATCCTCCTCTAGAAGCAAAGATTGGAAATTAACCAACCATTACCCGACCCACATGGCCCCCCATAAAACCAATACCAAAACCTATAAACTACAAACATCAACATAATTATACGCGTTTGCCACTAAATGTAATACATGGCCCCACCGTAACGGCCTTGGTTTGTTATGTCCCCGATCTTATAGTGTCTACCCTCGAAAGGAGGAAGTAGTTCTATACCACTAATTTTTTGTTTAGTGGGGATGGACTTAGTGGAGGAACAAACAGACACTTCATTCATGCTGGCCTCCAAAGGAAACTGCAGTTCCTCTTCTTAGTCTATGATCCTCATTGTCACTTACTGCATCATGTGCTACACCTTCAAATCCTCCTTTTGAGTAGAATGTAGAAGGCATCTCACGATCAGAATATCTTCCATCCTTGTCAGTGGCAAGGATTGAAGCAATGAAAAAATCTGCAACATTTCTATCGGCAAAACCTTTTTAGTTGGTCTCCAAGTCTCAAAAAGTTTCCTTCAAGATTCTAAGTTTATTTTGATGTTCTATGAAATTCTATATAATCTACAGTAAGTTTTTGAGTATATTAAATGCCATACTCACGTTAGAGATGAGAGATCAATCCTAGAGTAGAAAATAGAAAACGGACACAACAACACCGGAAAGCTACAATCAATCTGCTGATCCCGATCTATATTTCCTGAAAGATGAAGGTACATACAGTCGGCTCTCTATAAATGTTACTCCTCGGGAGTGGGATTTTTGGTAACACTTATGAAGTTATAACATATAACGTTAATAGAACTAGATACCGACGATTAGTAACACTTACAAAAATAACACTTATGAAATACAATACCGATGGTTAGTAACATTTAAAGGATTAACACTTATGAAACTTGATAGTGATGATTAATAACATTTAATGAAATAACACTTGTAAGACTTCAAAGAAAAATCCATAACATATAGAGAATATGAAAGCTGAAAATACAAAAAATATAATCCATAATGCAACTAAATTCAATTCTTCTAAACTCAACTAAACTCAACTAAATTCAACTAAATTCAGCTAAACTAAGCTTAACGAAGAAAAAATCCATAGTGGATTGACGGGTATCTTCCATATAGGCAATCGCCACATCTTGCAGAAGAGTTTGAACCAAGTTGATGCGTGATGAAACATCACGTGGTCTTTGTTGAAGGAATTTCTTCACATTGATATGAAGTGCACCTTCAACAGTGTCAAATCCAACCACGGTCCTCCTCTACCGCATCATTTATAACCTCATCTGCAACAATCTCCAAGTCTTTGGAAGGAAGCATGTCTAGGATATCCTCCTCAATAGGTTCATAGGGATTATTTAAATCAAAGTCTACCTCATAGTTTATGAACTCATGAGCGCCCATAACATTGCTATCTTTTAGGTTTGAAGATAAAAGTGAAAGCCGATGAGGCATGCACCCATTTGGAAGTTTAAAATTTAAAAAAAAAAAAAAAAAAAAAAACAATCACAGCCAGCAATCAAACCTTAGCATGACAGGCCATGCATCCATGATGGGGTCAACGGCATGCCTCTTGCATGCGGCAAACAACTACATCCAAAACGTTTAAAAACAAATAAATAAATAGAAATAAAAACTCACTACATGGCCTACAATACCCTTCTCGAATATGGCCTACGATGCCCTTTTAGATATTGCTGAAAGAATCCTGTCAGATTCTTTTTTAAAAGGACAAATCTTCTCAAGTTCCACAAAAGATATGGTATATATTCATCTGAAGTAATTTAAAATTTTAAAAACAAGTTCTATTATGATGTTTTCTCCAAATGTAACACTTATAGAATCATTTTAACAAAGGGGGGAGCGGAACATGTTATAACACTTAACATATAACACTTACTAGTGTTAATTTTGAGGTTTTTTTCGGGAGCGAGATTTTTAGTAACACTTATGCGATTCTAACACTTACAGAGGTAACATTTATAGAGAGCCCACTGTATTTAGATACAAACGTACTTCCACTCAGAACGTCGACTATTCAAATTGATGCAGGTTACAACACCCACATACTAAGCAGGTGCACATGACCCTGAACCTAGACCCCCTTCAGTTCATCGGGCTAAACCCATTTGGTCACCCGGGTCCCAATCCGAGATTCTAAGGACTAGTTGGGGTCAAAATCCAGCCATACGGCTGGCATGTGCGCCTGCTTACTGTAGCACCCTTACGCCGAGCTCCAGATGAGCCCTATCTATATTCCAATACCTTCGGACTTTCACATACTAAGCTGAAGAAATTTAGCACAACCCCAATGATTTCGGATTGGTATACCTATTCTGCATACCTGAATCAGCAGAACATGAATTGAATTCAAAGCGCTTTTGAATTCCACTCCCACCATTGCCACCTACCACATCGCTATCTACATCTAGATTATACACAAGTGAGCATTTGACACGATAAATATACAAGTAAAAGTTTCTTGTGGACTCAGAAAAATGATTACTCCCCACTGGTTTCGCCGCTGCCAGCAGCTTTCTCCTTTGCTGCTCGAGTACTCTGTAAAACCACATGACAAAAGGTATCAGTCTAAATAAAACAATGGCTCATTTTCACTTAAAGTTAATACTACAAGTGGCTCCTGCTCTTTAAGGTCATGCAACATCGCTTCTTCAGTGTGTAGACGAACTAGAGAATTCTATCTCATCGATGGAAAAACTTACAATGACCGGGAGCACGTCATGTTTCTTGGCGTGACGCTTGGCCCAAGTGTCCACAACCACGCACGCATTTGCATCACCCCAGACATTCACTGTTGTTCGCACCATACCAAGAAGCCAATCCACGGAGTACAAAACAGCCACGTCGGGAATGTACTCTTGTAGCCCTAGCGCCTGTCGCCGATTTAGAAACTCAGTAAATCAATTAAGAGATTTATGGGGGCAAAAAAATCAATAAAACAATAGGCAAGGAATTTCCCTGGCCTGAAAGAAAAACTGAAAGAGGTGGGTATGCACCTGCAGTATAGTAATCATAGACACAAGGGCAGAGTTGGGAATGGAAGCGGAGCCGATTGCGGCCAACGTGGCTGTTAAGGCTACCACCACCACACTGCCTAGTGATAACGACAGTCCATGAGCCTGCGACAAGCATCAACTTTCATTAGTTTCTTCTTGAGAGACTCCTGAATAAGAGCTTATCAGGTTTCTTTATGATAACAAAGTTGAAAGGAACTATAAAGTAAAGAGATGTTACTGTAGTGATAGTTTTGCACCTGACAAATGAACATGACTGAAACTGCTTCATACAGAGCAGCGCCGTCACGGTTGATGTTCGTGCCCATGGGAATGACGAAGCGCACAATGCTGCTGGCGCATCCATACTCCTCACCGCAGCGCATGGCTACTGGCATACTGGCGGCGCTTGAAGATGTTCCAAAGCCTAGAAGCAGGGCTGGCGTGAATTTTCTGTTACACACATTACATATGACGATTGATAAATTGCGTATAAAACTGTAATGGTCGAATATTCTAGGGAAAAGACGTAAGCCTTAGTTCTTCTCAATACAAGTACAAATAACAATTTCGATGTACCTGAAAATTTTGAGCGGATTTTGTTGAGATAGCAGGAAGACGACGGTAGGGATCACCACACAAGAGTGGAGGCCAAATCCTACTACCACAGTGCTCACATACAACGCCAACGCTTTCACAAGCTCGAGAAGACTGCACGACTTCATTATGGTACTTGCCAGCAATGATGCCACTCCGACCGGTGTCATCGCGATCACCATATAAATCTGTAAAACCACAACAGTTACTTCAGAGGTTTTGTTAAACTACATATCAATCTGAATGCATGAATCCATTCATAGATATCATGTCAGGAATATGAAAGAAGTCGGGACTCACAATTTTCAGGAAAACCTCATTTAAAAGCTCGAAGCTGAGGATTAATGACTCAGCTCTTTCACCTGCCAGGTAATTCCAAACTTTCAGATGCCTCATAGGCCTTGAAACACAGCATGACTATTCCAAGCATCAGAGTGAGTCCTACCTTTGAGTACTTTTCTAATATTAGTTCAGATAACAGCTTGCAATCCCACCATTACGATTACTCTTCTAAAATCTCAAGGCCAGTGTTAAATATTGCTGGTACCTAGTTACAAAAATATACCGTAAGTGTTGAGCGCACAGGCGAAAACGATGGCGAAAGTGATGACTCCCATGAAATTAGGCAGAGCAGCCGCCGCCACGATGTTGGTTGGAATCAGATCACGTCCAATGTTGAGTAACGAGCTCACCGCCGACTTATCAGCATGCAACAGTCCTCTGCTCAACCCCACATTCCAATCTCATGTCAAGTCATCACCAAACACACCCTTCTCACATGAAACACTGATCTCAGAGCACTCACAAAGTGGCAACAGTGTTGGCGTGATCTCCACAATCCCCAATGCGGGTGCTGTTGTTCGAGAAGGGGCTACTCTGTCCAGGATGAATGATATACACCAACGTGATACCAAGCGTTACTGCGAGTAGCATCGACATCAAGTAGTATAGCAGAGACCATCGGATGATCCGTCCAGCGCTGCAACCAACAACACGCGCATATTGTCGCTGAGCCTTCAAACTGGTAAAAGTAAATGTCTAGGGTTTCAAGACCTAGGTGAGATGGTTGTACCCGCTGGCAGAGTGGCGCAGGTTGAAGACACCACTCATGAGGGCGAACACCATCAATGGCAACACCAGCTCCTGCAGCGCGCGAATCAAGAGCTCACCAGGGTACCCTGCGCAGATTCATCGAGCTTGTGAGTACTACGATGAAAATTCCAATGTCGCAATGTCGGGCTCTTGCATGGCGAAATAGCTAGCATACCGATGAGCTCGATGGCCAGTGGTGGGAGATGCGATCTGTAGAGGGACAGGCCACACACGATGCCGAAGCCGACTCCCAGGAGTGTCCACCAGATGAGCATCTTCATCCGAAAGCAGGTGCTCCGGAACTGCTGCCATAGCGACTTCTTCAAGACACCTAGCAGGAAGTATTCAAGAATGTGAGTTTTGCCGTTTCCTCCAAAAGCAGAACACTCTAAAAAAGGGGATTCTATGTACCGGTTTGCAGCAGACTGTAGCCGGCCTCCACCTCGACGGGCATTGCGACGTAAACCATGGTAGCGAAAATCCTTTTATTTTTCTGACGATCTACTGCATACTCACCAAATTCTCATGCCGTCCGCAAACCACTGTGACAGCCAAGGAAACAGATCACTCAGTATCTCAACACCTCTCAATATAATTGTTAGCAACCTTTCAAACACCTCTAACACCAGTACACCCTCCACCTTCTTGCGTCTTCACTGAGCCATAGTTTCTGAAAAGTGTCAAAACCCGGACTTTGCCCTCAGAAATCAGCGAAACAAAACGTGAAAGAAATGTAAGCCAACCCGGCACGGCAGTCATCATCAAGTGTCGAATAAAATAACGAAGAGAGAGATTCCAGAAAACGACCTTCAACCCAAGTGGTTACAGAGGGACGATGACTCTGCAGACAATCTAGACTCAACCGAGGAAAAAAATAAGGATTTTCACGTCTCTTACGACAGATGGGCTCTCGCACTGACACAGTTCACGCCTAATGCATTCAGAAGCTTGAAACGGAAGCACAACCGGCTCGAGTCTGAGAATCTGATCCAGGCTGCGGAGTCTCAAGTGATCCAAAGTGAGGACGAGAAGTGAACGGATCTCAAGGGATCTTCTGAATTATAGCATGCCAGATTTCCACCACGAATCCTCCCTGATTCCTGCGGCTAGCTATTAGCTTCAAAGTTTTGAACGATCTCGAACATCGACAGTAGTACTTCTGAACAGGTTGCAGTTTTTCCCCCTCACTGATTATTTTCAACTTACCACAAGACGTTGGTGGTGGTGGTGAGGCTGGTCGCAGTGCTGGACACTCAATTGATTGCAAAGCACCGGTCCACACACCATCGGCTGGCTGGCCTCGACAGCACGCCTCCGAGTAGCCGCGAGCACGCACACAACTGTACTGAGTTCATCAGAACCACCACCTTCACCACCTTTGGCAATCAGCCCACGGTCACTCCTATTGTCGCTCCCAGCCTAGAATCTCGAATCGTTGTCATTGTTGTTGTTTTTTTTTTTCGGTCCATGAGTCACGATTCTGCTGTTGGATAGTTAGAGATGGAAGTCTGGAAGATCTACAATGAAATTCTATGACTGGCCCATTTGCCATTCGGTTAAATTTGAGATCAGTGAGTCGTACGTGGCGTAAGTGAAACTGGTAGCGTGTAAACCACTCTGACGACTCCACAAACTTTGGAAACCGAACTTGACCCGGAACTTAGTCAACTAATCCAATAATTAATCACTGTTTCTGAAAGTCCTTCCTGAAGAGGAAAGAGAGGAGAGATAGGGGTTGAGATTTACACACAGAAAGAAATAGAGCACGGTTGATTTCATCATATAATAAGTGAACCCATGAAATGCATGAGTAGTACTAGCAATTAGTGCTTTTGGACCCTACCCAATGCAAGCTTAAGTTCTCCCATAGTATCCCAAGTGTTGACCATAAGTTCCCCACATTGATCCGAAGTCAAATCACCCTCTTTATGTAGTTAGTAACATTCGGTCATAAGAGCATCTCCACTCCTGGCATGGAATTTTCCACGCGAGGTCGGAAAATCTACTCCACGCCGGGAGTGGTTTAGGGTTTGGCGTTGTAAGAGCTCCACCGCAAGCTCCAAATTTTATAAAGTTTCCCCATTTTGAGGTGACGGGTGCAACTTTTTGTCCTCGCAAAACTCCAAATTGGTGGTTCTCTGTCTCTGGGTGGAGATGCTCTAAAGTAAGGGATGATACAGGGGATCACCCACTTTAACCTTCAAGAAAACACCTCAAACTTTCATTCTCTTTTTCTTCTTCAAAGATGAATATTCTTCTTGTGGCTGATAACTATTGGGAAGAAACTGAAAAGAAGGATCAAATTGGTTGGAGGAGGGATGAGTGCTGATGACGATTGTGTAGCTTTGACAACAGCGTTCTAAGGTTGGATGACCTATAACCACCACGAACCCCATAATGGAGATGCTAAAGTGTACCAAAACCACCACAGACCCACCCCATTTCCGAAATTTTAGGAAGTCATTTATGATTGGGTGTCAGTTCATGATTGGTTCAAAGCTGCCGGTTTTTTGTCAATGCAGAAGTGGTTATTGGTACAACTTAGTGTAGAAATAGAGAGTTTTGTATGTCGAGGAATGGGTCACGGCTTACTATCCACTTTGAAAATTTGTAGCAATTTCAATATGAAGAAATAAATGGTCACGACAATTGCAATATTCATGAAATCCTATTTTGAATTCCCAAAAAATGTCTTACCACGTATACAAACGCTATAAATAGGTCAGCAAGCTTAAGTTGGTGGTTATAGGTCATCCAACCTTACTGGGGCAGTGCGCACGGAAACCACGAGCAGCGCCTGCAGTGCGAGGGATGGATCATGGGACGGGAGCCGCCATGGAAAAGTCGGCCTTCTACGCCAGTTCTGAAGATTCCTCCCCAACCATTCTGCTCCTCTGGTTTCCCATGAACAGACGCTCCTCCCTGGCCTATCTGCGCCAGCCTGATGATTGACCTTGGCCCGCCGCGCTTTCGTGTGTTCCATCCCGAGCGGCGTGCCCCAGTCGCGGGAGCCAATTGTACTCCAGTAAATTCTCCACATTTTATATTTTTTAAATATTGTTTTAGCACACGCGAGTTGCTATATTGACAACTTGTGGTGATTCCCTCAAGTGAGAGACGATTTGACTGCCAGGATTGAACCAAGGACCTCTGTCTTTGGATATCTCACACTATCATCCGGGTAGTTTAGGGTCATCTTGGACCTATTCTCCACATTCCTTCATCCCATGCTGTAGATTCCTTTGCTCTTCTTTGACCCCATACTTGCTGGAAAACAATTTTTGCTTGGCCTTGGCTCAATTAACCCCCAAAGGACGAAGTGTCCAAAAATGGCAAATTTGAAGATTTGGTCAAGTTCCTATGATGTCAATTTCCAACATTCCTCTTTGAAATTTTTACTATAAAAGGGCATTACTAAAATCTCAATCGGAGAATAGTTTTTTTCTAAATCTCACATTCAATGAAAAAGCTATAGGGTTTTCAATTTCGAACAGGGAGTGCCAGCACGTTGGGCACCTCCAAAATCTTTTGCTAGGACACTTCATTGAATGTAATATTTTCAAGACTAGCAAGTATTATTTTTTTGTCAAAAAAGAATTATCTTTAGTTTAAAATAGCATACTAACCCAAGTCAAACATATACTGTCACACATTGTTGGGAAAAGGGGGAAAAAACTTTTTCTTGCACTTCAAATACTATAATCTTCAAATCCATGTGGTGGATTGCAACAAAAAAAAACTGATATGTTCAAGTAGAATTCTATTTTAAGATCCTATGGCTAAATGTGCAAAATTTTACTCAAAAATGAGATTTTCATGCCTCTTTATGGTAGTGGCAGTTTTGGACTGGTTTTTCCCTCTAAAATGCCTTGGTCCTTTAGGGGTTAACCAACAACAAGGTATAATTTCCATAACCGACAAGTTAAGCAATGTGCATATATGGAGAGAACAAATAATATTACATTTGTTTTTCAAGAAGCCAATAAAATTCAAATTTCAACCTGAGTGGTTTTATATTTTCTGATGAATTGTGAATTAGTTATGAATTTTTAAAGTGTGATGCCAAGTTTAGCTGAAGGTTGCCAATAGGTACTTCCCATCAGCGCCGACCAAAAGTAAGGGGTCATGACTAATAGCAAACCTCCATTTGGAATTGAATGGGCGGTAATGAGATGGAAGTGGGTTGGATATACCCCAATTTTATAAGTGTCGGGTATGAATTTTGGTTGGTTACTAGGGAGGTTATTTTAATGCCTACGAGGCCCTAGGAAGGTCAATTTCGGTGCTCCAGGTGTTTAAATTTCTTCCCCAATTGGCCACTGTTACCGCGGTCTTCAAAATGCAATTTGGGCATGTTGTTAGCTTTCTAACGGATCTCCTTGATCTCCAATCGATGCAGGCAGCCAATACAGTGATCTTTGTGAAGTGTGGTTGTGACAAAATGAATCGATTGAATAAATGATGTTTTGCATAATGTAATACGCTCTTAGATTCTCCCATGCCCTTGTGGTCCACTTCGGCATTAAAGGATTAACATATGTAGGATGACCCAATACCACCAACTTCTATTCTATACGATTCCTAAATATTAGGGAGGAAATGTAGGTTGTTCTTATATGACTAATGAATTTATGAGATGATGTAATGATAGACTATATTATATCTTTTAAATCTAACAAGGGTGTAGAAGTGGACCATCCAATACCATCCACTTCTACACCCTTATGGATGATATTATTGGAAACATGCCCAAGATTTGCAAAAGCCCACCTCGGGACTCTTGGTCTTTAGAGATTTTTTGGAGAGTACTATCATGGTAGGTGAGAACCATGCATTTTGTGATCAATACTCTACAGCAGAGTTAGATTTAATAACATCATTTAGGTTGTTAGTATATGGGACCACATGGATAGGGTGCCTTGGCTTGGAAGAGGTGTGGGGGAACTATTAATCAATCCTTTGAAAAATTTAGGATACCATGGGGGAGCTTTAGCTTGCATTGGGTAGGACCCAAGGGTATTGCTTGCATTGGGTAGGACCCAAGAGTATTGATTGCCATGCATTTCACTGGTGCAAAATGAAAGAAATGTTATGAAATTTCGCATGCTCTCTGTAAATGAGACGAGCACCCTGCCTTTTCCATTTCCTTCATCGTCTTGAAGGACTTTCAGGAAAACTCTATCATGATTGTAAGAATGGTACAGTAAAGTTTAGAATCAGTAATCACTAAAACTTGTATTCATGGATTATTTTATGAATTATTAAGTTTTGGCTAGGACGGTAGGAATGATTCGTTGCTTTGAGTCCAACCATTCGGTTCTGGTGGGTCCGGTGGATGCACTGGGAATCAGAATATTGTATGTGCTTGCATGCAGCAGCAGCGATCATCTGCACATTTGCCGAGATGGGCCTGGTTGAGATTTTTCTTCACAGTTTTCTTAGCTCGTGATGGGCTGATAATTTGAGAGCAAGTTGAGTTACAATCGGTTATGGTTGCATGCAAGATGCGAATTTTTAAGGCAGGCAGGCAGGCAGAGTGGTACTATTTGTGTAGTTGTGTGGCAAAGCAAGCATTTCATTCTTGCTTATCCTCTCTGGGTATGCATGTGCACTCGGCCACTAAAAACAATCTATAACTTTGATCTTGCATGTTGCAAACTGGATTAATATAGATATGTTCTACACTGGTGATCTGAGGGCATCCCCACGGTAGCAAGGGAAGAATTTTTTGCAAGGGAAACTTCAAACTTGGAGTAACCCTTCAAACTTGGAGTAACCCCAGGGTTCACACATCGAACATAAACCAATACTTGATGAGGACAGATTAAAAGTAATTACTTAATAGTGGAAGATAAAAGCACCATATCTTTGAGAGAATCTCACCCATGTATTGTTCTAGCATGCCCTTCCATGACTCTTCATGTTAGTGTGCCAACCATACTTTTCAAATGGGCTGGATAGCTTTTCATCTAGGTTTGGCACTTCATTCTTGATTGACGTGCAATCGTAGGATGCTTTAACCCTTTACCGCCCAAGAAGCCCGAAATGGGACTCCAGAGGTGCTAAAACTCAATTTGCATGAAATCCATGAGGAATTAGGTTTTGAGATACCATGTTCAGATTTGGGCACACATTACATGAACACTCTCCGACAATCATATCATGATTTGGATTTATAGAACTCTTGGAGAAACTAGGAATACAACACAAAATACATCAAATACACTAAAATAGAGTGAATACAATGAATACCATGCCACATACTATGTTGTATTTCACACATGCACATTGATTTTGGTCTTAAATTTTGATTGAACTTTGTTTTTAAGA
Organism: Bryoerythrophyllum caledonicum; assembly: GCA_963971425.1. Classification (NCBI taxonomy): domain Eukaryota; kingdom Viridiplantae; phylum Streptophyta; class Bryopsida; order Pottiales; family Pottiaceae; genus Bryoerythrophyllum; species Bryoerythrophyllum caledonicum. The sequence continues at coordinate 33,802,255 of OZ020515.1, read as the reverse complement.
CATTCTTCATTGTTTTGTGATTGTTGATCTCTCTCCTCACATACGAAACTTCCGTTTTGATTTGTATAAAGTTGGAACATTTTGGTATACAATTAAGTAGAAAAAAGAAAAAAAACCACCACTAATTGTGTAAAAATATTTTCTTCACATATGATATGTCAATGCAAAGCTATCAACCTAGTACATATGTGAACTACTCTAATTCAAATTTAAAAAAATCTTGCAAGAATCTATTGATGATTACAGTAATCCACAGTTTTCACTACCAATATACGGTAACTTGAATCTATTCCACCATCAACGGTTGGATGTTGTGCAAAATTTCTCCAAAGTTTAGGTCATGGGTTAAGTTCAATTTTGTAAGGCTAAATATTAATATTAGACATTGTATTTCCATCAAATCCGGTTCAAAGAAAAAAATCAACAAAAATCTTGGTTTTTCCCTAAACATACATGGGCGGTAAAGGGTTAAGGGCCGCTCTACTACATTAGTGTGATACATCACACTATGATATCTCACGGTGAGTAAGCGCATTTTGATATTCTGTATTCTTCAAATCCTCTACTTTCATATATCATCCACAAATCTCTAGAAAACTCGTACAGTCCAAAGTCCAAATTTGACATGGAAGTTGAGATGAGTTAGATATGACATTATTGGACAAAAACTAAAATATAATGATTCCTTTTGCAAATACTTTGCTAAAGCCATTTGATATCCTTTTTAGTGGTTCTTAATGAACAAAGAAAATGAATAAATGAAGGAATGAATGCTCTCATTTTAAAAAGCAAACCCTTTTTTTGAGAAAATATATTGTTACATCAAAAGTACTATGGATTGAACTGTGAAGTATTTTTTACATCATTAACACGCAATGAAGCAATATTTCCCTCACCAAATAATAGTGCACTTGGATACAATGGCGGCCATTGCAAACAAAAGTGTCAAAATTGCAAAAAAAAATGTTTTACCAAGAAAAAAAATTGAGCTTGTGCAACAACATTATGTACAATCATGGTTGTTAATATTGGAAGCGATTTTTTGGCATTTTCAACTAATTTGTGGTGGCCCCTCGTTAATATTAGATAAATGTATATTTAATATAGTTTCACAATATTTCAAAGATAGATTTGAAGGATTGTAGTATACAAACAGGCGTAATCACAAAAAAACATACTTTATGCAAGGGTTGGCACTTGATTAAATGATATTCTACGTAGTACAATGTTTGCATAAAATGGCGGAAACTAAATATAGATGCTTCTACAAATGGACTTAGCACCAATAGTAAAACCACCTTTACTCTATAGGATTAATGACATAACGTCTTACATCACCCTTAGAATATACTACTCTTACACATACACCATATAGCAATTACCATACACAAGTAGTATATTCTCATAAAGGCACACTATCTACTCCATAGAATTTAGAGCTGCTTGCAAATGGTCGTCATCAATAGCTTCGGTTTGCATTGCAATATATTGTAGTATGTGAGCCTTTGCCGATCGAAGAAAGCGAATCCTGCTTTCAACCTGCACTCCAAATACATTGTGCTTTTTCCTCCCGCTGGCCCTGGACATGGTTTTTTCCGGTGTGTCTACCCATGAAAAAATGCATGCATCTTTCTTTAACCAACTATGGCTCTCCCTAGATGGCTCCTCAAATGAATCCATGCAATTTCCATATCGTTGTGTAGAAGACCCATGTTCATCAACAACCCCCCTTTGGATGATGGGCCAATACCAACAAACCTTTATCTTAAGTCTCCATCGGTTCTTTCCCTCCTCAATCACTTTTCCTACATAGAATGGTACACCGCCTTCTATTTCTACTCAATCAACACTTAAGGCTACAAATTGTCCACAACATATATTAGATTGTGGATTAAATGGTGAAAATGGGTCATGATTACCTTCATACATTGCTCCTTCTTCGGCTTGTTCCTCAATATAGTTCCGCTCTATTTGTTGTGCCATGCGTAGTGCTTGATTAAAGGATCTTCCTCTACGAGGACCAAAATATCCTCAAGCCTCGGCATTTGGAAGCATGGCCATACCTACTCTACGACATTATCTCGCGATTTTCTTCACTTGCACCATCCATTACATCCAAAGATGCACTCTCTATACGTCCGGTGTTGAAGAACTCGGGAAGGCCAAAATGGTGAGAAATGATGCTCATTGCTACGGTCTTTGTGTGGAAATTCAGCTAAATAGAGTTTCAATCTTTCAGCCTCTACTTTTGCCTCACGATTCTTGTCCTCATGCTGCAATCTTTTAATACACCTTTGTTTATATACAATGAAGTCATCCAACGCCTTCAACTCCCGTTTGTCCGCTGCAAATACTTGCACAATCGATGGTCGCTCATCCTTACTTGGCAACGACCTCAAAGATTTTGTCCCTGCCTCCGGTCCCCATGGATCCTTGCAATAATGCTTGTGTTGTACTCGAACCTCACGAGTCCCTTCTCGATTGTCCATATAGAATGACATGTTGTGTGGAAATGTTATGCCCACTAATGAATCATGATTTGTCAGTAAGTGAGGAGTTATGAATAATTTTTAATCCCATACATTCTCTAGTAGCCGGGCGCTAACAAATGCTTCCGTAGGAGATGTTCCTTGTTCTATAAAACTAATCATTTCCTTCAACGAGTCCACGTCCGACCTCTTCAACATATTTGATATACAACTGAAGCATTGATCAATATCTTTGTGTGTATGGCCCACTATAAGAAAAGATAGTTCCACCTCCTAAAAAAACACCAATCCCACCAATGTAGCACATAGAACAAAGATATAAATGTTTTTGTTCTCGCTTGTGTGAGTGATATTTCACCCCCCTTGATTGCGTTTAGTAGTAGGGGGTTAAAATCACTCACATTCTAGTAATTCAATACCAATCCACATGATGTTTATCGCATACAAGGAATTACCACTTAACTTCCATAAAATTGTTTAACCCAATTAGAATAAAGTTAACCTAAAAGTAGATATAAATTCACGCAAAGATAAATTAGATTAAGTAATTTCAATTAATCCCAAGTAAATTAAACTTACCCTAAGTAACTTAAGTTTAACCTACAGTAAATATTTTTTCCCAAGTAAATAAATTTAACTCAAGTAACTTCAATTCACATAAATGAATTAGACTTTAACTCTAGGTTAAAACATTTACTTTCCCCCCCCTGGATTTCACTTTTGACTTTTGTTTTTTTTTAAAATTTAAATTTAAATTTTTTTTAATTTAATTTAATTTTTTTAATTTTAAGAAAAAAATAAAAATTATCACACTCTCGTAAAACTCCAAGTTACTAGACAATTCCTAATGCAAGCAACCCTCACAAAACATACACAATACCCTAGGTTGGAACACAAGCAAATGAATGTTGATGCACCAGAACCGTGCCATAGGCCGGGGCTTCACATGTGCACCTTCACCCATCATCAACAACATTCATACTTCAACTCCACAATACACCATGCAAATAAAAAAAACAACAATTAGTGAAAAAATTGAGTTTGAAGGGGGTCGGAAGGGCAGCAGGACCCCCTGTCACTAAAACAGTTGTAACTTCGTGTTCGTAGATCTCCTTCAAGCGTGCCTAGGGTCTTTGAAAAGCTGACTTCCAGATCTACATATTCTCTAAATATCGGCTCCAAAGTCGTTGGGGTTCGCCCGCAGTAGCCCACCGAAGTTGATGCTTGAGAACTACCGGCGGCAGGACCTCCTCGCTCTTAATCGACAGCCACGTCCTTCTCGGTTCTCCAATGATCACAAAACTTGGACCGTAGGGGGTAGACTTCACGCCGCTCCAGCACACGCAAAAAACACCAAAAAACCTCTTACCAATAAAAATTTACGGGCCTCCAAAGTTTCTGCCCTTCAACTCTTGCGGCCGTCAACCCTCTCGCACTTCATTGGCCATAACTCCTTTGTCTTCACTCGGAATTGCACGTGCTTAGTGTCCACGGAAGGCCAACTTGAAGCTCCACGCACCTTCCAAAGATCAGCTTCAAAGCCATCGTAGTCCGCTCGCAGTAGTCCGCCAAAGTTGACGCACCAAATCTGGCTAGCAGCAGACCCCTCAATACTAAAACCATCACAACTTCCTCATCTTTGCTCCAAACACAACATGCTTGGTGTCTCTAGAAAGCTAACAACAAGATCTAACTACTGGTAAACTTCCTCGTTAAATCTTTAAATATCTAACACACAAGAGCAATGCAACCGCAGCTCTTACAAAACAAGGGTAAATGGGGGAGTACTTGGACATGGCTTCGCCCACACAAGAGAGAGAGAAAGCTTGGCCAACCAAGCCCTCTTATACAAGTAGGAAGAGTCTCAAGGGTGGCGGCCACATCTCCATCCTTGAACCTAACAACCCCTAATCAAGATCAAGGGCCCACGATCACTCTAGCCCTAATCCCGATTTTAGGGCTGAACACGCCTAAAACCCCTAAATTAAAGGCCTTTTGCCAAAATTAACCTCACCAATGTGTTTAAAACACATTGAAACACTAGGTTTGACTATTCATACACCCCAATCCGAGTTCTAGATCATTTAAACTAACAATTTGCAAACTAATTGCAAGTCCCCCAATAATTTCGATTCTAATTAATCCAACAAAAAGATTAGCAATCCTTCTCCAACCCTTCTACTTCTTCTTTCTTCTTCTTTCTTCTTCCATATGAGTCTTTCCCACACTCTACTCTATCACTAAAACACTAAACTAACTTCATCAATAATCATTCAACAATTAAAATTCCTCGATATCTAACTCCACTACCTCTAATTAATATTCTACATCCCTAATGCTCATTCTTCTACTTCTCCCACTTGCACCACACTTTAAGTTTCATTTTGTCTCTTTTTGCTTCTCGCACATCTATTTTCCTATTAACAACCAGATTCTTCTACCAACACTAATTCAATGATAGTCTAAAGCTCTACTACTAATTAACTACATCTAATCACAATGGTCTGACTAATTTTCTAGTTTCTAAATAGTTAGTCTAAAACCAAATGTGAACCATTAATTGGGCTCACATAATTGGCGACCATCAGGGGGCGGATTCAGAATCTCTTGCTACGCATTTAAATTTGAAATTTGTTAGTTTGCCTTGCAAGTATTCACATTGCCCTTGTTCCCAAGCGTGAGGGGATTTTTGATGAGCTTTTAGCTTATCAAGTCCTATATTCCTTGCACCTACTGCCCGACGTCCTCGTTGGAAAACGTTGACCATTCAAGGTTTCCAATTGGACTGAGTTGTTTATAAACACCTCGGTCACCAAGTACGGACCTAGCCAGACGACGTCAAATTTGCTGGGAAAGTCTACCTTCCGAGCATCTTGTAAAAGTACGAGCATTCCAGGTCTCAAAACTCGGACCTTATGGCTCTTGTCAAACAACACCTTCCTCCTTCTCTGAATTGCCTCCAAATGTTGGGTGCCGCGTTGTCGGCCCTCATCCAACGCCTCCAACTCGAACAGTCGCGCCTTCAGTGATTGTTGGTCTGTCAACCGCGCATCTATTGCAATTCGCAACGAAGGTACCTCAAACTCAATTGGAAGCACAGCCTCCACGCCATATACTAGTGAAAATGGTGTCGCTCTAGTGGTGACCTTGTATGTAGTCCGATAGGCCCACAAGGCAGCTGACAATTTGACATCCCAATCTCGTTTGGAGTCACGCACAGTTTTCCGCAAAATAGTACCAAGAGTTTGATTGACTCTCTCCGTCTGACCGTTGGTTTGCGGGTGGTACGGGGTAGTTTTCCTATGATCAATTTGAAACCTCTCCATCATGGCGGCGATCACGTCATTTAAAAAATGAGACCCCCTATCACTCACTAAAATCCTTGGAACTCCAAATCGTGTGATCACGTTCTCGAACAAAAATGCTGCCGCATTCTTGGCATCATTGGAGCGCACGGCCTTTGCCTCCGCCCACTTGGTAAGATATTCCCTGGCGACTATAATGTAAGCCATACCACGAGATGAATGGGGGTGAATTTCCCCCACATAATCAATCCCCCATTTTTCGAAGGGAACTATGGGTAAGGAAATATGCAACGGAAGTTGCATGTGTAGATCGTTTCTAGCGAAACGTTGGCAAGCATCACATTTTCTCACATACTTGTGAGCATCTTGAAAGAGTGTTGGCCAAAAGTAACCAGCACGCAAAACCTTTTGGCCCGTCAATTGACCCGAAAAATGTCCTCCGCACGCGCTGTCATGACACGCGGAGAGAATCGACTCTACCTCTTCCTCAACTACGCAACGTCTCAGAATCCCATCTAATCCCCGCTTGTAAAGTCGGTTCCCCAACACCACGAATCGCCTACTGTTCACACGAATCTTTCTTCGTTCCTCCTTGGACATTTCCGGGGGAAATTGTTGAGTTGTCAGGAAATCCACTATCCCCGCATACCATAGAGGCCGTGCCGTGACTAGGAAAAGGGTCTCATCAACTAAATTGTCATCTATAGGCAAGGTTTCTGTTCCCTCTAACAACCTCGATAGATGGTCTGCCTGTTTGTGTGCAGACCCCGGCTTGTACTCGACAGTGTAATCAAATTCTTGAAGAAGCAATACCCACCTTGCTAGTCTCCCGCTCAACTCCGGCTTGTTAACCAAATATTTTATCGCCATATGGTCGACGTAAAAAACTACTTGGTGGCTCAAAAGGTAGTGTCTAAACTTCTTCACGGAAAAAACCATCGCAAGACATTCTCGCTCTGTGGTCGAGTAATTCTTTTCCGCGTGATTTAATTGCCTACTAGCGTATGCGATAGGAAAATCACGACTCGGGGATTGCCCCTCAACTGGCTGGCAGAGAACACTGCCCACTGCTAGCGCACTAGCGTCACAATATACGTGGAAGGCCATTCCCCACCGTGGTGGTTGCAACACCGGATACGTACTCAACTTCTCTTTCAGAAGCCCAAAAGCTACTTCGCATGCGCGAGTCCACTCAAACTTGGTTTGTTTTTGCTGCAAATTGGTAATGGGGAGGGTAATTGTCGCGTAATTAGGTATGAGCTCACGATACCACCCCATATGGCCTAGTACCCGCTGCACCTCCTTCACATTTGTTGGAGGTTTGAGGTTGGTGATAACTTTCACTTTCTCCGGTTCTGGTTCCCGCCCCGCTTTACTCACCACGTAACCTAACAAAACTCCCCTACTCACCGCCAGGTAGGTTTTTTCCGGGTTCAACGACATGCGAGACCGTCTACATTGCTCAAGACTCTCCCTCACAAACCCCAAATGGTTTTCTATCTCCGATTGCGTACTAAAGTCGTCGATAAAGACCGTCATAGATTTGTACAACAAATCCGAGAATATGGACATGACCAATCGTTGGAAAGTCGCCGGGGCGTTACACAGCCCAAATGGCATGACATGCTACACAAATGTCCCCCATGGTGTTGTAAACGCCGTTTTGTGTCGGTCCACCACTGCGATGGAAACTTGATTATACCCTGAGTAGCCATCCATGAACTTATACCGTTCGTGTCCCGCTACCTCTTCCAAAATACTAGAAATAAACGGAAGAGGAAAATGGTCCTTTTGCGTAGCGCTATTCAATTTCCTGTAGTCCACACAAACCCGCAACTTTCCGTTTTTCTTCTTCACCAACACCATTGGTGATACCCAGTCGGTAATCTCTACTGGTTGAATAAATTCTGCCTGTATTAACTTCTCCAACTCCGCCTTGACCATTAGTTGGAGTTGGGGATTCATTCGTCGCTTTTTTTGTCTTATGGCTGTTGCGCCAGGCATCAAGGGAATCCTGTGCTCCACGACGTTGGCTGGAATGCCCTTCAACTCAGTATATGACCAAGCAAATACATCACGATACTCCCTCACAAGGGCACAGTAGGACTCAACCTCCTCCGTAGTAAGGGAACTACCCATCTTCATTTGTTTGTCCTCTTCACCCTCCATTTTGATCGTAACATACTTCCAATCCTCCTTAGTCACATGGGATTGTTCTGAATTATCCCTATACCAATCGGTAGGCACATTTGGGTAACTCACCACGTCTTCTCCGGCCACAATCCCCCTCGAATCTGTCTTGAACCTCAAAGATCCTTCTATTGTCTCATGTCCCTCTAAAATGTCTAAGTCTTGCTCTCCCATGTTCACAGCAGTTGAGTCATCATTAATGTCTATCACCGTGACTAACCCCTCGTCGTAATCCATCATGTCAAGGAAATGAACATCCATCTCTAAGTCCGAAGAGGAACAAGGGTGTTCCTCCAACCATGTCCCAAAATCACCATTGTCTTGCCAATTGTACAAACTAGGACCTAAACAAGTCAACAACTTTGGAAACTCCTCCACAACAGTCGGACCCGCTAACGCATTGTTGTCGATTGAACCCACCTCTACTTGAGGAGTGGTTTTCCCCCTTGTTTCAAAAGTGGTGTTCCTCTCATCGCCGGCGACTCTCATGGGCTTAATTTGTACCTTTGTGATTTTGTCATGAGGACCATAAGAAATCGCTGGCTTATCCCCTCCCTAGTTGACCGTGGCATTAGCCATTCGTAACCATGGGCGTCCCAAAAGCAACGGAAAAGCCTCCTTTGACGCATACATCTTGATCACATGGAAGGTAACCAAGTATTCCACACCCCTCGTAATCATTTGGCAATTCTGAATCTGGCCTATTGGTTTAGCCGGGCTCTGATCCGCCATATTCAGAACAAAGGGCGAAGGGCCCGTCACGCTTAATCCTAGTTTCTCCATGGTATGTAATGGCATAATATTGAGTCCACTTCCCCCATCAACCAAAACCTTTGGTATCACCTTGTCTACTATTTCAACCTCTATCTCCGCCGCTTGCACATCAAACGGCTTCACCACCCCTTCCGCTCGGGCTACCAACTTAGACTTGACCTTCCTCTTACGTCGAGCCACAGGTAAACCTTCCTTAAAACTCTTCCTCATCAATGGAGAAACCTCTAAAAGTTGTGCCAAAGTAATATCCGCCTTCACCTTCTGCAGATCCTTCCACAAGTCATACACACTACGAGTAGGACTTAAAGTCCTTCGACGCCTAACCTCGAATTCTTCTAATGGAATGCCTGGACCCTTCCAACCGTTCTTGTCCATCTCTCCCTCCTCCAAGTCTTCACTAAGCTCTAACTCTTTGCCTCCCAATGGTTCCCAACCTGATTGCTCTACCCCAGCTTCCACCGCAATCTTGGCGGCCTCCTTCGCCGTATCATCCAAAACTTGAAGATCTGGAAGATCCTCGCTTGCACTACTCTCCGAGCTCTCTCCCAAGTCTGTGAGCGTTCTTAAGGCTTGCGCTCGCGTTGTCACTGCCACGGTAGAGTCCTTTAGCTTAACACCTCCCCCTTCTAACCCATGTGTAATCAAGTGAGAGGTAGAATCATGATCCTCAATTACCACGGTGGAATTGGATTGCGACGGAAAATGATTGTTCATGCGTATCTCTTCAGCAACTCTCACGTCTTGGTTCTGATTTGGACTCGGCCTCGGTTGTGAATTGTTTTGTCTTCCCCCTTGTTGGTTCTGACTTACAGGAATGTAACCTTTCTGAGTTTGCAACCCATCCGGGGCTCGATGATTCTGTCTCGACTCCTCATAGTTGTAATATAAGTTAGGTGGCCTTAAACCCCGTTGCTCATCTCCTTGATCTCTCCTCTGACCCCTCATATTATTTTGTGCATTCTGGTAGGGGTTCATCACCGGCGGTGGCAATTGAATCATCTTATCAGGTTGTCTGCAATCTTGAGTAAGATGATTACCCCCACAATTTCCACAATTCCACTGGTTTTCGGACCAACACTGGCCTGGTTCATGCCACCTTCCACAAAACTGCTGGAGATCCTTACGAGGCCTCCCACCTCTCCCAAAACCTTGGGGGTTACCTTGATAGCCTCCTTCTTGGTTCTGTTGATTCCTATTCCGGTCGTAACGTTGAGGAGGTTGGTAATGTTGAATGTTCTGAGCAAGAGGAAATCCTTGTGTACAAAATGGGGAGGAATGCCCATTTTGGTTACAATTTGTACACCAAATACCAGAGTTGTGATTTCCAGACTCAATTTGTGGGGGTACTGGGTTCTGACTCTGATTCCTAACCATGCACGCCATTTGATCGGTCAGAGCTTGAATCTGTTTCATTACTGAGTCTTGGAATCCCTCATGTCCTGCCTGAATCTTCTTTTCCAAATCTTCTACCCTTTTCTCCAATCGGGGAGCAGTCAACGCTAGCATGGGCTCCGGCACCCTGGTTTCTAAAGGTGCTAAATCATGGTGAACCGGTCTAGAATGATCGCGGGAGCTTGAGGCCTCCGTAGGTGGCACCACCTCCGCGGCTCTGGGTTTCAAAGGAACAAATTGGGGAATTGATTCATCCTCCTTCCTCCATAACCTCTCGTAATTTCTTTCTAAAGCATCTACCACACGAGCTGCAGTCTTAGCATCCTCTAACGTGACAGGATTCCTCTCCAAAACCCCTCTAATAGTGGACCGATTAAAAAATCCTTCTATGAAGAACTGCTTGAGGGTGTCATTGTTGAGCATATCTCCCACGAACCTCATACACACCAGTTCGAACCTTCGGATGTACGTTGCCATCTCCTCTCCCCTTTCTTGCTTCACAGCGGCCAAAGCACGTAAGGCAGTGCTCTGCCCAACCTCAGGTCTAAAGTGGTTCAAAAAAGCAACTTGTAACTGGCGCCATGAGACAAAGTGGCCCTCCTCGTGATCTCTATACCAATTGTATGCCTCACCATGAAGTGTCGTGGGAAACCAAACTAGGTAGTAACCCTCATCGGTGATCAAAGAGATGGTTAGGATCTCTATGTACTTCTCCATGTGTAGGGAAGGATCCTCATCCTTCGAACCATAGAACTTAGGAAGGTGGGCAGGGATATTGGTTGCTAATAATCCTCGAGGGACTACAATTGGCAACCCTCGAGGTCTCACCAACGGGTCGATGACTGGGGGTGGTTCCGCCATCTCTTGGAACACGATCTCAACGTCAGGGCCAAACTCTTCACGTAACTCAAGGTTTCTAGCGTTTTCTAGGTCAATGTTCACAAAAGTATCCCCTTCAGTCCCTTCTAATCCTACTTCTTCAATTGCCAAACCACCTGTGCCTTGAACCCCTCCTGATCCTTCCCCACTCAACGCCTCGTCCAACCTCCTTTTCGTCACTCCTCCAATAGATTCGTCAGACGTGTCACTATCTGATGGCGACTTCCTTGGTACTTCCTTACAAGTGCCTACTTCCTTCAAACCTCGTCGGCGGGACTTCTCCAATCCAGGATTTAATAAGGGTTTTCCGGATCTAGTACGAGGAAACATCTAAACGACCTCGCACGGCTCGTTCACTCATTATCTACCCCCCCGTTCGTTTACAATTAACAATCTAGCCTACCCTCAGTTGAGTAGGGAACGCAAGCCCCACACTTGGCTTTCACAGGCGATGTCGGCTGCAGCCCAGACGAACCAGCCCGCTGCCCCCAAATGTGGTATACAGTACAATCCTCGTTGTGGGACTCACCTGGTCACTTGTCGAGACACCGTGGTTCTGCCACCGCGGCCAGAACCCCCCTTGTTCTCAGTTCAAACAAGCGCCAAGGCATCACCCACTAAGTTGGAAACGACAATGACGAATTACAATCCTAGTGTGATACATAGCATACAAGGTCAAAGACATACCTCATAGCAATCCAGCTTCCTGCATCATTAGTATTCCACCGACCTACACGATCACATACTAAGGCCTCCTTAACAAATCCTACCCATAGTTAGCCATAGACCCACGCACCTATGCAGTGCTCCTTCCAATCAGGGCCCCAACCTCCTCCAATTCATGCCACAATCTCACACCTCATCAACTAGTTAGCAACAATTCAAGCAACACCGCAAAGTGCTCTCCCGGTAGACGCACCATTTATGTGAGTGATATTTCACCCCCCTTGATTGCGTTTAGTAGTAGGGGGTTAAAATCACTCACATTCTAGTAATTCAATACCAATCCACATGATGTTTATCGCATACAAGGAATTACCACTTAACTTCCATAAAATTGTTTAACCCAATTAGAATAAAGTTAACCTAAAAGTAGATATAAATTCACGCAAAGATAAATTAGATTAAGTAATTTCAATTAATCCCAAGTAAATTAAACTTATCCTAAGTAACTTAAGTTTAACCTACAGTAAATATTTTTTCCCAAGTAAATAAATTTAACTCAAGTAACTTCAATTCACATAAATGAATTAGACTTTAACTCTAGGTTAAAACATTTACTTTCCCCCCCCTGGATTTCACTTTTGACTTTTGTTTTTTTTTAAAATTTAAATTTAAATTTTTTTAAATTTAATTTAATTTTTTTAATTTTAAGAAAAAAATAAAAATTATCACACTCTCGTAAAACTCCAAGTTACTAGACAATTCCTAATGCAAGCAACCCTCACAAAACATACACAATACCCTAGGTTGGAACACAAGCAAATGAATGTTGATGCACCAGAACCGTGCCATAGGCCGGGGCTTCACATGTGCACCTTCACCCATCATCAACAACATTCATACTTCAACTCCACAATACACCATGCAAATAAAAAAAACAACAATTAGTGAAAAAATTGAGTTTGAAGGGGGTCGGAAGGGCAGCAGGACCCCCTGTCACTAAAACAGTTGTAACTTCGTGTTCGTAGATCTCCTTCAAGCGTGCCTAGGGTCTTTGAAAAGCTGACTTCCAGATCTACATATTCTCTAAATATCGGCTCCAAAGTCGTTGGGGTTCGCCCGCAGTAGCCCACCGAAGTTGATGCTTGAGAACTACCGGCGGCAGGACCTCCTCGCTCTTAATCGACAGCCACGTCCTTCTCGGTTCTCCAATGATCACAAAACTTGGACCGTAGGGGGTAGACTTCACGCCGCTCCAGCACACGCAAAAAACACCAAAAAACCTCTTACCAATAAACATTTACGGGCCTCCAAAGTTACTGCCCTTCAACTCTTGCGGCCGTCAACCCTCTCGCACTTCATTGGCCATAACTCCTTTGTCTTCACTCGGAATTGCACATGCGTAGTGTCCACGGAAGGCCAACTTGAAGCTCCACGCACCTTCCAAAGATCAGCTTCAAAGCCGTCGTAGTCCGCTCGCAGTAGTCCGCCAAAGTTGACGCACCAAATCTGGCTAGCAGCAGACCCCTCAATACTAAAACCATCACAACTTCCTCATCTTTGCTCCAAACACAACATGCTTGGTGTCTCTAGAAAGCTAACAACAAGATCTAACTACTGGTAAACTTCCTCGTTAAATCTTTAAATATCTAACACACAAGAGCAATGCAACCGCAGCTCTTACAAAACAAGGGTAAATGGGGGAGTACTTGGACATGGCTTCGCCCACACAAGAGAGAGAGAAAGCTTGGCCAACCAAGCCCTCTTATACAAGTAGGAAGAGTCTCAAGGGTGGCGGCCACATCTCCATCCTTGAACCTAACAACCCCTAATCAAGATCAAGGGCCCACGATCACTCTAGCCCTAATCCCGATTTTAGGGCTGAACACGCCTAAAACCCCTAAATTAAAGGCCTTTTGCCAAAATTAACCTCACCAATGTGTTTAAAACACATTGAAACACTAGGTTTGACTATTCATACACCCCAATCCGAGTTCTAGATCATTTAAACTAACAATTTGCAAACTAATTGCAAGTCCCCCAATAATTTCGATTCTAATTAATCCAACAAAAAGATTAGCAATCCTTCTCCAACCCTTCTACTTCTTCTTTCTTCTTCTTTCTTCTTCCATATGAGTCTTTCCCACACTCTACTCTATCACTAAAACACTAAACTAACTTCATCAATAATCATTCAACAATTAAAATTCCTCGATATCTAACTCCACTACCTCTAATTAATATTCTACATCCCTAATGCTCATTCTTCTACTTCTCCCACTTGCACCACACTTTAAGTTTCATTTTGTCTCTTTTTGCTTCTCGCACATCTATTTTCCTATTAACAACCAGATTCTTCTACCAACACTAATTCAATGATAGTCTAAAGCTCTACTACTAATTAACTACATCTAATCACAATGGTCTGACTAATTTTCTAGTTTCTAAATAGTTAGTCTAAAACCAAATGTGAACCATTAATTGGGCTCACACTCTACCGCATAATGCCAACTGGGGTCATCACCATGGTCCTGGTTTATCACTGGCAGCCAAGCCTGAAGCCGATGGTTGCCATCCCAGACATGAAACATCTTCTTCGAACAGACTCTGAGGTCAAGATCCGCATTCAACCTCAATTCAAATGCCTCGTTTGCAGCAATCCACGGTGGACTCCAAGTCTTCAAGGTATCTTCAGAGACATCTACAGTCTTCCCCTCGTGATTTTCTTTTGCAACATAGAACACACCTGAACCTTCCATGTAGCCGTTCTTTAGGAAATGCGAGCCCAACCCTATGACATCGTTCTTCAAATGAGGACAAACTATGGGCAGCCCAATCATCCGTCAAAGAGGAATGTCAAGCTTCGACTTCTCTTTGGGCTGAAATCGAAGACCATCCAAAAGAGCAATCCCGTTCACTGTCTCTTTAAGTACAAGATCATCCATCTGCTTCTCCAAATCCGCGGCTGATAGTGGGTTTGATGCATTTCGTAATGGTCTTGAAACTTCAGCAACATCCTCACTTTCGGCTCCATCGTCATTCAAATCCAACGCTTGGGCACTTCCTACAAATACTGATTTGTTAGTGATGAAATCACAAGTCCATTGAGAATAAGTTTCTTTTTTAATAATTACCTGATGGCTGCAAAACAAAATTCAAGGAGTTCAGTGTCTCCATTTCAGTATCTCGTTCATCTCCGCGAACTGACACATCAGATCGACTCTCCATTTTTACAAATGCAGTTGAGAGGACATTAGAGGGACAAGAATGGGACAAGAATGACATCATCCAATAAATGGAGATAATTGTGCAAAAAAATTCATCAAAACTTTAACAAGACACAGTATGATCAACAAAATTAGAAGAGATATTCTAACCAATTCAGAGAATGGAGCTCATTTCTCTAACTAATGAGCGACAAAACATCGTGCATTTTCCAACACATTCTGCATAAGGCTGAGCTAAACAACAACAAGACGACAAAGTTTCAACAACAATCTCAACAGGCCGAATCAAGTTACGGCCCGACAGAAGTACACATGTTTCTGACCACGCTCTTTGCAAAGCAAACACTATGTTTGCAACCTCAGTGCACGATTTCGATACTGGCTACATAAAATTGGACTGGGTGGAGAAAGATGGATATGAATTATTAAGCATATCTCCGGGACACGGCATCAAGTGGTACCCCTTCATGCACCTCAGACAGGACAAGGCGTCGGCGCTAAGGGTATGCCGTCAACGGCACACCTCCACGGTGTGAAAGCACCGGACTGTGAACGTGGCGCCGTGGAGGTGTGCCGCTGCCGGCTCACCTCCAGCGCCCACGCCTTCGGCTGTGCGTGGCGCCAGAAGGGGCTATCTTAGTAACCGCTGAAGCTTGCTAATAAGTCTGCACCTGGGGTGTGCCGGCAGCCGCACACCTCCTACGTGCCGTGCTTACTCTCCTAAACCAACATGCAGTAATGCTACCATCGGTGACAATAAATTCTAGTAATTTTAGAAATAGTAAATGGATCTGTACACATACCTCATAGAGGAAGGAGTTCAAGGATTATAATGTAAGCGTGTACCACGTCCGCTTCACGGAGTTCTGTTTTGCTTCAGCAGCATTGATTTCCGCTTTTGACACAAGCTTCTCAAAATACGTCAGAGGTTGCCCTGCCATTCCTTGGATGCAGTAGAGCTTGTGGACAAGATTTGTCATGACGAAGGACTTTCGGTTACGCCTGCATATGTGGATCTAAAGGCCATTTAGACAAAAAATTTAATTGATGCAGAAGATAAAGAGGTCGTCTAAACAGCAAGGATACTCACCAGTTAACTTGATGAAGCGTGGCAAGAAGGACTGGAATGTATCCATTTACATTGAGCAGAATAGACTCCACCGCGTAATGCCACCGAGGGTCATGACTGTGGTCCCGGTTTATTATTGGCAGCCATGCCTGCAGCCGATGGTTGCCATCCCAGACATGGAACATCTTTCTTGAAAAGACTCTTAGGTCCGGATCCCCATTCAACCTCACCTTGAACGCCTCATTTGCTTCAATCCACACGGGACTCCAACACTTCAAGACATCCTCTGTGACATCTACAGTCTTCCCCTCGTGATTTCTTGTCGCAACATAGAATACACCTGAGCCTTCCATGTATCCATTTTTTAGAAAGTGGGAGCCAAGCCCCATGACATCGTTCTTCAAGTGAGGTCGAAAAATGGGCAGCCCAATCATCCGTTAGAGTGGGATGTCAAGCTTGGATTTCTCCTTTGGCTGAAACCAAAGTCCATCCAATAGTGCAGTCGTGTTCACTGTCTCTTTTAGGACGAGATCATCCATCTGCTTCTCCAAATCTGCAACAGATATGGTTCGGATGGAACACGTACTGGACGCAAAATCAAATAGAGCCGTCCTTCTTCCTGGCAAAAACAATAGGGGCTGAAACGAGGGACTTGGACCGCCGGATCCACCCTTTGCCCAAGTTTTCCTCGAGATAGCGTCGAAGCTCCTCCAACTCAATTGGGGACATAGGGCGCAATCCCATATCACGAGGTTCCTGGCCTTCCTTGAAGTCTATCTTCATGTCTGCGGGGCCATGGTTTGGAAGCTCGTTAGCCGCCTCTTCACTGAAAGCATCGCTTAAGTCTGCATACACCGCCGGAATAGGTGCGGGCTCGACAGAGGTCACCTCAAAAATCTCCAGGCAATAAATTGTTGCTTCTCGTGTTAACTGATGGAATACTGTCGCGGACACCCGGGTGGGGGCGGTCGTTCGTTGTCGATAATTTGTTGGTTTCTCCTCGTGGCCTTCCTCCTGGAGTAAGCCACCGAAACACGTATGTTGGCAATAGAGAGAGTCGAACAACACCTTTTGCTGAGACCACCGGATAGTTGGATCATGGCGGACAAGCCAAGGGGTGCCAAGGATACAGTCGTAGCGCCCCGTGTTGGTAATGTCCGCAAGTAGCTTCTTCTGATGACCTCCCACGGTCAAGTCCACAGTTGTTTCCTGAGTGATGAGTCCAGAACTGATAATTCGGCCATCAATGACGCGGACCTCCCGCGGGGTAGCTTTCAACCTTGGGTAGCATTACATCGCTTGGCAAAGTCGGGGTGCATGAACACCCCCGTTGCACCGGAATTCACAAGCGCCACGACCGACACATTGTTCATATGCACATTCATTGTCACATGTTTCTCCATATCTATGGTAGCATGGACACATAAAGCCAAAATATAATTTTCTTTATTTATATAAGAGTAGTTACATATAGTAGAGTCATTTGAGTTTGGGCATAGAGGTGTATTATGGGCCTCCTTATTTGTGCCCGGGTACTGCCTCCAAGTGTTTAGTCCCAGGCTGCTCCTTTTCCCGAGCCTTCATTGCCAGTAGCAGCCAACGTAAGGGGCTTGGAGGGATTAGTAGGACACCGTGAACGTATGTGGCCCATCTTCCCGCACCCCCAGCACCATCCTTGACGTTGATACTCAAATCTGTCGGCCGTTGTTTTAGCAAGAGCCGTGGATGCGGTGTACGTGGCATCTAATTCCATGGGAGTGGGACCGGTTGACGTCGGAGGTGGCCGTGATCGTGCAGCATATTCTCATGGTGCCGAAGTAGACCCCATAGGTCGCCGGTGTTGTTGCCGCGTCCATAGTCGATCGTCAATTCTTGAAGCCATAGACATCCATTCCTGGAGAGTGCGAGGCTGAGTCTCGGCAGTTGCTATGGAGTCGAGAAGGTCGTCCTTTAAACCAGCGCGAAACCGAGCCACGAGACTTGGCTCATTCCACTCCACTTGGGCCGCATGTTCGTTGAATGTTGAGATATAAGTAGCCACGGCGCCAGTCTGTCAAATGTTTGCAAGGCGGTCCTCAGCATTGCCTCGTCGGTCTACCTCGCCGTAAACAGCCATAATAGCTCCCCGGAAGGCCTCGTAATTGTGCAATAAATCATGAGGTCTTCCTTCATCCAAGGCTTGAAGGATGGGCGTAGCCCAGTTCTGGGCCGCCCCTGTTAAGTAGGAGAGAGCATACGCTACTTTGTCTTCGTCAGAATTATAAGTGCCAGGGTTGCCTCGAAAAACCAAACGAAGTTGGGCAAACCACTTGTACACATCTCCTCCTTTTTTGCCGGTGAACTTAACCGGTTTTGCCACCTTGAGTTCCTTGCCGCGGTGGTATTCCCCTTGATACATGTTGGGAGTTGATACCGCGGTTTCTCCACCATGCAG
This sequence comes from Bryoerythrophyllum caledonicum, assembly GCA_963971425.1. Lineage (NCBI taxonomy): Eukaryota > Viridiplantae > Streptophyta > Bryopsida > Pottiales > Pottiaceae > Bryoerythrophyllum > Bryoerythrophyllum caledonicum. Next base: position 33,783,833 of record OZ020515.1, on the reverse strand, counting down.
CGGTGTAGAAAGAGGAGGAGTTGCTCGCTCAGAAATTTGTTGCACCATATAAGGAATCGCCGCTTGGAAGACATTCTGAATCTGTTGTTGTATAAACATAGCCCAGTCGGGCCCTACTCCATCCGGCACAGGCGGGGCACCTTCCGTGTTAAGTCTTTCTTGATCCATGGTCACTAGTCTTTATTTTCTGTAATACGTTGCGTCAATATTGCACCTGAATAATTTTTAAACGAAGAGAGCAAAAATTCGGTGTGCTGATCCATAAAATTCGGTGTGCTGATCCATAAAGTCGGCGATACCTAAAATGCACCATCACGATACATAAAATTTGGCGTGAATTACATAAACTGATCGTGCATACCTAAAGTTCGGTGATACTTCACAGTCGAATTACTATGTTTCTCGCTCATAGCAATCCCGATGACCTTCCCATAAAATTCTGATATAATCTTGCATGAAATTCTGCATAAAATTCTGATAAAATTCTGATATAAAATTCCAATATAAAATTCCAATATAAAATTCCGATATAAAATTCCGACATAAAATTTCGATATAAAATTCCGATATAAAATTCCAATATAAAATTCCGATATAAAATTCGGAGATAAAATTTTAATATAAATTCCAATATAAAATTCCAATATAAAATTCCGACATAAAATTCTCAGCACAAGGATGTCCGTTCTTGAGAGCGTTGCTGTAACATGAACCACAACGATCACAATGGAAATAGTTGCCTCGGCCACCAATTCTGCTTCACATCTTGCTCATAATCACACAGCGAACAGAAAACCTTCTCAACACGGTGCCGCGGAATCTCGTGGCGCTTTGAATCGTCAACCTCATCAGAGTTCTTCGCTTCATTGTAACAGTGACGACAATCGAAGACCTCGTTGCAGCATGGCGCTTGAATCCGACATCTCCTTCTGTATAGCTTGCAGCCTGCGAGCACTCCTTAAATCCTGACATCGATACTCATGGAATTTCGAACC
>OZ020515.1:33398388-33782638 GCA_963971425.1 Bryoerythrophyllum caledonicum | reverse complement strand
AAAGTTCCTATCTTGCAAATTGAATTATCTTAAATGTTACTTATTTCAATGATTCAAAGGAGATGCAAGAATTGGGTCAATGCTTTAAATCAGGATTGCTAGGGCGTGAGCTATGAGCCATGAGCAATGAGCGGTGAGCCGTGAGCGGTGAGCTATGAGCAGTGATAGTCACAAAAAAATACCCTATTTTTTTTGTATATGATCGGAGAATCGTGGAAAAATAGCAGTATGAAAGTCTATATCCGTGGAAAATCTGTACAACCTATATATGATGTAATGCCTATATCCGTGTAAATATGCTTCTAATTTCATTGTGTTAGTATCTATTCTCATTTTAGTCTCACATTGGTCCCCGTATTTTGACAACTCCTTTTAGTGCTATCAATTATAAGGTGCTGTGATATATGATTTTACCATTTCATTTTTATATTTTTTAATATACTTGTTACTTATTTTTTCTATTGTGGCCTTGCCTTTTATTATATAAATCAATTTGACAAAAAATTTAATTATTCATTACTGTTTATTCTTTCCAAATTGTTTTTTGTTACGTTCATGAAATTATCTATTTCTCTCTAACCTATATCATTTTTTAAAAGACAATAATTGGTATAAATTTGAAATGCTTTGATTTACGTCTATATTAACTGTAGTATTTCCAGAGTCTATGAAATCTGATACTAATAGAATGCTCTCTAGAGTTTACAAACTAATCATGAAGCTTATTTTTTATTTTAAATTATAATATTTGCTATTTATCTTTCACAAGCTATGCTAATATCTATTGAAAAATTAAAGTATAGAAAATAAAATGGATAATATAATGAATACAAATTACAAGTTAGGAAGACAATAAGAACATGAAACTGAGTACTAAATATGAAAGGAACACTACAATGTAAAAGACACGTACAAAGTGAACAAAGAAAGTTTTGAAATGAAGAAGTACATGACTATAGCAAAATTAGAAAGTAGAATTAACTATCATCACTATCCTTGCTAGCCTCAATTGCTTCAATGTCCACAAACTGAACAATACGAGGGTCATAATGACGAGTCCCATACGATGGACTAGAAGATGGTAAAGTAGCTAATAATTGAGCTAAGTCTTCTATATGCAAAGGAAACATAATCGGTTTAGGAGGTGATTCGGCGTCCGCCATCAATCTACAATGAATCAAACATTAATGTCAACGCTCAACTTTAAAATATTTAAAAGAATGCAAGAAAATTATAATTCACAACTTATTTACTCAAACTGTTTTGTTTTGCAACATGACGGACATGAATGTCATCCCTCTGCAAGTAAATATCCGCTTGCGAAGACACAACAATCTATACCAATGGTGGCGCGTCTTGAAGTGGTGCAAGGATGGCCTCAAAAATAGCAGGATCCGCCTCAAAAGCAACCAAATGGCGACTTAAGTGGTAGCAAGCGTGAACCAAGGCTCTTAAATTTAAAAGGAAAATATTAATGGAACTCTATATCATCAAGGATTTAAACATCAAATGTATCAAAATTACCTGTAGAAGCATAGGCATCAAGAGTGACACCACTTGGCTTGATTAGAACTTGAATAAGAATTTGCAATAAAATTGGATCTTTCTCCTGGCCTCCTTTCCAAAGAACAATTCCATTCATGAGTTGTGATGCTACTAATATAAAGTTGAAGAAAATATCATCCTTGCCAAGGTTGGTATTGCCATCCAATAGTGATTGATCTTGTTGAAAGGAGAACTAAGAACTTCATGCGAATCATGAACAAAAAGGAGGATGCAAAAACGTCGTGTCTACCCAAAAACAATTTTGTTGTTAAAATAAATAAGTGGGAAAATAACAAGGAAAGAATAGAGATAGGGAAACACACCAACATTGATTAGTTTGTTGGAGATGTCAATTGGAGCTCATTGATGCGCCACCAAACTTTGATGATTTTGAAGTCATAAGTCTTTGCATATGTACCTACGTCTGCTCGAATGGTCATTGATTCAGGCATAAAATAAGTAAAGATGCATGACTTTGCAAATAGTAATGAGCGAATTCGAAGATAGCTTCCAATTCAGACACATTATATGTATTCCACTGCGGAATGTCATTCGTATGAGATGAAATCTTTGGAACCGGTAAACCTTTGGGAATATCAATAATGATGAGATCAAATCCATCATGAGGACACAATGCAGAACGCACATGAGTTCCTCGACCCTTTCCAAGATACACATATAAAATATAACAAACATCAATTAACCACTCCAAAAAATTATCAGTCTTAAGAAGGCAATAAATCATTCCAGAAAATTATAACAAATTAAGTACTAGTTATAGCAATGTAAATGATTATGAATGATGCTACATACTGTTAGAACAAAATCATCCATCTTCTTCATAAGATGATGATTGCTCCCAGATTCCATCAATGAGAAAATTGAAGTATTTTCAACAAGAATTTTTGTTGAAGAGACCATAGAGGAAGAAGCAATACACGTAGCAATGAAATTTTTCTTGGCCTAAATATTGGTCTGATAAACTTGGTTGGCATTGGTGGCCTAAGAAGGAATTGATGAATATACTAAATTCAATAAATTAGGTGATGCAATCACTCGACTGCCATCCACAGGAATAATAGTTGCAGTAGAAGTCTCAGTTACCTTTGAAGCTTCAGATGCCTTGGATGACTTGGATGACTTTGTTGCCTTTGTAGCCTTTGTTGTTGTTGTTGTTGAATATGTTGCCTTTGTTGTCGTTGTTGCCTTTGTCTTCCCTTTCTGAGTTGTTATTAGTGCCGTAGCAACTTCGGAGGCATCCAATACACGCGGTTGTAGCTCACGCGGCTCTTTTGACCTGAACAGGGGTCTCGGCACCGAGACAGTACAAAAATGCTCTTCACAACACTGCAACAAATTCGACCCAAACTATAGATCACGGTGACAACCGAAGTGCTGAAGACTGATGTGGCTCGGCGTTGCGTCGCTTCCGATCCAACCTCTCCATACACACTTACACTAGTACAAAAGTGGAAAAAAAAACCGCATTCATTTTCATGTTGCTGTTCTTTTGACCACGCTACCAGAATTCTGTTACATTGTTCATGGTTTGGGCTGCCGCGGTGTTTTGCTTATAACTTCTTCAGTTTTAAAAAATTTTGGGAGTGTAATACACCATTGGAAAGGTCTTGAAAATGCGCTTCCAACAGTATATTACACGCCCAAAACTTCCAAAAAATGTAGGGCGTTTTTTTTTCCCACTTTTGTACTAGTGTTATCTAAAACCTGTTTTGAAAGTACCTCGGCACCGAGATAGTAAAGGACCGTCACCAACCGAGTCATGACGACCCACAAAGATCATCACCAACAAAGTCACGACAACCCACGGAGATCGATACCACCTGTATCAACGTACCTCGGCACCGAGATAGTAAGGGACTGTCACCAATATAACGGAGACCTTCTAAACAATGTAAGCAAAAGTCCGCAACTTCGATTCATGATTGAAAGTCACGGCTCTGCCCTAGTGCAACGGAGGAAGCACAGTTTGAGATCATTGAGCTTGTGAAGATTGAATGCGGTGATTCCAGCGTGAGGTGTTGAGATTCATGAACGTGATAAGGTTGGATGAGAACTGTTAGGTTGGACAAGAGTATGACGATTGGACGAGAATATGACTATTGAACAACAATTGGTATCATTCTCTGGTATTATTCAGAGATACTTTGGACGGCAATGCCTAGATGATTTTCCACTGTGGACAGCAATCACCTAGGTAGTAAAATTCATATATATACGTATTATATCGTCGTATTATATCGTGAGCTCTCCCTATTACACTATACACTTATCATCGTATACTATGGTATTGTATCGTCAGTTTATGTATAGCTGAATTTTACTATTGTTATTGCCCCAAGGTTTGACGAAAGTTACAAGATTTGTATATGTGATACCTATGTAATACCCTGGTGACACCCGTGCAATGCCTAGGTAATTTCCACTGTGGACGTAACACATTCTAAGGAAAAATAAATAATTTGTCATGTGGTTCCCCAAACTGACCAATGCACATGGAGTTGATAATAATTTCTCGTAAAAATTAGGGTCTCGGCACCGAGACACTTCATATTAAGCTCTATGAATTTGAAATCATCAAAAGTGACAACAAATGACTAGGACCTACCACAAAATAATTCATAATAATAAAATGATCTCGGCACCGAGATACCTCATATTGAGCTCTAAGAATTTGAAATCATCAAGATTGACAAAAAATGACTAGGACCTACCACAAAATATTTCATAGAAATCAAATGATCTCGGCACCGAGACACCTTGTAATGATCATTCAAAAACTGAAATCAAGAAGGTTCCTAACAAGATTTTATGACTATCTCTCTAAAACATTCTAACAAAAAAGAACGTCTTGCCACTAAGATCCATGGAAGTGATCAGCAATATCAGTATCAATATACTTGGTCATTTGATTAACCCCTAAAGGACTGTGACAATTCACATAAAAAACACTTCAAAATTGTTGGTTTTAGTGCAATAAGTTAGGAAGGAAACAAAACCTCATTATGTTTTTGACGATATGATCTCAATTAAGACTTTTGAAATAATCTACTCAAAAAATTTCATAAACATTGACCACACAGATTTAAAGATTATATTGTTTGAAGTCAAGAAATAGGTTCATTTCTTCTTTGCGTTGAGAGGTTTAGCATTCTTATATTTCACTTTGCAATACACAAGGTATAAATCTATAACCATTATCTTGAGCATAGTGTTAGTTCCCAATACACCAATTTTTAGAGGTAGAGAAGGGGTGTAGCATGGAGGAAACAAGTGTGCATGGAGTGGAGATTCAAAAATTGCCATTTCACGTTGTATTCCTTTGTGAACTTAATACACTCAAGAATAATAATCCAAACGGCCAATCTGAAGGTTCTCATCACATACTGTTGTTATCAAGGACAAACTAGAAATAAAAATAAATCAAATTTTAGGAACATACCAAAAATCTATATTGTCCTTCCAAGTCACACATGGTTCTTTAGAGGTCAAAATTTAATGTTCTTAAAAAGTTTTCAAGAGAAAGAGTGTCTCGGCCCCGAGACCCTCAAAGTCAACATCTAAAAATTCCAGAGATTGCAAACTAACACATTGACTTCAAACATCAAATCTATTAACATCCAAGGAGAAAAACAACATGAGCCGCGAGTATAAGAAGGCAATCGAGAACAACAGACTAAGGGACCATGACGAACTAATCCAAACATCCCAAATAGGCAACAACAACGCAAATTTTGAAGACAATCTCGGAATACAATTTCGACCAAAATGATTGTCTCGGCACCGAGAGCTATTAAATCCAAGCAATCATGGTCATAAATAAAATCTCGAACCAGCTTGGTTAGGTAATGAAGAGGCACCTCAGATCCTTCTGCAACTTTTTCTTCAGCCATTGCCATTGACGCCGCTCCACTAATTGAGCTCAGCTACAACATAACAAAATGGTATCGGTCGGCATTTCAGTCCTAGAATTCCATCAAATTCAAATGACTATGACTATGGAAGACATGAAGGACGTGATGGAGAAGTATACTAACTTGGCATCTCCAAATGTCAAAAATACCATTTCATCCTTCAAGCAAGTCGGACGTACAAGCGCAATGGACGGTATCCGCAAATTGAGAGGTTGTACGACTTGGCCATTTGTCCAGCGCAACATGTTTCCGGGTCAAGGAGGCGACAAGAACAAAGTTTTTGTCTTTATAATGTACGAGATTGCCCCTGGTCAGGAGTCGATCTAGTTTCGCGTATGCAGCCTGGCAGAGATCTACAAGAGACATGGATCATGTTTCATCATGTAAAGCGGGTCATGAATTGGACCACCATGGGTTGCCATGTGTACGGCTCTCGGTAGTGCAGAGTTATGACTATTGCAGTTTACGACATGCAATCTGAAGACACAAATTCAGTCCAATGCATCATGTGGAGGAGCATCAACGAAGTTATGGGGAGGCACGGGGTTGACAATGTCACCTTCAAAGGTTTTATGGCGGATAGCGCAGGAGAAAATTGGAATGTTGTACAGACGGTCTATGGTTGAGGTAATCCCCAAGAGGTTATGGTAGATCGAGAACGCACATGTCTACTTCGTTGGACAACATCCATGAACCACCACACGGACAAGTATATCAAGAGCGAGTTCCAAGACCAGCACTGTCTTCTACGCAAGCAATATAAGGATGCCAAGAATTTGGCAGACTCTACGATTCGTTACCTTGCCATTAGAGTTTGGTGGCAATCTTGTGGTGCCCAAAATGATGAGGCCCTCAGACAACTTGACCAGTGGCTTTCCTTTTGGCATTACCACTATCGCCAATGGGGAGCATCTATGGAATTGGTATGAGTTGTATCATATTTGATTATAATTTCATTTCAATTTACAGTTCAAACAATCACATAAGTGACATTGTGATTTGTGTTACAAAATCTTATAGATGAAGAGATGGCCGAAATGCCATCCTGAAATTTGGCGGAGACAGTCCACAATTGTTGGTTTCAACAATCAGGGAATAGAGGAAAAGACCTATACGATGCTACGGTGGACAACTTTGTTTGTGCATTTACGCAATGCACAAACTACTATCATTTTTTAATAGGAGGGCGATCAGGGACCAATCCTTCCAAGCATGAGTTGCGAATGAGGCTTGCCCAAAGGACCGGTAAACACGAGAAGGTGATTGAAGCCATGGAGAGCATACCGGAGGCCAAAGAGTGGTGCACACGCACACCTCACTTTGAATGAGAAGAGGTGTTTGGCTCCACCAAATAAAAGCTTGATGAACCATTTGGTTCAAACCTTGATAGTCATCGCCCTGATATATAAATTTCTCCCGTTCGAAGGCCTCTACAAGGTCTAGGAAGGGACGCGAAGACAATTCTTCACCAGCGACAACGTTGCCTCCAACCTCCCCATCTTCATCTTTGGATGATGTGAAGCTTCTATCCCCACCGTTGTCTCCATCTAAAGCACCTACGGGAGTAAAGCATGATACGAGTGTTCAAGAATCTAAGTGTGAGATACATAAATGGCATATTGCAAGGCTCCCGAAGACTTCCGATAAGTGTTGACATGCTAAATAGGCCAGGACGGGTAAGACGTGCACCAAGAAGATTGTGCGTTTGGGGAAAAACACTCTTGCTCCTACATACACCGGGCTCCTCCATGTTCGAAGACTCTTGAAGGACCAAGTTACCGAGTTCTTCCATTGCCCGAATGACATTGAATGGTGCGTAAGGGACCAAAGCGGAAGTGGATGAATCACCGTCCGCTTGTTCCAGATGTATGACATGTGATGAAGGGCACCAACCTTGCCAAAGTTGAGATTCTCAGGCTAGAAGAGGTAGGATTTCAACTTGAAGAGCGACGGGAAGGGTCACCAAGGCGGCTCTTTGGAGATGCTGTCAATCCTACTGCGCAAGCTGCATCCGTGCCTGCACCTGCAGATGTTGACTCTTATCCAACATTGCATGAAGGCTGCCGTATCCGTCGTTAGGCAAAGGTTTCCGTGAAGCAAAAAAATTGATGGGCATCGGCGGACAACCTCAACGTCCGCATCAACTCCATCTCAATGCTTCTCTACTCTGTCTTCGGATGCATGATTCATTGTACTACAATCAAAGAAGGGGCAAAAGACGAGTGAATATCGCCTTACTATAGGCCCTCTCCCAGATTGCTCTTGCGGCGACTTCAAGGACATGGTGGTTCAATCCAAGAAGAGAGGTGCTTGGTACCATTACAAGCATCTCTATTATATTTTTTGAGTGGTATGCAAGCTTGATTTTGAAGACGATGCTTTTGTCCATGCTGCTACCTTAAGCTTGAACGAGATGAAGAAAGTGCTGGAGAGTGGTGTCTTGGAGCTTATATGATGTGTAGCTTCAAAAGTACCGACATTGCTATATAAATCAATACCATTTATAGCCCAGCTCATACGGATTGTCGCTGAATGTTGTTAGTATATGGATAATGTACCTCTTATTTGTTATAAAATAGAAAGATTTTTTTATTCTTATACTGTAGTTGATTTCGTTGTCATATCCGCATCTACTTCACTTGTGTCTCCATCAATTTTACAATACTTCACCAACTTAATTATCTACCATCGTTATATATCCTGTACATACACAAAATAAGAGTATCGTGATTCGTATGTATAAAAATCCTCTCTAGGTCCTAAACTTGTAGTGCCTACAATCTCTCCAATACCCCTTTAACTTTGCGAAATAGGAAGACCCAACACTACTTGAATTTGATTACAATTGGACCTAAAATATTGTAGTCTATTCTAATTGCACGGTTATAGGCACTTAAAATTTACTAAAAATATTTTAATCAGAATTTTTTCTCACACGGATAACATTATTTAAAGAAAAATAAACCTATTTTTGGTAAATCACAGCTCACCGCTCATGAAATCTCCGCTCATGGCTCATAGCTCATGGCTCATGGCTCATACCCTAGCGTCGTTGTGCTTTAAATATGTCCTTATATTTATATTGCACATGCAAATTTTGCAATATACAAAATGGTTACAAGTGCTACGCTTTCATCTTGCATTCTATTTGCATGTACTCCGCTTCATCACGCATCGGCTCCACTTGGTTCACCACTTCCTGAGGCCCCATCATCCAGCAATTTACGAGCCGCTCGTGTCCTCCGGTGAGGCCCATCCGCATTTACCAGAGCACGTAACATTTCGGAGTTCCGAAGTGCTTTGAGAGTCTTCATAGTCGCCGGACTATGTTCCTCAAGAAGGAAATCAATAGCTTCCTCCTTCCAAGTTTCCTTCCATTGCGATTCTTTCCATTGCAACGCATTGCGGAGGTCAAGATCAATGGCCTCTCCCAATTATGACACCACACGTCCCTGGTGATTCCACAGTTTCCCATCTGGACGTCGCCCGAATTGAAATACCTTCCGCCTAACATCCCAATATCCGCCCATGACTTGGTAGAAGAAGTTCCGTTTACCAACATGGTCCGCGGTGGTTCCCGATATGAGCTTCTTGGCCACTCGTACAATTTCTTGGTGGTCATTTTCCCAACCAAATTGCGTGCTTACACTGGACCTATGTAGTTGGTGGCACTGCGCACGCCAATTCCACACCAAATCTTCTCCCCACTTTTGAGCATAGGCATCCCCAGGCGCATTCTCCGGGTTCAGCTCCCAACTAGGTGGCATGTAGGCGGTGAGGCCAAACACTTCATACAAGCGCTTATGAAATGGTGCTCTATACTTTGCGCAAAATCTACGTGTCAAGATACCAGCTAGCAGACACATCGGATGGTATAAACACCGACACGTGCCAAGAGCATATGCACCTTCCGGCCCGAAAGGATTTAAACAAACCGGGCAAGCATCTTCATTTTGCGTGAAGCTTGCTGGTGTTGGCCATAATTTGCGTGGTGCCACGTTTCCGCTTGGTTGAAGGGCATGAGAAGACATAGCCTCTACGTGGTCCCACTCCAACTTTGCCCAATCAATAGATTTACCATTTGGCAACAGAGGCAATTCAGTTGGAAACAACTCGTCGATGTAAGCCCAAGATGTGAGTCCAAAGTCACGGCGCGTATTATTCGTCAAATATTTGTTGTCAATCTTCTGGACCTCTATTGCCATTTGCCTCGCACGGTCAACATTCAAGATGCATGCCACCTTCTATTGATAGTACTGCTCGCCCATCGATCTAATCCTTTTTCGAAGGATGTCGTTTGCAGTGCGAAGCTGAACAAGTTCCGTGCTTCGATTAGCTGGGGAAAATGGCAGAGAATCCTCGGTGCCGATGGAATCTACGTATGGCTGCGCTGCTACAGTTGGCGGCGGTAGAAAAACCAACGGACGACTAGCGAAGCGGTGACGTGGTGGTCTTGTCGGGGTCTTCAACAAGCAGCTAGTAATGTTGCCAATAACATTGGCGATCATTGTCTCGTCCACACCTCGAGCAACTTCGCCAATATCAGCCTGGGTGGCAACACGTTCTTGACGCAACTCTTCTATCTCGGCTACTTGCTTGGTGATAATATCACCCTTTTCACTAGATTGCAGCTTGAGGTTTTCAATCTCTTCTTGGAGACGTTGAATCATCTCATCCTTCAAGCTGATAGTGTCCAATAACTCCTGGTGAGCATCGACGGTCGTACTTCCGGACCCTGATGCTACATGCCTGGTGTTGGAAGTGGTGACTACGACATCCATCATTGGCATTTCATCCACAACATGGATGGGTTCTTCATCTCCAACACCCTCAAGCCTCGCGGCGGGTTCATCATCGCCAACAAGATTTACGATTGGTAAATCTACCTGGCCACCTCCTTGAACCAATACCCCGAAAACTCGGAGAGGGAGCTCCGCGCCAGTCTACACTAGCAAACACGAAGAAAGACGAAGGGCAGCCAGCATACTCGGCGAGGGAGCTCCGCGCCAGTCTACACTAGCAAACACGAAGAAAGACGAAGGGCAGCCAGCATACTCGGAGAGGGAGCTCCAGGCCAGTCTACGCCAGCAAACACAAAGAAAGACGAAGGGCAGCCAGCATACTCGGAGAGGGAGCTCCGGGCCAGTCTACACAAGCAGACACGGAGAACGACGAAGGGCAGCCAACATGCTCGGAGAGCGAGCTCCGGGCCAGTCTACCCCAGCAAACACAAAGAAAGACGAAGGGCAGCCAGCATACTCGGAAAGGGAGCTCCGGGCCAATCCGAGCCAATAGATACAAAGAAGGACGAAGGGCAGCCAACATACTCAGAGAGGGAGCTTCGGGCCAGTCACAGCCAACAGACACGAAGAAGGTTGAGAGGCAGCCAGCATACTCGGAGAGGGAGCTCCGTGCCAGTCTACGCCAGTACACACCAAGAAAGACGAAGGGCAGCCAGCAAACTCGGAGAGGGAGCTCCGGGGCAGTCCGAGCCAACAGACACGAAGAAGGACAAAGAACAGACTGCATACTCGAAGTGGGAGCTCCGGGCTAGTCTCAGCCAACAGCCACGAAGAAGGACGAAGGGCAGCCAGAATACTCGGAGAGGGAGCTCCGGGCTAGTCTACGCTAGTACACACGAAGAAAGACGAAGGACAGCCAGCATACTCGGAGAGGGAGCTCCGGGCCTGTCCGAGCCAACAGAGACGAAGAAGGAGGAAGGGCAGCCAGCATACTCGGATAGGGAGCTCCGGGCCTGTCTATCCCAGCAAACAAGAAGAAAGACGAAGAGCATTCAACATACTCGGAGAGGAAGCTTCGGGCCAATCTACACAAGCAGACACGAAGAAGGACGAAGGGCTGCCAGCATACTTGGAAAGGGAGCTCCGGGCCAATCCGAGCCAATAGATACCAAGAAGGATGAAGGGCACCCAATATACTCGGAGAGGGAGCTTTGGGCTAGTCTCAGCCAACAGACAAGAAGAAGGACGAAAGGCAGCCAACAAACTCGGAGAGGGAGCTCCGGGCTAGTCTACTCCAGCACACACGAAGAATGACGAAGGGCAGCCAGCATACTCGGAGAGGGAGCTCCGGGCTAGTCTACACCAGCAAACACGAAGAAAGGAGAAGGGCACCCAAGATACTCGGAGAGGGAGCTCTGGGCTAGTCCAACCAATAGACACGAAGAAGGACGAAGGGCAGCCAGCATACTCGGAGAGGGAGCTCCGGGCCAGTCTACACAAGCAGACACGGAGAAGGACGAAGGGCAGCGAACATGCTCGGAGAGCGAGCTCCGGGCCAGTCTACCCCAGCAAACACAAAGGAAGACGAAGGGCAGCCAGCATACTCGGAAAGGGAGCTCCGGGCCAATCCGAGCCAATAGATACAAAGAAGGACGAAGGGCAGCCAACATACTCGGATAGGGAGCACCGGGCCAGTCTACCCTAGCAAACAGGAAGAAAGATGAAGGGCAGCCAACATACTCGGAGAGGGAGCTCCAGGCCAATCTACACAAGCAGACACGGAGAAGGACGAAGGACAGCCAACATACTCGGAGAGGGAGCTCCGGGCCAGTCTACGCCAGCAGACACGAAGAAAGACGAAGGGCAGCCAGCATACTCAGAGAGGGAGCTCCGGGCCTGTCTACACCAGCTCACACGAAGAAAGACGAAGGGCAGCCAGCATACTCGGAGAGGGAGCTCCGGGCGAGTCCGAGCCAACAGACACAAAGAAGGACGAAGGGCAGCCAGCATACTCGGAGGGGGAGCTCCGGGCAAGTCTCTGCCAACAGACACGAAGAAGGACGAAAGGCAGCCTGCATACTCGGAGAAGGAGCTCAGGGCGAGTCTACGTCAGCAAACACGAAGAAAGACGAAGGGCAGCCAGCATACTCGGTGAGGAAGCTCCGGGCCTGTCTGAGCCAACAGACACGAAGAAGGACGAAGGGCAGCCAGCATACTCGGAGAGGGAGCTCCGGGCCAGTCAACGCCAGCAGACAGGAAAAAAGACAAAGGGTAGCCAGCATACTCAAAGAGGGAGCTCTGGGCCAGTCTACGCCAGCAAACACAATGAAAGATCAAGGGCAGCCAACATACTCGGAGAAGGAGCTCCGGGCCAGTCTGAGCCAATAGATACGAAGAAGGAGGAAAGGCAGCCATCATACTCGGAGAGGGAGCTCCGGGCCAGTCTACTCCAGCACACACGAAGAAAGACGAAGGGCAGCCAGCATACTCGGAGACGGAGCTCCGGGTCAGTCTACACCAGCAAACACGAAGAAAGGAGAAGCGCAGCCAAGATACTCGGAGAGGGAGCTCCGGGCCAGTCTGAGCCAACAGACACGAAGAAGGAGGAATGGCAGCCAGCATACTCGGAGAAGGAGCTCCGGGCCAGTCTACTCCAGTACACACGAAGAAAGATGAAGGGCACCCTGCATACTCGGAGAGGGAGCTCCGGGCGAGTCTACACCAGCAAACACGAAGAATGACGAAGAGCAGCCAAGATACTCAGAGAGGGAGCTCCGGGCTAATCCGAGCCAATAGACACGAAGAAGGACGAAGGGCAGCCAGCATACTTGGAGAGGGAGCTCCGGGCTAGTCTACACAAGCAGACACGGAGAAGGACGAAGGGCAACCAACATGCTCGGAGAGCGAGCTCCGGGCGAGTCTATTCCAGCAAACACAAAGAAAGACGAAGGGCAGCCAGCATACTCGGAAAAAGAGCTCCGGGCCAATCCGAGCCAATAGATACGAAGAAGGACGAAGAGCTGCCAACATACTCGGAGAGGGAGCTCTAGGCCAGTCTACGCCAGTACACACCAAGAAAGACGAAGGGCAGCCAGCATACTCCGAGAAGGACCTCCGAGCCACTCCGAGCCAACAGACAGGAAGAAGGAGGAAGGGCAGCCAGCATACTCGGATAGGGAGCTCCGGGCCAGTCTACCCTAGCAAACAGGAAGAAAGACGAAGGGCAGCCAACATACTCGGTGAGGGAGCTCCGGGCCAATCTACAGAAGCAGACACGGAGAAGGACAAAGGGCAGCCAACATACTCGGAGAGGGAGCTCCGGGCCAGTCTACGCCAGCAGACACGAAGAAAGACGAAGGGCAACCAGCATACTCAGAGAGGGAGCTCCGGGCTAGTCTACACAAGCAAACACGAAGAAAGACGAAGGGCAGCCAGCATACTCGGAGAGGGAGCTCCGGGCCAGTCTACGCCAGCAAACACAAAGAAAGACGAAGGGCAGCCAGCATACTCGGAGAGGGAGCTCCGGGCCAGTCTACGCCAGCAAACACAAAGAAAGACGAAGGGCAGCCAGCATACTCGGAGAGGGAGCTCCGGGCCAGTCCGAGCCAACAGACACAAAGAAGGACGAAGGGCAGCCAACATACTCGGAGGCGGAGCTCTGGGCAAGTCTCTGCCAACAGACACGAAGAAGGACGAAAGGCAGCCTGCATACTCGGAGAAGGAGCTCTGGGCGAGTCTACGCCAGCTCACACGAAGAAAGACGAAGGGCAGCCAGCATACTCGGAGAGGGAGCTCTGGGCCAGTCCGAGCCAACAGACACAAAGAAGGACGAAGGGCAGCCAACATACTCGGAGGGGGAGCTCCGGGCAAGTCTCTGCCAACAGACACGAAGAAGGACGAAAGGCAGCCTGCATACTCGGAGAAGGAGCTCTGGGCGAGTCTACGCCAGCAAACACGAAGAAAGACGAAAGGCAGCCAACATACTCGGAGAGGAAGCTCCGGGCCTGTCTGAGCCAACAGACACGAAGAAGGACGAAGGACAGCGTGCATACTCGGAGTGGGAGCTCCGGGCCTGTCCCAGCCAATAGCCACGAAGAAGGATGAAGGTTAGCGAGTATACTCGGAGAGGGAACTCCGGGCTAGTCTACGCCAGTACACACCAAGAAAGACGAAGGGCAGCCTGCATACTCGGAGAGGGAGCCCCGGGCCTATCCGAGCCAACAGACACGAAGAAGGAGGAAGGGCAGCCAGCATACTCGGATAGGGAGCTCCGGGCTAGTCTATACCAGCAAACAAGAAGAAAGACGAAGGGCTGCCAACATACTCGGAAAGGGAGCTCCGGGCCAATCCGAGCCAATAGATACAAAGAAGGACGAAGGGCTGCCAACATACTCGGAGAGGGAGCTTCGGGCTAGTCACAACCAACACACACAAAGAAGGACGAGAGGCAGCGAGCATACTCGGAGAGAGAGCTCCGGGCCAGTCTACTCCAGCACACACGAAGAATGACGAAGGGCAGCCAGCATACTCGGAGAGGGAGCTCCGGGCCAGTCTACACCAGCAAACACGAAGAAAGGAGAAGGGCAGCCAAGATACTCGGAGAGGGAGCTCTGGGCTAGTCCGAGCCAATAGACACGAAGAAGGATGAAGGGCAGCCAGCATACTCGGAGAGGGAGCTCCGGGCCAGTCTACACAGGTAGACACGGAGAAGAACGAAGGGCAGCCAACATGCTCGGAGAGCGAGCTCCGGGCCAGTCTACCCCAGCAAACACAAAGGAAGACGAAGGGCAGCCAGCATACTCGGAAAGGGAGCTCCGGGCCAATCCGAGCCAATAGATACAAAGAAGGACGAAGGGCAGCCAATATAGTCGGAGAGGGAGCTTCGGGCCAGTCACAGCCAACAGAGACGAAGAAGGATGAGAGGCAGCCAACATACCCGGAGAGGGAGCTCCAGGCTAGTCTACGCGAGTACACACCAAAAAAGACGAAGGACAGCCAGCTTACTCGGAGAGGAAGCTCCGGCGCAGTCCGAGCCAACAGACACGAAGAAGGACGAAGGGCAGCCTGCATACTCGGAGTGGGAGCTCTGGGCCAGTCTCAGCCAACAGCGACGAAGAAGGACGAAGGGCAGCCAACATACTCGGAGAGGGAGCTCCGGGCTAGTCTACGCTAGTACACACGAAGAAAGACGAAGGGCAGCCAGCATACTCGGAGAGGGAGCTCCGGGCCAGTCTACACAAGTAGACACGCAGAAGGACGAAGGGCAGCCAACATGTTCGGAGAGCGAGCTCCGGGCCAGTCTACCCCAGCAAACAGAAAGGAAGACGAAAGGCAGCCAACATACTCGGAAAGGGAGCTCCGGGCCAATCCGAGCCAATAGATACAAAGAAGGACGAAGGGCAGCCAACATACTCGGATAGGGAGCTCCGGGCCAGTCTACCCCAGCAAACAGGAAGAAAGACGAAGGGCAGCCAACATACTCAGAGAGGGAGCTCCGGGCCAATCTACACAAGCAAACACGAAGAAAGACGAAGGGCAGCCAGCATACTCGGAGAGGGAGCTCCGGGCCAGTCTAAGCTAGCAAACACAAAGAAAGACGAAGGGCAGCCAGCATACTCAGAGAGGGAGCTCCGGGCGAGTCCGAGCCAACAGACACAAAGAAGGACGAAGGGCAGCCAACATACTCGGAGGGGGATCTCCGGGCCAGTCTTTACCAACAGACACGAAGAAGGACGAAAGGGAGCCTGCATACTTGGAGAAGGAGCTCCGGGCCTGTCTACGCCAGCAAACACGAAGAAAGAGGAAGGGCAGCCAGCATACTCGGAGAGGAAGCTCCGGGCCTGTCTGAGCCAACACACACGAAGAAGGACGAACGGCAGCCTGCATACTCGGAGTGGGAGCTCTGGGCGAGTCCCAGCCAACAGCCACGAAGAAGGACGAAGGGCAGCCAGCATACTCGGAGAGGGAGCTCCGGGCTAGTCTACGCCAGTACACACAAAGAATGACGAAGGACAGCCTGCATACTCGGAGAGAGAGCTCCGGGCCTGTCCGAGCCAACAGACACGAAGAAGGAGGAAGGGCAGCCAGCAAACTCGGATAGGGAGCTCCGGGCCTGTCTATCCCAGCAAACAAGAAGAAAGACGAAGGGCTGCCAACATACTCAGAGAGGCAGCTCCAACCAATCTACACAAGCAGACACGGAGAAGGACGAAGGGCTGCCAGCATACTCGGAAAGGGAGCTCCGGGCCAATCCGAGCCAATAGATACCAAGAAGGATGAAGGGCACCCAATATACTCGGAGAGAGAGCTTCGGGCTAGTCTCAGCCAACAGACTAGAAGAAGGACGAAAGGCAGCCAACAAACTCGGAGAGGGAGCTCCGGGCCAGTCTACTCCAGCACACACGAAGAATGACGAAGGGCAGCCAGCATACTCGGAGAGGGAGCTCCGGGCCAGTCTACACCAGCAAACACGAAGAAAGGAGAAAGGCACCCAAGATACTCGGAGAGGGAGCTCTGGGCTAGTCCGAGCCAATAGACACGAAGAAGGACGAAGGGCAGCCAGCATACTCGGAGAGGGAGCTCCGGGCCAGTCTACACAAGCAGACACGGAGAACGACGAAGGGCAGCCAACATGCTCGGAGAGCGAGCTCCGGGCCAGTCTACCCCAGCAAACACAAAGGAAGACGAAGGGCAGCCAGCATACTCGGAAGGGAGCTCCGGGCCAATCCGAGCCAATACATACAAAGAAGGATGAAGGGCAGCCAACATACTCGGAGAGGGAGCTTCGGGCCAGTCACAGCCAACAGACACGATGAAGGATGAGAGGCAGCCAGCATACTCGGAGAGGGAGCTCCGGGCCAGTCCGAGCCAACAGACACGAAGAAGGACGAAGGGCAGCCTGCATACTCGGAGTGGGAGCTCCGGGCCAGTCTCAGCCAACAGCCACGAAGAAGGACGAAGGGCTGCCAACATACTCGGAGAGGGAGCTCCGGGCTAGTCTACGCTAGTACACACGAAGAAAGACGAAGGGCAGCCAGCATACTCGGAGAGGGAGCTCCGGGCCTGTCCGAGCCAACAGAGACGAAGAAGGAGGAAGGGCAGCCAGCATACTCGGATAGGGAGCTCCGGGCCAGTCTATCCTAGCAAACAAGAAGAAAGACGAAGGGCATTCAACATACTCGGAGAGGGAGCTCCGGGCCAATCTACACAAGCAGACACGGAGAAGGACGAAGGGCTGCCAACATACTCGGAAAGGGAGCTCCGGGCCAATCCGAGCCAATAGATACCAAGAAGGATGAAGGGCACCCAATATACTCGGAGAGGGAGCTTCGGGCTAGTCTCAGCCAACAGACTAGAAGAAGGACGAAAGGCAGCCAACAAACTCGGAGAGGGAGCTCCGGGCCAGTCTACTCCAGTACACACGAAGAATGACGAAGGGCAGCCAGCATACTCGGAGAGGGAGCTCCGGGCCAGTCTACACCAGCAAACACGAAGAAAGGAGAAGGGCACCCAAGATACTCGGAGAGGGAGCTCTGGGCTAGTCCGAGCCAATAGACACGAAGAAGGACGAAGGGCAGCCAGCATACTCGGAGAGGGAGCTCCGGGCCAATCCGAGCCAATAGATACAAAGAAGGACGAAGGGCAGCCAACATACTCAGATAGGGAGCTCCGGGCCAGTCTACCCCAGCAAACAGGAAGAAAGACGAAGGGCAGCCAACATACTCGGAGAGGGAGCTCTGGGCCAATCTACACAAGCAGACACGGAGAAGGACGAAGGGCAGCCAACATACTCGGAGAGGGAGCTCTGGGCGAGTCTACGCCAGCAGACACGAAGAAAGACGAAGGGCAGCCAGCATACTCGAAGAGGGAGCTTCTTGGCCAGTCTTTGCCAGCAAATTCGAAGAAGGACGAAGGGCAGCTAGCATACTCGGAGAGGGAGCTTCGGGCCACTCTACACCAGCAAACACGAAGAAAGACGAAGGATAGCCAGCATACTCGGAGAGGGAGCTCCGGGCCAGTCTACGCCAACAGACACGAAGAAAGACGAAGGGCAGCCAGCATATTCGGAGAGGGAGGTCCGGGCCAGTCTACGCCAGCAAACTCGATGAAAGACGAAGGGCAGCCAACATACTCGGAGAGGGAGCTCCGGGCCAGTCTGAGCCAACAGACACGAAGAAAGACGAAAGGCTGCCAGCATTCTCGGAGAGGGAGCTCCGGGCCAGTCTACGCTTGCAAATAGGATGAAAGACGAAGGGCAGCCAGCATACTCGGAGAGGGAGCTCCGGGCCAGTCTGAGCCAACAGACACGAAGAAAGACGAAGGGCAGCCAGCATACTCGGAGTGGAAGCTCCGGTCCAGTCTACACAAGTCGACACGGAGAAGGACGAAGGGCAGCCAACATACTTGAGGAAGGAGCGAGGAGCACCACGGGAGGAGCACTACGGGAGGAGCCAGCGAGGAGCACCGCCGCTTATGCCCACTACACAGACAAGGTACGAAGCTCTCAACCGGTGGAACCAGATTGTGATCATCTGGGCGAGCTTTGTGCACTCTAGCTCGTGATAGCTCCGATCCCGCTTGTGCACTCGTGTTCGAGAGAGCTCCGAACCAGCTTGTGCACTCGAGCTCGTGGGAGTTCCGGGCCAGCTTTGTGCACCCCAGCTCGTGGGAGTTCCGGGCCATCTTTGTGCACTCCAGCTCAAGAGGGTTCCAGGCCAGCTTTGTGCACCCCAGCTCAAGAGAGCTCTGAACCCGCTTGTGCACTCCAGTTCGTGGTAAGCTCCAGGCCACTAGTGCACTTCAGTTCGAGAGAGCTCCAAACCAGCTTTGTGCACTCCAGCTCGTGGGAGTATGTGAGCCAGCTTGTGGTAAGTTCCGGGCTAGCTTTGTGCACTCCAGTTCGTGATCATCCGGGCCAACTTAAAGGAGAGCATCAGGCGAGGATCAAGACCCCAAATCCAATGGCCTCCAACTTGGTGCCATTAGGGAAGAAGGACATTACCCCAATCATACCCAAAGATACTCTTGAGCTCACCGAGCTTAAAGAGGATCTACTTCGTATGGGATGTCTTTCTCTAATGGAGTTCTGTTGGAGTTTTTGGGTGAAATCAACCGTGCAGGAGATGAGGCAAGATCCTTTACCCGAGCCCAATGGAGATAGCATCCGGGCTTGTCCAGATAGATGGACCATGGGAAGGTGGCAAGAGGTGTACGGCTTTCCACGACAAGGGGCGGGATGGACAAGTACGAAGAAGGAGGAGTATGCCAAGGGGAGGTTCGGCAACAAGGACGCCAAGAATGGTTACACGGTACAAGATTGCGCGGACCCCCGTGCCAGGAGGATCTTCGCATTCCTCGTACCAATCTTACACCCCGAGAAACCTACCCGAGTGACGGTTACTCTCGCGAACACCGTGTATGGCTCCTACCTTGGCAAGAGAGTGGTGAATTGGGCCATCATCGTGAAGGATGTGGTGATTCGTTTGACCAGGAGCATTCACAATGTCAAGCGTGCACCCCTCTGCCCATTTCTGATCCACCTATATCACCATTTCAAGGAGACAACTCCAGAGGAGGACATGGCGTATGGAACGCAACTGATGATGAAGAAGTTTGAAGGGACAGAATCAGAACCCGAACCGGGGTCTGAAGGAGGGAGCAGCTCATCACAGTCAGGAGAGGAGATTGTACCACCCCCCAAGCGTCAGAGACAGAGACAGGGGAGAGCCCCCTCCACCCGCACCCGTGCAGCCATACGCGCCGCAGCCACCGGACCAGCACAACTTGGAGGTAAGTCTTACCCGGCCTCCGAGCTACTCGAGGCCATTCACGTATATGTGGAAGACTCAGATAGGACCTTGGGACAAGCGAGCAGCTTGGTGGGTAACCCTCCACGTGAAGGGTTGATTGCTGCGATCAAGGAGAAGGTCGGAGGAGCTGGCAATCTTCGCCTCATGGAGCAGAAGGTTAATCGACTAACGCTTGAGATGACAAAGGTAAGGAGTCGAGCGTTGGAGGCAGAGAGAAGTTGCAAGGCGGCTCTTCTCCAAGCAAATGTCTCCGCGTCAGCGTTACAGCAAGTAGACAAAGCATTACGTTTCCCCGCAGATGTGGTACTTAAAGCCAAGATGTTCGATGCTCGATTGGAGAGGGATGACCACATCTCGAGCAAGCGGGTGATTGCCTTCGTGATGGAGCAAACCGTGAAGGTTGAGGCGGCTTATGCCAACATGCGGTTATTGGTGAGCAATCTCACTCTCATTCTATCCAAGTTTGTTAAAGACTCCGACAGTTCCGGCAAGGATGAAGACTCGGGTTCGGAGACCAACCCGGAGGAGCGTCACCTCGGCGATCACGGCCCACGGAAGGAGAAAGAAGTGCACATTGGAAAGACCGCAAGTGAGAGTTCCTCTTACTTGTACACTCTAGGACAGATATCCGGCCAGGATATCATCATGGGCACCCCGAGTCAGGCATCGGCCCCTCCGATGCGATCCGGGCCACATCCGGGCAAGACTACCGTGTCAATCACCCCGGATGGCCCGGATTCCTCCTTGCCTTTGAGGGAAACCTCGTTGAGGGCCACGCTTGGCCAACCCACACCTTCCACCGATGTGTTTGCGCCATTGGTGGCACTTGCAGCAGCCGCGCCCACCCCGACTTCAAGCCGGAGTTCCAAGAAGCGCAAGAGGAGGGAGGAGCGGAAGAGACTCGAGGATCTGGCCCGGAAGTAGGCTAGGATCTTGGTTCGTAGGTCACTGTTCAGTCCGGGATTTGGCCCCTGGTTGACTTTGGTTTTGACTTGGTTTTGCCTTGGATTTTGTGTAATAAGTGACCTCTGACGGTGCACGTCGTGTGTAGTGGCAGCACCGCCGCCAAGAATAGTTATTGTCACCGTTTTTAGTTAGAAGGTATCGTTTGAGTTTGGACTCTTGTGTGAGTCCTTTGCAGTATAAGAGAGGAGTCTCGTGACCTCTCTCTTCACTGCTTGATGTGTGTACTTGCTTTCAGTTCAATTCTAAACCTACGCTCTCAGAAAACCTTCGACGGTTGGAGAGCTCGGATTCTATATGACTGTGAGTACCATCTCAAGTAGTCCACTCCTCAAGTCCATACTAACCGTCGAGTCATTGTTTTCTTGTTCCCTCAAGTAGATTAGTCGTGGTGGAGGGGAATTACAAGTGAGATTATAAGTGGCTAGGGGAGGACGAGGGAGGAGTGACGGGTGTGGAAGGAGTCTTGATATGTCTTGTGTGACCGGTCGGCGGTAGTATATCATCGATTGTGAAGGTGTACTCTAGATCCGACACGCATCAACCTTTGGTCGGATAGGTTGATCCATAGGAGCACTACACACCATCAACCCTTCGTGTTGAAGACGGAGTAGACTGGTTTGACCTATGGGCAGTAAGTCCAGACCGACTCTAACGGCTCGGATTATCTTGAGAGAAGAAAGGAGATCCAACTAACTCCTTTGCGAGGTGACCATCGGAGTAATAGAAGGAGGACTTTGTTCCCTGAAGAAATGGAGTGGGAATCGGGTACCCGGGGCTAATAGCTAGGCGATCCCACGACGTACTATTCCTTTAGTTGATTCTGAGGTGAAGGAAGGACCAACAGCTCGAAGGGTGGGTACACCACGTACGTACCACAAGAGTAAGTGTTAGTCCTTAAGGCCCAAGCCTTATCCCCTCTTACGGGGGGAACCCAGTGACACCACAACCATCCCAAGTTAGTGAGTAGGAGTGATTGGAGAAACCGTGAGGAAGAAGTAACGTTTACTAAAACTTGTTTGAGTCCGTGAACCGTCGTTCATGGTGGTAAAACACTCTCCGGATACGCAAGTATCCGGATGTCTATAATGTATATAGTTGTAAAGGTCATGTAGGATCCGGGCCATGTACGATCCAGGCCATGTGGAATCCGGGCCATGTAGAATCCGGGCCATGTGGAATCCGGGCCATGTACGATCCGGGCCATGTGGAATCCGGGCCATGTGGAATCCGGGCCATGTGGAATCCGGGCCATGTACAATCCGGGCCATGTACGATCCGGGCCATGTGGAATCCGGGCCATGTACGATCCGGGCCATGTACGATCCGGGCCATGTGGAATCCGGGCCATGTACAATCCAGGCCATGTACGATCCGGGCCATGTGGAATCCGGGCCATGTGGAATCCAGGCCATGTACAATCCGGGTGTGAGCCGCAAAAACGGCTCACGGTGATGAATGGACCTCACGTCGGGTCCATTAAGGCTAATGAGTGGTGAAAATGGGTTATCCCATGTACTAGCTCGTGGTTTTTTGATTAAAATGGCCAAGTGGCCTTTCCCCTCACTAAAAGAGGAGCCATTTATGGGCAATCGCGGAATTTATGTAGTTAGCCAAAAAGGAAGAAAAAAAAAGGGAATAAACCAGAAAAGAAAAGCAAAGAGAGAAGGGAAAAAAGACAAATAAAAATTAGAAAAGAATTAAAATGAGTAGTGGTGGAGAAGAATTTACCCCCTATCGAGTTGTAGACCGTATTCGGTCACGATGAAGAAATCACGAAACCAAAAAAATAGGAGAAGAAGAAGGAGGATGGTGAGGAGAAAAGAAAAAAGAATGAGGCGTTAAAAGCCCTTAAAAAATAGTCAAAGGGTCCAAAAAGAAGTGGAAAAAAAATCCTCACCAATCACTAAGTAAATTAGGAATTCCCCCAAGCAAGGGAAATTCAAGCTAGGTAGAGTTAGATTTTTTTGCATCCTTGAATTTAGCCTTATAGCTCACTTATTGAGATCATGCACACACATGTGGCATGGAGTCAAAGTTTAGATTTAGATATTCCTTGGTTAGTGGGACACCCACTTGTGTTAAATGCAAGGGTGGCTAGTGATTTATTAGCTTTTAGTTACTAGTTGTTTAGTGTGACCATTAATGTGCCCACCCGAAATGGCGGCTGTGAACGAGGAAGGGAACGACCTTGGGAACAAAGAAGGGAGCAAGGGCCTTGGGGTTACCCCCTTGGAGGGCGCTCATTCGAAGTGTGGGAGGTAGGAGTTAGAGAGGTGTGTGGTAGGAGCTAGGAAACCGAGAGAGGTGTGTGGAAGGAGAGAGAGAGGTAGGGTTCAGATTTCCCCCTCGTGTGGGCTGGAATTTGATTCAATCGTTGCGAAAATAGGACAGTCGATAGATTAGAACGTTGGCTTTCCAACAAGCTCAAGAACGTGTGGATCGGAGCTGTGACGACGAAGATACGGGCGGCGGAGCGAGGACGACCAGCTGGAGGATCGGTGGCGGATCTCATACGGCCTCAGGTTTTCCCTCGTCAATAGCGGAGTTCTTGTCCAATCAAGCTAAGATTTTAGGACTAGATAGATTAGAGCGTTGGCTTTTCAACAAGATCAAGAACGTACGGATCGGAGCTGTGACGACGAAGATACGAGCTGCGGAGCGAGGACGACCAGCTGGAGGAGCGGTGGCGGATCTCACTTGGCCTCCTCAGATTTCCCTTGTCAGTCGCAGAGTTCTTGTCCAATCGAGCTAAGATTTTAGGACTAGATAGATTAGAGTGTTGGCTTTCCAACAAGATCAAGAACGTACGGATCGGAGTTGTGACGACGAAGATACGGGCTGTGGAGTGAAGAGCACCAACAAGAGGAGGACGACCACAGCACAAGAACGACCACGAACACGGCAGAGGGTGAATTGAGCTAGATCAGGGAGCCTTCTTCCTCTCCCAATTGATTCATTATCTTCTTGATTGCATGTGGAGAAGGAACCCTAAATTTTCTAGTTACAAAAAACCACGCGGAAGCGCTGCCAAATTTTCACTAGGATTAGGGTTTGCTATCAACTCAACCAAACAATCGGTTTAATCTACAATAGTAAGTGAAGGCAGCTGGAGGCTCATGCATGGTATAGTGTTTGCGTAGGGCCACTTGTGTGAATGCATGTGGTATACACGTGAATTGTGGTGCACGATTTTGAATAAACATGTATGTTAAGTGTGCACTGCTGGTCGTTGGTTGTGAGTCCCGGATTGAGTCAACCGGTTAATTGAAGGCTGCCATCGTGTTAAGCAAGAAAAACTAATAAGAATACAAAAAACAAACGTAAAAAACGGAGTCATAATCACGAAGATAATGAAGAATTAAACTTTTAACATAAAAAGAGGAGCCTGTCTGCTGGTTGCTGCTGTCAGGGTCGCACTTGGGCCTGGAATTGGTGGTTAAGGTGCTAATCAAGTTCACAAGGCGAAATTGAACCTAATGGAGCTTTAAAACATTGGAAACGGAGCTGTGGGGCGGAATTTACGCTTGTCTAAAGGTTGGATTCAACCTAAGGCTGAATTCAGCCATCACATCACTAATTATTAATGAACCCTCTTAAGTGACCACGCCTTGGGTCATCATGCTTGTATGAATGGTTAAGTATGTTTGCACAAGGGGCTGCATCCCATATGTAGGATCTTGTGTTCAAGATAAGCCACCCCATTAGGGGGTGGTTTATTTGGCTCACACTGGGCCAGGTACGATCCGAGCCATGTGGAATCCGGGCCATGTGGAATCCGGGCCATGTGGAATTCGGGCCATGGGGAATCCGGGCCATGTAATGTACCTGGGGTGGGGCGGTTTGTGTAATTAACGCTTACCCCTTGTAATCTAAACTTTTTTCTCTTTTCTTTTGATGTATATATTGTATAGTTGACATTGTACAGATCATGGTTTGTTGTTAGTCGTTGTAGTTCTCGGTGACTCTCTGTGGGAACGATTACCTTAAGGGTATCTTCGTGTTAAGATGTGAATACTTGCCAATGCGTACTACGACAGTAGCCATCCTTCGGGTCTGCTGGTCCTCCGAATTCCTCCGCCAGAAACTCGTCCCGCCGTTCCATCACCTTGGTGCGGCCAGCCCGGAAATCGTAGGCCTCAGACCTCTCCGAGACTCCCCAGACTTCCGGATGGGCTCTCATCAGCCCCTTGTACTTCTCGTCTGGCGTCCCGACAAGCTCCCGGACGTAGACCTCCTCCCGAATGCCCCACGGAACCTCGAGCAAACCCTCACAACCCATGTACTTCAGACTATTCTTTAGCATGCCGAGTTCGTCTGGGTCTTCTGGTATCTCCTGAAGAATGCGGGTTAAGGGAGGTAGTGCAACTGCCGGCTCCCCGTCTCTCCGGCCGCGCCCATCCCTATCCATCCTCTTCTTCTTTGCCATCGGTACAGACTTCATGAGCCGTGCCTATCACCTCACAGTCTCTCAAGGTTGTCCCTGCACGCACCAACCTCACATAGACCCTCCCTAACGGACGCACATCCGTTCTAACCGTCTAAGTTTCAAACCCTAATGGCAAGCGGTTCGGAAAACCGTAAGGGCGAGAGAGGAAGCGAGAGCAAAAAGGAAGAGCAAACCTAGACACGGGAAGACGAAGTGAGAAGAATGAGTATCCCGCCAAACCCCAACCTTAAGTAGTCTGACCGTTAGTACGGTATCATGATGGCGGTTGACGGGGACAGTTCCGGTTGACAGTTCCGGATAACTGCCTGACCCGGAATTCCGGTAATTGCTCCGGTTCCGCTTTTGACAGTTTTAGGCTTAATTAGGGTTTGCAGATCAGCTCATCCGACTTTATTCCTTCATGAAGACTATATGCTGTATCTTAGACCGAACTATCGTAACTACTTAACTAATTTTTTGTTGTGGCCGGAATTTAAGGTTAACTTCCGCCACCATGTAGAAACGGAGTTCCACGAGAGGACAACCCCGGACCGGGAAGGAGAGGAGGTCCGGGCCAGCCCGAACTCGTAGAGATAAAGACGAGGAGCTCCATCGCTCGAGAAGAGGTCCGGGCTAGCCCGGACTCGTGGGGATCAAGTCAAAGAGCACTTGCGACGGCCGCGCCCACCCCAACTTCAAGCCGGACTTCCAAGAAGCGCAAGAGGAGAGAGGAGAGGAAGAGACTCGAGGAGTTGGCCCGAAAGTAGGGCCAAGGTCTTGGTTTGTAGGTCACTGTTCAGTCCGGGATTTGGCCCCTGGTTGACTTTGGTTTGGACTTGGTTTGCCTTGGATTTTGTGTAATAAGTGACTTTCTGACGGTGCATGTTGCGTGGAGTGGCAGCCACCGCTGCCAAGAGTAGTTATTGCCACCGTTTCTAGTTAGAAGGTATCGTTTGAGTTTGGATGTTTGTGTGAGTTCTTTTCAGTATAAGAGAGGAGTCTCGTGGCACCTCTCTTCACTGCTTGATGTGTGTACTTGCTTTCAGTTTAATTATAAATCTACGCTCTCAGAAAACCTTCGATGGTTGGAGAGCTCGGATTCTATATGACTGTAAGTACCATCTCAAGTAGTCCACTCTTCAAGTCCGTACTACCCGTCGAAGTCATTGTTTCCTTGTTCCATCAAATAGAGTTAGTCCGGGTGGATGGGAATAACATGTGAGATGGTTAGATTGTTAGTCGGGCGTGACTCTAACTCTGACATTTGTAATTGTTTCTTTGTTCCATCACGTAGAGTTAGTCCGGATGGATGGGAATAGCAGGTGAGATTATAAGTGGTTAGGGGAGGACGAGTGGGGAGTGACGGGTGAAGAAGGAGTCTTGATATGTGTTGTGTGACCTATCGGCGGCAGGATGTCACCGATTGTGAGGATGTACTCTAGATCCCGGATGCATCAACCTTTGGTCGGATAGGTTGATCCATAGGAGTGTGACATTACTTTAGCATTTGTGTTAAGGACGGAGTAGACTGGTTTGACCCCATGGACAACAAACCCAGAACTACTCTAACAGCTTGGATTATCTTGAGAGAAGGAAGGAGATCCAACTAACCCCTTTGCGCGGTGACCCATCAGAGTAATAGGAGGAGGACTTTGTTCCCTGAAGAAAAGGAGTAGAATCGGATATCCCTTGAGCTAATGGCTATGCGAGCCCACGAGATAATACTCCTTTAGCTGATTCTGAGGTAAAGGAAGGACCAACAACACGGATGGTAGGTAAACCACGTACTTACCACAAGAGTAGTGCTAGTCCTTAAGGCCCAAGCCTTATTCTCCCTTACGGGGGGAAACCCAGTGACACCACAACCATCCCAAGTTAGTGAGTAGGAGTGATTGGAGAAACTGTGAGGAAGAATTGTCGTTTACTAAAATCTCTTTGAGTCCATGAACCATCGTTCATGGTGATAAAACACTTTCTGGATACTAAAGTATCCGGGATGCCCATAGTGTACATAGTTGTAAAGTCCTTGCCGATCCGGGCCATATGGGATCCGGGCGGTGTAGGATCCGGGCCATGTAGGATCTGGGCCATGTGGGATCCGGGCCATGTAGGATCCGGGCCATGCGGGATCCTACCCGAGGAAGGCACTTGAGTGAGGCGGTTGGTGTAATTAATGCTCACACCTTGTGATCTAAACCTTTCTTTCCTTTCTTTTGATGTATCTATTGTATACTTGACATTGTACAGATCTTGGCTTGTTGTTAGTCGTTGTAGTTCTCGGTGATTCTCTGTGGGAACGATTACCTTAAAAAAATCTTTGTGTTAAGATGCGAATACTTGCCAACACGTACTACAACACAATTCTTCTTTGGTGCTATAGTCCTTGCTGAAATCGCCAACACTCCGCTCATGCCACAATCCAAGCTTTCTAACTGCAGTTGAAGGTCATCAGACAACTCTCCATATCCGTTGCTCTTGTACCAATTGGGATGGACCATACTGCAATCTTGTGACGCACACTTGGAATTTGATACAAACCAAACCGGAGCGCACCATGGATGATAGACATGTAGGCAACTATAGACATGCATGTGAATGTGAGGAAACGACAACTGACAAATCGCGCATGTGTGAGACCAAAGTGTATTCCATCCCTCACCCTCAGCCTTCTTGAGATATACCATGGGATGAGGAAAAATTGATAGTCCGTTGTAGCCTGCCTTCAACGCTGCAGTGGACTTAACCAAGTCTTTGGCCTGCTTGCCCAACATATCTCCATGCCAAGTCAACCTTCCTATCTGAACTCCGTTGCACTCGTAATCAGCCCGTAGTATGCCAAGCTTGTCTGAAGGCTCCGGATGCATCTCATCATAAAAGTCAAGGTGAACTTGTAGGCTTGAAATCCGATTGTCATCTGTGCATTCCTCCACTCGCTTCCTTGCAACAGCCCGGGATGCCTCCATAGTGTCAACTAGTTGCCTTTGACTACCCATCTGATGCACAAGTTCAAGGTGCTCATGCTTCACGATCTTCAGCTCCTTCTTGGCCGCCTTGATCTCTACCTCACAAGCGCTAAAACATCCTGCACTTCCCCCCTCTTCTTCTCCGTCCACAAAGAGCTGTGTGAGGCCTTTATGTCCACCATGCCTATAGATGGATTAGTGCCCTCCATCTTCACCGGCACTCCCCCGTAAAAAAAAGCTCCCAATCTATTCCTCACTTACGACTTCAGCAAATGTCTTCCCAAGGATCCGAGCCTTCTCCTTCACAAGTGCTACCATTTTCTTGCGCCAGGCTCAGCGCTGATTAGTGTTGGTTACACTGGAAAAACTTGCCTAATCAACCTCAATATCCATCACAACCTTTGCAACGACCGCGATAGCGAAGTCCTTGCCTGTCAGCCTAGTGCAAGGCACCTAGGGCTTTTGATAACAAATACAATAGTATCGTTCTATTGCCTTTGTAATCGTAGCATCGGAGACCTTCCTAAAAGAGTACCCAGATTTGCCCGCCCGACGAGGACCAAAGATCTGAGCAAGATCTAAGTCACTCACATCATGCTTTTAAGTGTGTTTGTGTGGATTCAGCCCCCCGACATGTAGATTGTAATGGTCCCGGTAAACTTTGTAATTAATTGCACAAGGAGGGACACCCGTGAGCATCATCCCTATCTTGGCATCGATGTCGATGACAGCGGCTTTCCTCCCCTCCACATCATCGACAAATTTGACCACTTCCATGTCCTTCTCCACCTCGTTGCAGGCATCATCCTCGCCGTCAGAGCCATCCTCCGAACTCCGATCTTCATTCTTTATGATAGAGGCCTCTCTCCTGGTAGCCCCCCTAAGGATCCTCTTATCTTGCCTCCCCATGTTGTCCACAGAAACACCCTGAAACCTGACCATCAATAAATATTTTAGGTCATAATAAATTGAGCACTATCCTAAATTTAGTAGCAATGAACCACATACTATGTGCTCTCCTTAGTACAACATATCCATGTATACAACAGTTCAATGTATCCAACATCATAAAGTGTACTATAGGAACACCATATTCATTAAAATGGGACATTTTGGTGTCTCAATTTATCATGGTGTCTAATTTTAGTCAGTCATTAAATTCATTAATTTGAGACTATGTACTAAATTGAGACTCAATCTCGATTGAAAATGCTAAATAATCGCGCCAAATCATGGATTGTTGAATTCATTTTGTATGAAATTGAATATCATATTTAATTGGGTGTGTACTGATTATAGTGAATAGCTTAAAATGTACCAAGATATGGAGCATATTACCTAAGAAAAACTAGAACATCCGATAAAAAACCATTGCAAGGATAAAATTACTCCATATAAATATAAGCGGCAGTAAATTTGATAACCCCTTTGAGGGAAACAAAATTGGTTTGGGGTACGCATATACACTCATTTAAATTCCACCTAAATGCATACATTTTCAGTAGGAAGAGAAATAATTATCAATTTCAGGAGGTTATACTATTTCCAAACAACAAGGTCGTTGAAAGACCTAGCATTGAAAAGTTAGCATGTGTTGTAGCAATCCATTCAATAATTGCTATCAATAGAAAGTATCGATGCATCAAAGATAAATATACAATTAATGACACTCACAATGTAGACCGCCATATATACATCAATACTGTAACAAAACTCCCGGCTCCGTTGTATAATATTAAAAGCAACACATTACATCACTACATGGAACTACAAAAACTAATCAAATTCAATCTACATTTAATATGCTATGCGCACAATCAAAGTCTACAATTCCATCCTATACATACAAGTTCAGTACATACTTAATAGAATATCGAGTACGGAAAAACAAGAAATCAAATAAGTAGATGCACCTCCACCTATATTATATTGGTAAAATAACTCCAGTCTCCAAAAACCACAAATTCCGTTGAAATCTATAATTCAATTAAAGATGCCTTGATTATGTCCACTTGTGATTTTGGAATTTTTAACCTAGAGGAGCTTGTGTTTCCACGCAACCTAGGTTTCCAAGCCGTTAAAATATAATCTATATACACCCAGATTGGTTCAGATTCAGTTTCTTCAACCCAATTTTTCCCATGATTAGAATCCCACCCTTGGTACATTTCCAAGTCCACATGACGTTGGGATGCAGGTTTGAAGTATTGCACTTTAATCTCATGAGAATGTTCACGATCTAGATGTGGATTAGTCAACGCCAAGGCAATCCAAAATGGGCGCAAATCCCCATCAGCAGAACGCACCGCAAGTATATAGCCCTCGTACACATCTCTACCAACCCGAAACGATGGAGGAGGACAATGATGTCGTTGTCCAATGAATGGACGGTCCTCTGCATACTCCTCCCTCAACGACCCATCAATCTCATATTCATCCACCATAGATGGAGCATATCTAGATAGAGGCCAGAATCCCTCTCGTAGGAGAGCCGATTCTTCCAAAGGCCCCTCGAGGGCAGCCTTAACACCTCTCCAATATTACATAATATGCTCGTTCTTCCTGCTATATTCACCCGAGAGATCCTCGTTAGCCATAGATTCCCAATGACTTAGAAACCCAGAGATACCCTTCAAAACCTCATCATAACTCTCATGACGTCGCGGAATGAGAGGAAGCGGCTGACCACGAGGCAAAATTGGCATACCATCTGCCATCACTTTCCACAGCTGGATTCCTCCATCCTCCTCGGGCAACCAATCCCTATCTGTTCAAAGAATTTTGTACTGCATCTTTGGCAATCCATCTTAGCCCTTGTAGAACTTGAATTGTTGGCCCTTCGTGTGACCCGTAAGGGCCTCTTTGCCAATAGACAAATATTCTTTTAAAAAGCCCTTGAAATCGGGCACCTCTTCAATGAGGTGTGGAATAACTGGCATTTTCTCAGCATCCATGAATGATTTCATCAAGAGTGGAATCGTTGGATAGCTATTTGACTTGAGTTTGGAACCCCATCTCCCAAACATTGCATCAATATCCTCTTGAGTATGACCAACAAGTAAGAAGTTGACATACACTTCACGGAAAACACCCATATGAACGAGGAGGGAAAAGAAAGCAAACACAAATCTATTTTTATTGTCCCCTGTGGCATTATCCAAGTGTATTTGGAGAATTGGTGGTAATTGTTTCGCAGGAACAAGCTCAACCGGTGGAGAAGCAAGGGATCCAAGACACACGTTAGCATCCGCAAGCACAGCCTGAGAGAGAGGAGAAGCTCTTCCTCCCGTATATAATTCACGAGAAGAATACGCCGGTGGACTCTCTAAGTCCCGAAGTAACTTTGCAATGGATCCAACAGTGTGGTTCGAGTCGGTGGAGAAGATGTCAAGACTATAATGGGCATAATGAACATTTCCATGTCCATACGCAATCATTCCAGTTACAGCCACAGGCAATTTCATGAAGGACTCCGTCGCTTTATTCTTGTGAGAAAAATGAGGAGATGCAGTTTTGCTATGATCCATTTTATCATGGATGATGCACACAACCTCATTCGGTTTTTCTTCCGAGTTCTTCCAATACCCATAATATAAAATACGATGAGTCTGTTGAGAGGCCTTACATAGCTGCAGCTTGACTTCCCACATTTTGTATGCAGAAGACCCCTTGTACAAGCCTTCTTTAATTGCTTGAGTTGGTCGCATCTTCTGCAGCGAGCAAAGTTGTCACCAGGCTTCTTCGTAGAGTATTGTTCAAACTCAGAGCTTTGAATTCAACTAAGACCAGACAAAGATATTGGTTTGAGGCCAAATCTTGAATTCACCTCATTCACTTTGGGCAACACTCCGCTCCATTGAAAAGAGGCAGGCATGTGTTTTGAGACCACCTTCTCCCCAGTGCCAAGTGTAGTAGTCTTATTAGGACTGTGATCAGCAGCATCATCAAGTATATCATGCAGAGTAGCAATTGCCTGTAGAGTATGAGTCCGGGGTTTCTTTGAATCAGTATTGATGTGTGCCTCCGCCCGCATCCCGTCCTTTGCCTCTCGTTTGTACCGGTAGAATGTGGCTCGGCTAACCCCCATGATAGTACACCATGCATTTTGGCATACATCAATTCCATCAAGCGTCACCACATTGTTGCCATTGGAATCCATGTGGATCTGCCTGTGTACATCAAGTCAGACATGTTTATGAAAGAAAACACCTCCAATGTCACGGTAAACTTGGGAGCGAAGCACAGAAATTGAACACCGTGGAAATCATTGAGTACAATTTCTTGGACAACAGACGGTGCTCGCAACAGAGTTGATCGATTGTGAAGTAAGAAGTACTTCCTTCTTTCGTAGGGAAGGACCCTCTACTCTCTGACGAGTGGTTTCATATTGTTGAACGACTACTCTAGGACCACGACAAAATACTTTTAGAGCTGCATTGTAAATGCTAGTTTGCTCTTGGTCGTACAAACTGACGTTGCAAAGAAAGACCTGTCGAGTTGGCCACGCTCGAAGGGCAAACATCAAATTCAATGGAATTTCAGTCTCGTCTAAGCATTCAACAATTAGAATCGCAACATGATCATCTCCAAGTGGCCGACCACCAGTTTCAGGAACAAATCCAGAATCAACACTCTCGCAAAGTCCAATTCCAACATCAGCCCCAGATGTGTTTCTAAGGATCACGCGCTTTGAGAACCACGACGCGCGAGAAATTCCATCACATGCAGCAACACCTGGAGGCAAGGTAGGTGGAACTCGGACAACACCATCGTATGAGCAATCTTCCATCTTCAAGATATCACAATGAAATTGACAGAGGGTGAGTCATTCAGTTATATCATCATAATTGTAAAGAACAACTTCAATGAGAGGAGAATGAAACAGAGAAGATACGCTTATCCTCGATACGAGGATATTTGCAGATAAAAAAAAAATTAATACTAAATTAGGAGATCATTTATTAAATCCAGAGTGAGGTTTAACAACTCACTAATGATTTGAACCCAAAGAAACATACCACATAAACACATCACTCCGAACAAAGAGAAACATTCAGAGATTAATCAATCAAATTCAGAACTAGAAAATTATTTCCTTAAATTTAAATTTGCCAGGAACCAATCGAGATATGATTTTAAAAATTAATTGCATAAAGCCTCAGTGAGATATCCTTGAACCAAGGATAGAACTCCAAAACATTTCTTGAAGATTTGAGAGCATAAATGATATTGGCAATTTACCAAAAAACATAAATCTTATATTTGACAATTAACATTCAACATACGCCTTAGATGACATCAAACTCAAAGTCAGTTATCCTCGATTCGAGGATAACTATCATAAATTATGATATCGAAATATTAAGTACCTTACCTCGGATATCCTCGACTCGAGGATAACACCCTGGGGGGATAAACAACCAATAATGGGCAAAGACTGACAAGACATCAAACCCTGATCCAACCAATGATCTCATTCAATATACTCATTATATTATCATTGAAATTCAACAAGTTTTCATCCATTATCTTTGACTTGAGGATAAATGTAATTTAAAAAAATTATCGCCGTATTCGTACAATACTTTACACTTAAAATTTGAAAGCACTATGATTCCTTTGTTTTATCCTCGAGTCGAGAATAAGTCAGTGTTGGTTATTTATTTATTCATCTCATCTGATTATATCAGTTTAGGTTGTCCTCGACACGAGGATAACAGTGCTACAGTGATTTCGTCATATGCGGAGTGTCACAGATAGAGATTAAGTTTAAGTGCGAACAAGGACCGCTGCAATGCTCAATGGTCAACCACACTTAATAACGTGCGATGGGGAAGTCGACCTTTACACTTGCACATAAAGCAGAGGAAAAAACATTGAAATGACCGGTGCGACGCAGGCAAAAAGAAAATGAAAATGACTTCAACCAACGTGCAAGAAATTCAAAAACATAAGATATACAACCACACTTACACTCCTTCCCCAAAAACCTATCCAAGACATTCGTGTCCCCAAAAAAGACCTAGAACAATATAAACCTTAGTTCAGTATCTTACTGCAGAGGCAAGAGCTGAAACACAGAAGTGGAAGCGGAGGCGAGGCACAGAGAGGAAAGAGTTCGAAATGAGAAATTCCAGGGGGAAGTATGAATGTGGAGATGAACTCCGGTGCCCAAAAAACGGAGGTGGACGGGAAAGACTTTTTCCAACGGCAACATTTTTGGGCGGGAAAATAATGTACTTTTGTCTCAACTTTTCAAGTGACCTTTTTAGGTTTCCGAGTCACTTCAATTTAGGAATGCGACAAACCCGAATAAAACAAAATGAGATTCGTTTTGACAAAATCGGATTTTCTAATGAATGAAAAATTGAAAGTTATATTTGGTTTATATGTAAAAAAATAATAAAAACTAACAAAAATCTGCTAAAAAGTCTTCAAAAAAATTGATTAAAAAAAAATAACGTTTAAATATTGTAACAAATAGCATATTTGTAAACTAGTTCAAATGATAAGAATCAAATATAATAAATTATTATCATATTCAATATATTGAGAGAGTATTAGAATTTTGAGAGTTTTTGCCGACAATTACAGTAGTCTTTTGAGCTAATTCATGTATTTTTTCTAATTATAGACTATCCTTGATTCAAGGATAGCTATTCCAATTAGAATTAGAATTTTAACTAAAAACTAGTAGTTGGCGCTTGCTTTGCAATGCATTCGTTCAACCATTTTAATGTAGTTTTCATATCACAAAATATAAAAAACAATGGTAACAACAATCTACATAAAATATAAATATGTTATGAACGTAAAATTTGTAATCAAGAGTTACAAATATATTTTGGATAAGCACAAATTGCAACACAGAAATGCAAATTTCACACACCCAAAAACTCAAGCTAGTGCTTTGCATTGCATTCGTCCAACCATTTTAATGAAGTTTTTATATTACAAACTATATTTAAAAAATTGTAACATGATTCATTGCGCGGTTGGCTGCGCAATTAACTGCGCGGTTGACAGCACCGTTCGTATAGTTCACTGCACGATTGACTGCGTGGTTTATCGCTGCATGGTTCACCGTGCGGATTATGATTTTAGTAGTATGATAAGCGTAGTAAATCTGAATCGATTTAAAGAAAATAACTCTTAAAATATTAAAAGTTTTAATCTACATCATTTGGTTTAGTATTTTTTTCAAATAAGAATTGAAGAAAATTTAAGTTGGTTCAGGGTAAAAGTATTATATTTTCATTAAAGCATTATATATTTCATTAATAAAAAATCAGACTTTTCTCAAATTTTGATCACTTTAAAGTAAGATGATAAATGTTTTCTGTCACATACAAGTAAAAGAAGAACTCCGGTTTAAAGGGCCAGCGTGAATAAAGTGATTGTTTGTTCCACCACTAGGTCCATCTCCACCGAGTTTATGTCAACATTTTTGTTCACAAACTTTATAAATTACGTAATAAGGAAAACTCAATACAATATTCATTTATTTTTAAACAAAAATCAATGTTGAATAGAACTTAAATTATTGTTTAAATGTTGGTTGAAACTGTTGTAGAATCTTCACCAAGCCTCTACAATATATCTTCACAAGAATGGTATAAAAGAACACCAATGAATTGGATATCGAATTATCAATTAATGAAAAAATTAAACGTCAGACAAATGAAATATTTATGGAAGCATAATATCACATGCAAATTTTTGAAACAAAAATATTTATTTCAAACTCAGTGAACTTACATTGTACTCTTTTCTATACCAAGATAGAGTTTAACTTTAAAATGATATCAGTATTACTAAATATCATATTGTTATAGACTTGATTAAAAAAACAACCAATTGTTGTTGAATCATTCCATGCTTTTAAAAATGCATATTTCATACTACTTATATAAAAACTTTACTGAAATGATTTTATAAAATATTAGATGAAATTAAACTTTGTAGCTTGTTTTAGCTCTTGTAGGAAATATATACTTAACCCCTAAAGAAAAAAATCTCCTTCGAGGGAATTTCTTGAGTTCGGGCAATTACCTATGATACAAAATATCTATATTTTGTGTTTTAAATTTTATACTAGATTTTCCTTGGTCAAAGCTTTGTATAGGTGTTTTTATTATGTTTCTTGGTTTGTGGTACAAAAGTTAGTACCACTGAAAATTAAAAATATAGACTCTGTGCAGCTCCATATTGTTCATAGAAGTTTCTATTCACATTTAGATTTTTCTGACATAGTAGGAATATTTCCTTGTTTGCAGATGTACGAAAACAAAATTTGTCTTCAGGTATCAAAATAATTTTAACCCAAGTCAAACATTTTCACACATTATTTATCAAGGAACACAAAAGCATCTTTTTTTCCTCATAAACCATATAGATCCTCATAGTTTTCCATTTTTATTTAATCTACAACGATATGTGAAGTTAACCTTGTTAGTGACTGTCTGGAACAATATTCTAAATCATATTTAGTTCAAAAAAACTACAAAACGTGAATAAATGACCTTTTCTGAATTCCAAATCTTTGCAGAGTGTTTTTGAATATGCTACACTCCTTCTTTACCTTTAAGTATTGGTGTACAAGGAACTAAAATCATGCTAAACATAATGGTAATGCATTTAGAATCTCAAGAATAGTGCAAGTATTGAACTTTAAGTGAAGTGAAAGTTTGCTGATCCACTCAACGCAGGGAAGAAATTTAACCATTTTCCTTCTTCAAACGCTAAAACCTTTCAATCCGTCCGGTCAATGTCAATGAAGTTTTGTAAGTTGATTATTTGGTAAGTATTTTTTAAGATCCTACGGTAAAATCTAGAAATACAAGTATTTGTTTCTTTTGTTACTTATTGCACTCGAATCAACAGTTTAGAAGCAATTTTGGTGTGAAATTGATCAAGAACTTAAATTGGGGTTAGGTAGTATTGAAGTATTTTATACACGTTAAGTGGTTCAACAAAGGTTGATTAGGCAGGAGATAGTTGACATTAAAACTTACTTTGAGTAAGTAAAAGTTCAGCAAAGTATACGTGTTGAATGCTAAATTAATCTCAAACAATGCAAGCACTACAAAAACTCGTCAAATTTGCGTTGAATAACAGTTTTGAAGTGTCTATATGAAAAATTATCTCCTGAAACGCTTCAAGAAACAGTGGTGTTGTAACGAGATTCTTGCCTCATGGGTTGACAAGATACTAAAATGGATTCAGTTGTTCTCTTGTTACTGTGCTAGGAGTAGTGATAGTTTAGGACTCACACGTAACCTTTTTTCTGACAACTAACTTGGCCCGGGTTTTGGTCCGGCCTCACAGGCCCTGGCAGGGGCTCGCCGTGTTTTTCTTTCCTTGCAGTAAAGACTTCCTTTGCTTGTGTAAAAAATAAAAAAATAAAAAAAACAAAAAATTATCTCCAAATTATTTAACTAAATTTATAATTCTTTAACTTTCCATTCATTTAAATTTTAAAACAATCAATGTTCGTCTTAAAGAGTCCTAAAATAGCAAAAATTAAGCAATGTAAACCTCTTCTAAAGTATGTAATGCAAACAAACTTAACATGGATCAAAAAGATTTTACTTAATTAAATATTCAGAAATTTAAAGTATGTTACTTTTTCAATAATTGTATATTTATAAATAATTGAAAGAAAATAAGCATAACATATGATTATGATTGCTCAATCTATCAGTAATTAAATTCCTTTAGCCTTATGAATATCAGCTATCACACTTAAACGTGTTATATAAGAAATTTACGAAAGTAATCTTCGACTAAAACCTTCATCTCGAGGATTCAAGGAAAACCTATATTTAGTTTAACTTATACAATTCATCTAGTTCATTTAATTCATGTGTGATATGTGTATTCATTAAATTTACTTATCCATTGATAATCACAGTCTAAAAAAAATTCATACTAACAGTTGAAGTATTCAAAATAAATTGGTAAGAGAGATGTTTATTTTGTAAGAAATAAATTATATAATCATTTATGAGATAGGATTTAAGAAAAAAATTTATTATGAAGATTTATATTAGGAATTCAAATTATGAATAACAATATCAAATTTAACTGGATCATAATGATCTCAATTCTCATGATTTCTCCAAAATATTGCCGTATTAATAGCCATTTGATTGTCTAAAATAACAAAAAAATTGAATATTACTACTTTTGATGGAATAATGTATCTTCATTTGGCAATTATTTCCTTTGGGGAGAGGTATTTATAATAAAAAAGTATTGTGTAGTATAAAAAGTTGAAGATCACTTATCTTACTCCAGACTACTTTATAACATTGGTTCGGGAAATGGTCTTTTCGTTTAGCGTATTTAAGTAACTAATGGTCACAATGTGTAGGTGTTAAAGTAGATGATTTTATTATTATCATAAAAGATTCTCTGAAACAAAAACCCAAAGCTATAATTCTGTAAATTCATCTAAAACTCATTCTTGATTTACTGTTATTACATTCCTCAAATATTAAGGAAAAGGGTAGTTCAAATTGACAATAAACCAGGGAGTATCAACTCCTAGGCGTTAATAGCCGGTTCAAATAGATAGTAACCAATTCAATTAGACAGTAGCTATGCCCTGTATGCAATTCATTAATTATCCTTGAGACTACTTAGGAATGATTGAATTCCTTCTATCAATTTATGGCATGCAATGATGCATGAGGCATGGTGAGTAAAAATCATTTATCTCAAGCAAACTCCGGCTTATTCTTTTATAATAATTGCTTTTGCAAATCCATCATAACTCACCTAGTTCAATTCATCACTTTATTCTTCTTTCATAATCACTTTTTTAGTCCTTGAGTCCTTAATTAGCGGGACAGTTTATAGAAATTTCATAAAATATGGCTTTTTCTATGTTACTACAATGACAATAATAATTCTGATAAATATTCAAAGTATTCTTTTAAATTCTATTTGATCTTTTAGGCTTAGTTGTTAAGGGTGATCACTCCTTAATTATCATTCATCTAAGAAAATTCAAATAGGTGACCGAATAAAATTCATTCTTATTCTATAAATTTCAAGTAGTAATCAATCTAATACTTACTTTATTTCATATAATTCTATTCACTAGATTTATTGTAGATTAGATGGGCCCTTCTACTCTACTCAATCTAATAGAGTTACGGTCACTAATTATAATAACTTTTCCCTCACTATGATCTCTTTTCTAGATCCATAGTTCAACTTTCTATAAGGGCAGTTCCAATCAATGCCACTCATCAAAACATTTTATTTTATGCCAACCTTGTCGTATTTATTATTATTAAATTACTGTGCACACAGTTTTTAATATAATTCTCTCAATCCAATAACAGTAACTCCAAATTCACAGCTCGATTGGACAAGTTTCAACTGTTCCTGTTATCTCTAGTGCCATCTTACGATACCCAATCTGTTCCACTCAACAGTATGTCAAATTGACCACACCCTCAGATCATGTATGAAGGATGTATGCATAAATTCCAGACCATAATCCAAACCGTGTCAAATTGACTTCAATTACTGTAACCAACATCATCATTCTCGAACACCTTCTTATCCCGAGTAGACATCAATTAGACAAAATCATTGTTTAAGACGCTCGGCCAGACACCAACTCCAATACAAAACACTGTCAATTTGATTTAATAATACTTGTTTTTATTTATGAACAATAGTCCTCAATTCAACTTGAACATATTCCATGGCTTTCTACAATATCGTTGCTACATGGAAATTTTCTATAACTCAAGCATCTATTCGACAATCACTCTAAAAATATTCCGATTTCTATTGTAGTGTTGTGTTTTCTTTTCTTTTTCAACTTCACTTAAGGATTCACAGTCTAATAGACGTACTCCTTGCAATCAGAATCAAAGAGATGCTATCTTGAAGACATCTTTCAGGATCAGAAGCTAAAGGGCAGGATTGGCTCCAATTGACTCTACTTTAGGATCTACAAAGCTTTTCAGTTCACATTTACAAGATATTTCCTAAACAGTTCAATACTCAATCCTATTTAGTCTGTTAGATTGAAAATACCTAAAAAATGAAAATTTTAACGTTTACATATTGTAACAAATAGTATATTTCTAAACTAGTTCAAATGATAAGAATCAAATATAATAAATTATGATCATATTCATTATATTGAGAGAATATTAGAATTTTGAGACTTTTTGCCAATAATTACCACAACTATTTTGAGCTAATTCATGCATTTTGTTTACTTCCTAATTATAGAATATCTTTGATTCAAGGATAGCTATTCCAATTATAATTAGAATTTTAACTAAAAAGTACCAGTTGGAGCTTGCTTTGCAACGCATTAAGGTAAACCCCCCATAACCATCAACTTAAACGGTTCGCATATATGGAGAACCCAAATAATAATAAAATTATTTTTCAGTGATAGCCAATAGAATCACAATTTCAACCCAAGTGATTTCATATTTTTCCGATGTGATATGAATTAGTTATGAATTTTCAAAGTCACATGTGAAGAAAGTTGGGTGAGCGTCAGTAGGTGGGGGCCATGACCCTCCTACAAATGGCCTAAAACCACCAACAAGAAAAGTTGAAATCGGGTATTATTTACCCTAAAACTAAATTCGGTTTATCCTAGTTCCGTCTATCTTACATGCACTCCGACGCATTCACTAATTTTAACAATAGTCCATGCCCATTCATGCCATGATGTAAAACCGCCAATAATACTTGGCAATTCCATCCTCAAAAGAGCCGGTTTCTATGGTAGGAGGAGCCCACAAAAGCCATTTGTGGAGGCCAACAATTCAGCCCACGTGGCACAACGGACTTTTTCTTCATGCCTCTGTGAAGTATCTGTTTGAGAATGGATCTTTCGCCTGCTCCAGCACGTCTCCTGCTTCGGTGTTCTCACTCCTACTTGCTGTGAGGCTCTTTTCTTTCACGCTGCACCCCGGCCTCTCTGTCTTTTCGTGTCCTCTGTGATG
Source organism: Bryoerythrophyllum caledonicum (assembly GCA_963971425.1). Taxonomy (NCBI): domain Eukaryota; kingdom Viridiplantae; phylum Streptophyta; class Bryopsida; order Pottiales; family Pottiaceae; genus Bryoerythrophyllum; species Bryoerythrophyllum caledonicum. The sequence goes on along the minus strand of OZ020515.1, from coordinate 33,741,263 downwards.
GTTTAGGGTGCAACCTTGCCTCTCCATTGGCGAGGGAGGCCAGGGAGAGTATGAGGGAGACGGGCAGCTAGAATCATGGCGCTGAAATTCTTTTCCTACCTTGTGCTGCTTGCATCGCTTGCAATCTGCGTCACTTCAAGATGTATTAGTAAGAATGTGCTTCGCCAGCGTGTAGAGTGGTCGCAAGTGAATCGGAATGGAGAGTCGAGTGAACTGCGATGCGGTCCCGCGCAGATGCATTACGACTCCAGGTGCTACAGGATCAATGGGTTAGATTTAGGGTTTTATGCTCATTTGGGGGATCGTGTTTGGAACGTGCACAGATTTGGCGTCTTCTTGGTCAAGAAGGTTGTCGTAGTTTGCAGGGTCAGTATTCCTCCGGAATGCACTCTATCGTCACTAAATGCTTCCAAAGTAAACCACTCCGGTTTTGTTCCCACACAAGTCTATTTATCCTTTCAAATTATCCCAAAACCACTAGTCTATTCATCACCTAGGTTAGTTAATTATCTATTCAGTAATAGTTCCGGATCCTTCCGGATTCCAAAGCCCAAGCGAAATTTTTCGGAACTAGTTTCCGGAAGGTATATACAGTTGTTTCCGGAAAGGGTTTCCGGAACCAGGAGGGTAGTTTGATTTACCTCTGTTCCTCCTCAGAGCGGCTTCCGGAAGGTTTAAACGAGTGACCGGAAGGCCACTGATCCTCTTTTGTGTAAGTGGCCGGATTTCCCACTGCCTTGTGACTTTAAGTGGCTAGACACCCACTGCCCCGGCGTTTATAGTGATCGGACAATCACTCTTCTCCTAATCTACTAACCGGTGATATGGTGTTGATCCTAGACGTAACTCTCACGACATCCGGACGGCCTTCCGGATGCGGTCACACAAAGGTACATTCGGACTACAACGACGTTCCGGTAGTACTTTTGTAGCCTTACGAAGTTAGTGATATAGTTTTACTTGGGAGGACTCCGTCTTGACTCATATAGTAGGTTTTTCCTATCGTGGGGGTAAACTCCGGTTTTGGACTGGAATCCGGGTTCACACGGACTATTCTGTGCCCTAGAGACTACCAGGAACACCTCTGCAATATATCTCTTCCCCTCCTGGTTCTTTCGGACTCTGAAGGTGACCAGGAACACCTTTACAACCTCCTCTAGTTATTTCGGACACTCCCCTGCTGAAGACCAAGTCGGTTCACTCTTTAGCACAACAAAACATCCTTCGCTTCGAAGAAACTTGCACAAATACGTACTACAGTAACGAACCTTAAACCCCACATGTAAAATAACTCTCACATGTAAAATAACTCTCACAAGTACTAGGTAGCAAATCCAGTGAAAGCTCTGAAATATATTCAACGTAGAGGAAAAGAAACAAGGTGATGAGTTTTCCAAAACCCATCTACTAAGTACTAGAACTATTCCTAATTTAAGGCTTATCCTATCTACAAGAAATCCGGAGGATTTTTATCCCTAAAGTTAAGGATCTTATCCCAAAAAATCCGGAAAAGAGGATCTCAGATCCTATTTTCTTGGGTCCGGATTCCGGATATCCGAAAAGTACGCAAAAATTCCGGAAGTGTTACAAATTTCCGGAAGTCTTAGTTTCCGGATTAAGTAGCCGGGTGCAACTCTGGGCCCCATCGTTAATCGCTACTTATTTCCAATCACTAAGTTGCTAATAATACTAAATCTAACCTACCTAAGGGGGTGATCCAACATTCTTGAATCAAGGAGTGGTACGCCTCGTGGAAGTCTCTGCCTTGGACTTGCCGGCCCTTCTCCGCGGGGGTGTAGTAGCTGCCGGAATGTCTTGGGATCCGGCTCCGGACGCGGGGATTTGTGATGCTGCGGGTGGAGCGGGATCGGAGGTGGAATCCATCACAATGGTCTCTGGAGCTTCAGCAAAGCCTTGGAATTCAACTCCGGGACTGGGAAGATCCGTCGCCAAACGCCTAGCAAGTGGTGGAGTGGACTTCCGGCGGCCTGACGACGAAGGAGTAGGTGCAGGCCGGATGGGGGAAGGGATTTCGCCCGAACTTACCTCCTGAAGTAACTCCGTCCAGTGCGTTCCACTATCGGTGTTCGGATTGCCGGGAGGGCTACTGCTCATGTGTGCAGTAGGCTCCGGCTGAGTCAAGATCTCCTTTTGCTTCCCGGAAGTCTCCGAATGTACGCTCGAGGGTTCGGGTTTGTTTGGGGATGTTCGGATACGGACCGGAGTTGTGAGGTCCTCTGGAGCTTGGGTGCTCCGGTTCTCCCGTCCTTCAGTGGTCATGTTGGCCACTAGTTCCTGCATGCGACTCCATGTCTTCTCCATCTTCTTGCCGTGATCGTGCAAGAATCGTATTATCTGAATCCGGTTTAGTCTGCCTTCCTTCTCCAGCTGATCTGTGAAGAGAAGGCTCCGGTTGACCGTGTCAACCAGAAAGGCTAAAGTTGTGCGTACCTCCGTCAACGCCTGTGCGGAAGCGTCTGCTCGATCTTCAGCTTCCTTCAACTTCTTTCGGGACTCTGTCAACGCCGTCAACGTTTCGTCGCACGTGGAAGCAAACTTGTCTCGACTCCGGATGATAGCCGCCTGTTGGATCTCCAAGGCTTGAAGTCGGAGCGTGTTCTTCTGCAGTTCTTGGATCGCTGTTGGTATCTCTACGACCCTCTCCACCTCCAGCTCCCGCCGGATGCCGTCTAGGACATCTCTTAATCGTGCTTCGGATTGGCACACGATCGCCGCACGCCAACCCGCATGTTGAATGAGCTCAAGTAGGTCGGGCCCGTCAAGTCCAACGAGGTGCAGGGGCTCCGCCGGAGGAATGCGACCTTCACATGGAGCTTGGCTAGGGTCTTGCTGAGGTTGCCTACCCGTTGGCTGAATCAATGAAGATGGTCCCGGTGTCGACTCCCTTGGTACAGACCGGCTCCTCTTCCGGGGTTGGGGAACATTCTCGGGCAGGAAAGCCTCCGCGTCTTCCATAACCTTGTTGTCATCTCCCGGTTCCGGACCGCCATAATTCTGAATCTCGAGCAGCAGCTCGTACGCGTCTTGTTCTTCCGGAGTAAGCACGTCGTATTGTACGTAGAGATGGGTGAGGTACGAGGGGAGTGGGATGCCGGCCCTCTTCGACTTCTGGAGTCCCTTCACCATCCGGTTGATCATTTTGCTCATAAGCGAGGCCCAATCTACACTAAACTTCTCCCTCATTGACCCTAAAATGGTGGTGGCCCATTTAGATACTACCCGTTTAGGTTTTTCTGGGTGAAAGATTGGGTTCAAGAACCTTACCACAATTTGCGCGTCTTGATGCCGGAGGTCGTCGGTGCTGTAGCCTTCCTTGGGGTTGGCTTGCTTCGTGAACTCGTCCCCGAGGATGTCCTTGCTCCGCTCCGCTGTCTTGATGGTTCCGCTGCTGAAGGAGTAGGTACGCTGCCACTCCGGAATACCCCAAGTTTCGGGGTGAGCTCGGATGGTGCCGTCATACTGGTTGTCCGGCGTCCCGAGCAGCTCCACCACCAATTTCGCGTCCTTTGCGCCCCACGCAACGTCGAGCAGCCCGCGGCAGTCCATGTTGGTGAGGTAGTGCTCGAGGACGGCCTTCTCCTCCGGGTCTGTCGGTATGATCGGGACCACCCGTTGAACTGCCGGTTGCGTCGTCGTACCTCGAGTAACTCGGGCAGGTTCCCCTTCTGCCATTACAGAAATCTCGCACAGTCTCTCCGGTACCACCTGCACTCACTGACCTTACCACACACTCTCACTATCGGAAACCCTTCCGTTCTAATGAAATGAAGAAGGTAAGAAGCAAGGGAGAAGGAAAGACAGTACGCCAAGAAGTGTGGGAAGCCAAACTTAGCTTCTTATTTTTATACTTTCAGTGGTGTACGAATGGCCGTTACGGTCATTATGGCGATTTCGGCTCCAGACCGGCTCCGGCTGCGGGTGCCCTCCGGTTCTTCAGCATCTTCCGGTTTCCGGAGATATTTCCGGAGCTCGCCTTCCGGCTCCGGATGATTCCAAAAGGTTCCGGAGGTAAGGGTTACCGTCGGTTCCGGATCTCTTGGTTTTCTGGCAACTCCTAAGAGCTTTTAAGGATCTTGGAAACCCCCTATTTGCTTTATTCGCTATTTCCCTTTTCTATGGTTTAACCTACCTTTCTATCATTCTAATCCTAATTTTTTTTTTGTTTTGCCGGATTTTAAGGTTAACTTCCGGAACCTTGTGGGAATGGATTCCCACAAAGGTGGCGGCCATGATTTGTGGAGGAGAGTGGCCAATGAAGCAGTTCAGTTTGAAGCTTGCGGAGCTCTCTAAGTTGGCGTGTGAGAGTCGCAAGCAGCTTGTTGAAGCGCACGCGCACAATGAGGCCCTCAACCTCGCCCTTAAGGTGGATCGTCATGTGAGTTCTTAACCTCGACATTCCATTTTTCTCAAACTCTTGTTTCTCACATTGATTATCTGTTTCTCGAATTCATGTTTCTGCATCTCTGTTACTTAGGTTGAATTCATGTTTCTCAGACTCGGTCTTCTGATGTTGAATTCCAGTTTCTCAACCTCTATTTGAGTTCATGTTTTTCATCGAACTGTATCTCTTTCTTAAATTGTTTGCTCATCTGTGACACTGTGCTTCCTATGTTGAATTCATGCTTCTCAAATTCTGTTTGTATTATTGATTTTAAAGTTTTTCAAACTGTGAAATGTGTTACGTTTTCTAGGATCGGTCGAGGATGATTGCGGAGCTTCACGACGTCAAAGCTCATGCTGAGATTGACAGCAAAATTCTTAGAGTGAGTACTTGGTGCTGAGCTTTCTTCCTTTGAAGTTTTTTCTGGTTTTTGACATTTTTGAAGTGCGTGTTGAGGGGCTTGAGAAAGAAAAATTGTGGCCAACGTTTCTGCCTATGGAAATAGTCTGACTTGTGGCTTCTATCAGTTATTCACTAATTAAGATCGCCCAACGTAACCAACATGGTGATGGCTTCTCCTTTTCACGTTCTTCGGTTGAATTTGGTGTGGATTTTGACATTTGCAGGTGCGTCTAGAGGGGATGGAGAAGAAGAACTCCGACCTCAATTTCAAGGTGCACTCCGTGAGCAAGGAGCTAGAGATTCGATCCGCCAAGCTGGAGTACGGGAGGAAGACGTCGGATGTGCTCTCCTGGCACCACACCCACAGGGTCAAGAAGATCGTCAAGCTGGAGGACGAGTGCAACCGCGTGCCCATGATGGTCCGCAAGAAGCTTCGAGGTACGTAGCTCCTCATCATCATGTCTTTGAACTAAATATCTTAGGCAACCTGTGGTTTCCAGATGCCGCAGCAATATCATCATCCACATTGTCATGAAAATAAAAACGCTCTTAGGAAATGGTTGATGAGTTGCTGTTGATTTTGCAGATACCGCAGCAATAGTGTGCATGAAGCAGGAGCTGGACGCCCTCGCTAAAGACTCTGGATCCGAGTGTTGCTGCACTGGCCTCGTAGTGTAGTATGGTCTTCTGTATCTACATCACTAGTACACTGATTGCTGCTGCCACAGAACAAGCGTGGAGGAAGAGTGAAATTGAGCACCATCCGGTCACCTGTCATGGTATTCGACCATGCAGAGAAAGGAGATGCTCTTTACTCGAAGCAACTCCAGTATGTTCAAGACAATCTTCATCTTGTGGTTACCAAAAACTCTTTTGACTACGAAGTAGATTTTAATGGACTTGTGTTAACATGATTCTGTGTTTTTCTATGCAGCAATGGAGCTTGCTCTTGCTATGGAAAAACTTGTCAACGAGAAGTTGTCGCTTCATTAGGTAAACTTCCATCTACAATTTTTTTCCAGAATCAAATTGCTTGTTCATCCTGGTTGAGTTCTCAAACGCTGGAGAGTGGCGCACAATATTTTCGTGGATGTAATTCTATCTCTATTTAGGATTTCTGAGCAGTGATTCATCTGTGTAGGTAGCTGCGGACAACAACGATCCCGAAATGTGTGATTATATTGAAGGAGAAATCTTGAATGAGCAGGTATATGTACTCTCGGTTTTGGTGATAGTTTTTTAAGCCATGGTGATCTATGAATGGAACTTTCTTGTGGAAGTGTGCCTGTTTACGTTGGACTGACCTGTTTTGACCGCTACCAAAAATGTCCCATCGCTGGAATTTTGACCAGTTCACTCGATAGTACACTTTATCATGGTTGAAATGTTTCAGAAATAGGAAATCTCTAATCCTCTTGCAGACTAGATTTGAAATTGTTTGTTTTACTGAGTTCGATCCTGAGATTTATGTTCTGCTGTTAATAGGTGGAAGCTATCAAGAAAATATCAAGATACGTCTCACAGCTGAGGAGAATTGGGAAAGGACACGGTAAGTTGAAACCTTACACCAATCATGTCTTCATTTGAATAGACAGTTAATAAGCATTCCATAGATGCTCATTTATTGCTACTGTCTAATTCCTCCCACTTCTTCCTTTCTGCTTTCATCGTTAAATTACTATGTGTGGACATTGCAGGCGTGTATCACTTCGATTTGCAGCTGCAAGCATAAACCGGGTTGGAATTCACGCCCATGCGAATCACGACTACATTCTCCAGATTCCAATATCGGTGAGAAGATTGTCGCAACCTTCCGGTTGACCTGTGAACTGAAGAGTTGGGTTAGCTGTTGGTAGTCTTCAATTTTGATAGAGGTATATAGCACAACTAAGAGCATATTGTTGAACAACTTGGTAACCGTCGTGCAACGAGGAACTTGCAGCTCATGGACTCCCAACAGAGTGGCGAGAGTCCGTTTGAAAAAGGAGGTGGATGTGCTTGATGTGGGGCTCCTCATCGTTAGAGATGGCTGGTATACCAGGCATGCAATCTATCTTGCAGGTAATTGATTTCTGCATCTAGAAGGTTCTATTTGTATCATTATTCTACTCTTTCTTTACTCTCAATAGCTATTAGATCAATGGAAGTGAATTCTCGGTGGTGTCTTAAGTAGAATCCTCCTTAAGTATGGAAGAGCTCGTTGGTCTCTAAACTCAAATTAGAACTAGTCTTAGCCTGTCTTTGAAGAGGGAGGAGAGTATGTCATGTTGTACCATGAATCTTAGTTGCCTTTTTCCTCTCTGAGCTGATTATGAGCTTGCAATTCAGGGCTGAATTCAATCATTAAGATTCAAAACAGAGGTTAGGACTCATGGTCTCTTTGCCTTCACAAGTATCTTCATTATTTAGGAATGACTTTCCACAGAAACTTGAATCGCAACAACTTCACTAAAAAGGCTTTGACTAATCATATTGTAACGTTTACGAACAATGCCAGTTCTTTGCTTCAAACATCATGTATCATGCTGCAGAGATAATAAACATTAATCAGAGATATATCAGGTAAGATACATTCAAGATATATATGCAGAAACTTATATGGTGTGCATATTATGAATTGCCACACGACCATGAATTAATCAGTGTTTGAAGGGAGGGTCTTGATAGGATAATGAACCTGATACCTCATTTGGCCCTTGCTTTCAGGTTAGATGGCAATTCGTCCTGAACCTATGGACAGGGCAGCTGGTTTTTCATGAAGACGTTTCTGTGAACAAAATTGCACACTTTACCCAGGTAGGTTCCATATATGAAGAGTATCTGTCATTGGGTTTTGCTCCCATTCCAATATACCATGTGTGCATGAACACTCAACTTCTTCATTTCTGTGACAATGCTATTCCAGAATTGCAACCGCAAAGCAAGAGCCATGTTGCTGCCATGAGTGCCCTCAGTACTTGGGGTCCACCTCAGAAATAGATTACTCTTGGTCTCTTTGTGAGCGGCTGGCAACATATGGGACACTCCTTTGGCCCTTCATTCCATCTCTTCTCGGAGCATGTTGTGCACACATTGGCATGCATGCATGGAAGAAAGCATGCCCTCTTGTGAAGCTTCTCACCATCTTCGCTTGTTGCAATTGAGAATCCCTCCAGCCCATGGTAACAGATGCAACATTCTTGGTTGGACTTAGCCTTTTCCATGAGCTCCTGCGCTTGTTCCTTAACCTTTTCCATGAGCTCCAGGAACAAAGGTCAAAGCTGACTCATGGTATCTTTGCCTTCACAAGTATCTTCAATATTTAGGAATGATCCACTAACAAAAATGAAACCACTGACTACGAGAAGGTGGTTTTTTCTGTTGCTTTCAGGTTTTAGGGTAAGTGTATGCTTCATCAACGTTGAGAATGTCTTCAAGACGTGTATTTACATATCTGAGATCATTGACCGAGGACTTGGTGCCAGACCTTTGTTCCAGGTATTTTTTCCCAGAGTTTGTTGATGTGGGTCAAATTATATTTCCATCAGCTGTACATGCCTTTTCTTTCATTGAGTGTTTTCGTATTTGATACTGAATGTGACAACATTGCAGGTCACACATCCAACAAAGAGGGAAGTGTACTTGCACGATTCCATAGACGGATGCTCGCATGACATTCAGAACCACATCAACGAAACAATAATTGCTCTCCGCCCACAAAAGAGCCACTTGCAGCTGCCTCCCTTGTTACCACCCCCAAGCGGCTTGGAGATGTTTGGCTTGACATCCACCTCCGTCATTGAGGTTAAACATCAAACTCTGCAATCAAGTTTTTGCTTAGGAGAGGCATGAGCTTTGACATTTTTTCCATTCGATACTGTGGGTTTTTTTCCATTCAAACTCTGTGCTGTAAAAATACTTTCTGCCTGCTGCTGTGCAGGCAGTTGAGACCTTGGATCCGCACCATCAGTGCTCAGATTACTGGACTGGCAAACAGAGCCTAAACCACTACCAGAGGCCTCATGCTGCTCAAAGACTTGAAATCTTTTTTTGTGTTCGTTTTTTGTTTTTTGTTTATTGACAATGGTAGTTTGTCTTCCTGGTTGTGCTTTTGTTAGAATAGAGTCTGTATCCCAGAGGTTGTGTCTGATTCTCTGATGCCACACATTGAGGATCAACATAGGCTTTTAACACCACATTTGTGTACGTGCATGTTAAATTCACCACATGAGTAGAGAGGTTCACAGATTGGTTGAGGAGAGATCAACTAGCACAATTGTGAAAGATAACATGTCAGATTCAGTCTATCTCTCATCAAGCACCTAAAAACATGAAGAGCCTGGAATTAAGTTCAAACCAGACTACGATTTCTGTATTTATAAGAGACTACACTACCTTACTGTCATTGCCCCTTTCCTCTCTTTCCTCCATAACTACTGTTGTCCTTGTTCATTTCTTGTATAGAATGTTGTCCTTGTCCATTTGTTTAGCTATTGTTGATTCATTGACCATGTGTAGCTCCATGGAATGTGACGGAATCTTGGAAAGCTAGAGAGGTCTATGCCATCTTCACTTTTGGCCCTCTTTGCTTTTAGCCTTGCTATAGCAATCTCTTGATTTCGCTTGCAAGAGGGTGGTTGGAATCCATAGTGAGGAGAAAATGGTGTAGGAACACCACCTTGTTTAACCAATCTTTGAAGTTTTTCTCCAGCCTCTTTGATTGCTTTAGGACTCCATGCTGCGTTGAATATCTTCTTTGTCTTCATATCTTCTATGCGTTGAATTCTTGCTTGAGCCTTGAGGGCTTTGTCCTCCATCAATCTCCCTTCGGTAAGTGCCGCCTCTTCTCTTTTCCTTTCTTTTCCTTCCATTGCCTCAGCTCTTTTCTCTGCAATATACTCTAGAGTCTCACAATGTTGCTCTGAAGTTAGGATGTGTGATTTGGAGTAGTCAACCAATGGCTGTGCTCTTGTCCTTGGTGGTCGTACTACTTGTTGAGGTAAACGTAAGAAATTGCTAACATGCTCTTGTCCTAGTTGTGCAGAGTCCATGTCCTGGCTAGATGGCGGAGTGCAAAGATCTCCTTCTCCTTCCACATCAACATAATAATGTGTCATGTTTTCCTCGGTCGAAGGCCCTTCCTCGGCGAGGATCTCAGATATGGCAACATCCATGGTAATGTTTCTAAATCCTTGACTAGGCCCCATTTTTTTTTCCATTGCATGCCCATGTAAAGGCCATATTCCTATGGCTCGAAATCTTGATTTGATGTTGTCTGTTGTCATGGCTTTTTTCATTGCAAGTGATACCCACTGTGCAATATCCTCCTTCCTTGTTTTAAGTCCCTTATTTGTCATATTCCATATATCCCGATATGCCCTGAATGCTATCTTGAAAGGTTTGAAAACCGCCACATCAAGTGGTTGTAATGCATGTGAAGTGTGGGAGGGTAAGGTTAACATATCTAACCCTGCATCTCTTGCTTTCAAAATCACTTCTATTGTAACATGAGAGTTGTGGCCATCTAAAATCATTAGATGTCTTCTTTCAGGTGAAATACCTCCTTTCTGCTCCATGGCCTTGATGAAGTGGTCCATCCACTTATTGAAAAGGTATGATGTCATCCAGGCATTTTCTTGCATTGCCATCGTCGCTCCATGTTCACATTTGCTGATATAATCTCTTTTTCTCCTCATTCCTTTGAAAATGTAGAAGTTAGGAATGCTCCCCCCTGCTGCGTTTATACTTGATAATACCGTTAGACCTTCTCTTTCACCTGGTACAATAGTATGCACTGATCTAGTCCCTTTTTTTGCTAGCAGTCTTGCTTGTCCATTGCGATATGCTTGACATCCGCTCTCATCCACGTTCCATACTCTTTCAAATGTGTAGCCATTTTCAGCATATAATTGAGCCAAGTTTTGATAAAAACTTTCGACATTTGATGGTGCCAAGGCCCTGGCTCTATCCATCTCTAATGCTTGTGGCGTTCTCATTGTGAATTCAGGATGTCTTTGCCTAAACCATTGTAACTAGCTCTTTCCGGGAATCCCATTTTTGAATGCAGTGACACGGTTCTGGGTCATCTCCGCCACTTTCAATTTCAGCTGTTGCACGGTTAAAGGATGGCCTCATTCGGTCTTTCGTTTCAGGTAATGTACTAAAGCTGCCTCTTCCTCTTGTGATAATACTACTTGAGGTCCTTTCTTTCTACTTCTTGTTTTCCCAATTAGATGATTCCTTAGAAATGTCCTTGGAATACCATAGAAATCACCTGCTGATTGCAAACTCCACCCGTTGTCCACTGCCTCAATTGCCTTAGATAGAGCTTCATTAGACCAATTTCCAGTGATGTTTTTGCTTACCTTACAATGTTTGTCCTTCTTTTGCAAGGGCTCCATTATGTTGATATGTGCTAGAGCTGGCCGCTTCCTTGGACGCCCACCACTCCGGTTGTTGCCATGCTTGGTTAGATCTCCTGCGGACGAAGCTATCTTGCGTGCGGTGAGGCGTGAGCGGTGAGCGGTGAGGCATGAGCGGTGAGCGGTGAGACGTGAGCGGTGAGACGTGAGCGGTGAGCGGTGAGCGGTGAGCGGTGTGGAAAAAGTTGGTGAAAAGTTTTTGAAAATTGTCACTTTTTTACTATATGAAAGTAATTTTTTTACTATATGAAAGTAACTTTTTTACTATACGATAGTAATCAAACTATAGGAACCAAAATTTATGTTGCCAAACATAATCTGAAATAAGGATTCCAAGACGGCTCACGGCTTTGTGACCGTGGAATGAGCACTACAATTTCATGTAAATGATCGTGGGACTGTAACCGGGTTCCTTTCCTTCAAGAAGTATTTGAGGTCCAAATTTGAACGACGGTCCGAGACGACCATAAACTACCCGAGGGATAATGTCGGATACCAAGAAGTATGAGGTCTAGGGTTTGATTCCTTGCTGTAAAATCATCTTCTACTTTACCAGATAGCCGATAGTAGGCAATTGCAGCATCGACTCCAGCCCGGGGGAAAAAAATAGTGAAAAATAACAAAACAAAAAAATAAGTGGGAAAAAAAAAGTCAGAAAAGAAAAGTGAAAAAAAAATAGTCAAAAAAACATTGTACAATTCAAGAAAACTGACGCATTACCGCTCCCGTAAAGAATGCGGACTGCATTCCAATTAGCTTGTGCGCTATCAGCGATGAATCCCTTGAATGAATCTGTCGAAACATCGTGTCGTGCAGCAACTGCATTCAAGTTCTTCCAGAACACTAGTTGAGCACTGACGTTCTTGGATTGCATGTCACATACAACAATCAACATCACACGGCAGTAAGTTGAATCGTACACAAGACAACCCATTGTGGTTAATCCCTTATCTCGTTTGACATGGTCAAACATGATCCATGAATCTTTGAGGTCTCCTCCAGGTTGCATTCGCTTCACTGTATCTACGCCGCTACCAGGACCAACTTCTGCCATCTTAAACACAAACACCTTGTCCGAATCAGCGCCTTGCCCCGGAAATCTATTCTCCTATACAAAAGCCCAGTTGCTTGATCCCCGAAGTTTAGTGATGCTATCCATTACACCAAAGTGTTGCAAATATCTAAAAGTAGTAACCTCATTTCGGATACTAGGCAATGTCATTTGCTTAAATTTTTCCAGGACTGGAACTAGTTTGTCTAAGACTAATGGCTTATGTGAAACTCCCTCTGGACATAACAGTAGCTCACTGAGGAACTCCTTACTTGGTTCTAAAATAATGGCAGAGTTTGTGGCAGTTGGGGTCCGCTCTACTTGCTCAGAAATCAGGCTCTTCAGCTTCGTCGATGAATCTCTACAGTTGCCTAATTTAACAGGATGCTCATGTGTTCCAATATGGACACATAAACGGGCCATGCTGTCCTTCCCAAACACATAGTAAATTTTTGCTGGACAGGTTTTTAAGCAGGTAGGCGGAACTCGGCAAAGTTTGCACACAACAGTTGAACCGGCAGGAGAAGTCCCACCGACCCCAAAAACTGATGACGAAGTGCCCTCCCACTCGGTCTCATTAACGTTTGACGCTCTATGCTTCCACTCCAAGTATTCGCATTGAGGATTGAGACATTGCAAATGTCCCAAACAAGAAGATGTCCTGAAGGTGAGGTTAGAATCATTAGCAATGTGAGTGGTCACGGTTCTTGTCCAACAATGTCCGTCATGTTTCTTATCCATACCCATGAGCGACCCAACCTGTGATGAAGGAATTCCTTTCCCAAGGGGTGGGAGCTCGAAGAGGACATCTTCATTGAAAGCTCCTAGAAGGAAGTCAACCTTCTCAACTCTTTTGGAATTATAATCTACCCTAGTAAAGACAGATTTTGATCTTGATTGAGACCAAAGATTACGTAGACAGCCAATAGTACTTGAAGATTGAACAGGATAAAAAATCACCGTGGGTTTGGATCTTGAAGGCAGAGAGGAAGTGGCAGCCGTTGCCGGAGCCTTGGCCGGAAGTGACGAATTCTTCTCGGATTCAGCAGGAAGACTAAAACCTAGACTATCACGGTCGGAGTCATTGCTGAGAATGTGAATCAAGTTCTCTTGAGGTTCTAATTTCACTTTTTGCAGCAAAGGCGTCACCTGGATTGCAGTGGTAGACAACTTGGGTGTTAAGGAAGAGAAGGAGAATCGTCAGGAATATTCCTTGCTCCATACACTCAGTACTTCCCGTACTGAAGTGACCAGACTTCTGCATTGTTTCGAATACATGATGACTAAGCTAAAGCGTGTGTTAGCTCTCCAATAACAACGTTAAATTCCTCTCTTTCAATATGCAAGGACCCCTCAACTATATGGAAACGTTGACTTAAGCAAAAGGAGCTAATAGTCGCAATTCCCTCAAAATCAGTTGGGAAACAAATCCGGACGCGTGCACTATCACCACGGATTACAACAGATCTCGCTACAAGAGCCACCAAGGAAGCCATTCTAAACAAGAAACAAAGCTGCAAATAAAAAGAACTCAGACAAAAGAAGAGGTCTCCCTTTTACTTGCTGGAAGGAGAAGCATGGCACGCTCATATTCCGTTGTGATCAAATTTAATGTGTTAGCTACATTGATGGGAAAATGTGCAAAATATTTTCTTCCGCCGTGAATTTTGATTTCTGTGCACCAAATTTATTTGTGGAGATGATAAGTTTAGAGAAATAGTTGATTACATTATAATGACGAGAATCAAAGTTAAGTTCGGAAATTTGATTAGAGGTCAAATCCAAATCACGGGATACGAGGAATTGATGCCGTTGGCAGACTTTTCTCGGCACCTTGTCTGTATTGACAAGGTCTTCTAAGACCCTCTCATTGTAGACACATCTTTTTGTCAGAGGTTGTGATGGTCCATGTGTCGACGCGTACAATATCTTAGGAAGTCATTTGCATCTGCTGGACGTCATCCAATATTCTTCTCCTCATCATGTGATATTCTCTTTCAACTGCCATTGTAGGAATGCAGAGCCAGTTTGATGTTTCAGTTCAAGAAGAGGAAGAAGATACTGAAATGGAGACACGCAACTCATTGAACTATGTCGGACATTCATCAGGTAATCAGTTGATGTGCAGCTGATTCTGCCTAGAGCCGTAATTTCACCACATGTACTTACGATTTTAATCTGGCAGGGAGTGCCGCCGCTGAGGATGTGAATGACAATGGGGCGGACAGTGAGGATGTTGCTGAAGTTTCAAGTCCAGTACGTGCTCCATACGAACCATATCTGTTGCAGATTTGGAGAAGCAGATGGATGATCTCGTCCTAAAAGAGACAGTGAACACGACTGCACTATTGGATGGACTTTGGTTTCAGCCAAAGGAGAAATCCAAGCTTGACATCCCACTCTAACGGATGATTGGGCTGCCCATTTTTCGACCTCACTTGAAGAACGATGTCATGGGGCTTGGCTCCCACTTTCTAAAAAATGGATACATGGAAGGCTCAGGTGTATTCTATGTTGCGACAAGAAATCACGAGGGGAAGACTGTAGATGTCACAGAGGATGTCTTGAAGTGTTGGAGTCCCGTGTGGATTGAAGCAAATGAGGCGTTCAAGGTGAGGTTGAATGGGGATCCGGACCTAAGAGTCTTTTCAAGAAAGATGTTCCATGTCTGGGATGGCAACCATTGGCTGCAGGCATGGCTGCCAATAATAAACCGGGACCACAGTCATGACCCTCGGTGGCATTACGCGGTGGAGTCTATTCTGCTCAATGTAAATGGATACATTCCAGTCCTTCTTGCCACGCTTCATCAAGTTAACTGGTGAGTATCCTTGCTGTTTAGACGACCTCTTTATCTTCTGCATCAATTAAATTTTTTGTCTAAATGGCCTTTAGATCCACATATGCAGGCGTAACCGAAAGTCCTTCGTCATGACAAATCTTGTCCACAAGCTCTACTGCATCCAAGGAATGGCAGGGCAACCTCTGACGTATTTTGAGAAGCTTGTGTCAAAAGCGGAAATCAATGCTGCTGAAGCAAAACAGAACTCCGTGAAGCGGACGTGGTACACGCTTACATTATAATCCTTGAACTCCTTCCTCTATGAGGTATGTGTACAGATCCATTTACTATTTCTAAAATTACTAGAATTTATTGTCACCGATGGTAGCATTACTGCATGTTGGTTTAGGAGAGTAAGCACGGCACGTAGGAGGTGTGCGGCTGCCGGCACACCCCAGGTGCGACTTATTGGCAAGCTTCAGCGGTTACTAAGATAGCCCCTTCTGGCGCCACGCACAGCCGAAGGCGTGGGCGCTGGAGGTGAGCCGGCAGCGGCACACCTCCACGGCGCCACGTTCACAGTCCGGTGCTTTCACACCGTGGAGGTGTGCCGTTGACGGCATACCCTTAGCGCCGACGCCTTGTCCTATCTGAGGTGCATGAAGGGGTACCACTTGATGCCGTGTCCCGGAGATATGCTTAATAATTCATATCCATCTTTCTCCACCCAGTCCAATTTTATGTAGCCAGTATCGAAATCGTGCACTGAGGTTGCAAACATAGTGTTTGCTTTGCAAAGAGCGTGGTCAGAAACATGTGTACTTCTGTCGGGCCGTAACTTGATTCGGCCTGTTGAGATTGTTGTTGAAACTTTGTCGTCTTGTTGTTGTTTAGCTCAGCCTTATGCAGAATGTGTTGGAAAATGCACGATGTTTTGTCGCTCATTAGTTAGAGAAATGAGCTCCATTCTCTGAATTGGTTAGAATATCTCTTCTAATTTTGTTGATCATACTGTGTCTTGTTAAAGTTTTGATGAATTTTTTTGCACAATTATCTCCATTTATTGGATGATGTCATTCTTGTCCCATTCTTGTCCCTCTAATGTCCTCTCAACTGCATTTGTAAAAATGGAGAGTCAATCTGATGTGTCAGTTCGCGGAGATGAACGAGATACTGAAATGGAGACACTGAACTCCTTGAATTTTGTTTTGCAGCCATCAGGTAATTATTAAAAAAGAAACTTATTCTCAATGGACTTGTGATTTCATCACTAACAAATCAGTATTTGTAGGAAGTGCCCAAGCGTTGGATTTGAATGACGATGGAGCAGAAAGTGAGGATGTTGCTGAAGTTTCAAGACCATTACGAAATGCATCAAACCCACTATCAGCCGCGGATTTGGAGAAGCAGATGGATGATCTTGTACTTAATGAGACAGTGAACGGGATTGCTCTTTTGGATGGTCTTCGATTTCAGCCCAAAGAGAAGTCGAAGCTTGACATTCCTCTTTGACGGATGATTGGGCTGCCCATAGTTCGTCCTCATTTGAAGAACGATGTCATAGGGTTGGGCTCGCATTTCCTAAAGAACGGCTACATGGAAGGTTCAGGTGTGTTCTATGTTGCAAAAGAAAATCACGAGGGGAAGACTGTAGATGTCTCTGAAGATACCTTGAAGACTTGGAGTCCACCGTGGATTGCTACAAACGAGGCATTTGAATTGAGGTTGAATGCGGATCTTGACCTCAGAGTCTGTTCGAAGAAGATGTTTCATGTCTGGGATGGCAACCATCGGCTGCAGGCTTGGCTGCCAGTGATAAACCAGGACCATGGTGATGACCCCAGTTGGCATTATGCGGTAGAGTGTGAGCCCAATTAATGGTTCACATTTGGTTTTAGACTAACTATTTAGAAACTAGAAAATTAGTCAGACCATTGTGATTAGATGTAGTTAATTAGTAGTAGAGCTCTGGACTATCATTGAATTAGTGTTAGTAGAAGAATCTGGTTGTTAATAGGAAAATAGATGTGCGAGAAGCAAAAAGAGACAAAATGGAACTTAAAGTGTGGTGCAAGTGGGAGAAGTAGAAGAATGAGCATTAGGGATGTAGAATATTAATTAGAGGTAGTGGAGTTAGATATCGAGGAATTTTAATTGTTGAATGATTATTGATGAAGTTAGTTTAGTGTTTTAGTGATAGAGTAGAGTGTTGGAAAGACTCATATGGAAGAAGAAAGAAGAAGAAAGAAGAAGAAAGACGAAGAAAGAAGAAGAAGAAGGGTTGGAGGAGGATTGCTAATCTTTTTGTTGGATTAATTAGAATCGAAATTATTGGGGGACTTGCAATTAGTTTGCAAATTGTTAGTTTAAATGATCTAGAACTCGGATTGGGGTGTATGAATAGTCAAACCTAATGTTTCAATGTGTTTTAAACACATTGGTGAGGTTAATTTTGGCAAAAGGCCTTTAATTTAGGGGTTTTAGGCATGTTCAGCCCTAAAATCGGGATTAGGGCTAGAGTGATCGTGGGCCCTTGATCTTGATTAGGGGTTGTTAGGTTTAAGGATGGGGATGTGGCCGCCACCCTTGAGACTCTTCCTACTTGTATAAGAGGGCTTGGTTGGCCAAGCTCTCTCTCTCTCTTGTGTGGGCGAAGCCATGTCCAAGTGCTCCCCCATTTACCCTTGTTTTGTAGAGCTGCGGTTGCATTGCTCTTGTGTGTTAGATATTTGAAGATTTAACGAGACAATTTACCAGTAGTTAGATCTTGTTGTTAGCTTTCTAGAGACACCAAGCATGCTGTGTTTGAAGCAAAGATGAGGAAGTTGTGATGGTTTTAGTATTGAGGGGTCTGCTGCTAGCCAGATTTGGTGCGTCAACTTTGGCGGACTACTGTTAGCGGACTACAACGGCTTTGAAGCTGATCTTTGGAAGGTGCGTGGAGCTTCAAGTTGGCCTTCCGTGGACACTAAGCACGCGCAATTCCGAATGAAGACAAAGGAGTTATGGCCAATGAAGTGCGAGAGGGTTGACCGCCGCAAGAGTTGAAAGGCAGTAACTTTGGAGGCCCGTAAATTTTTATTGGTAAGAGGTTTTTTGGTGTTTTTTGCATGTGCTAGAGCGGCATGAAGTCTACCCCCTACGGTCCAAATTTTGTGATCATTGGAGAACCGAGAAGGACGTGGCTGTCCTTAAAAAGCGAGGAGGTCCTGCCGCCGGTAGTTCTCAAGCATCAACTTCGGTGGGCTGCTGCGGGCGAATCCCAACGACTTTGGAGCCGATATTTGGAGAATATGTAGATCTAGAAGTCAGCTTTTCAAAGACCTTGGGCACGCTTGAAGAAGATCTACGACTACGAAGTTACAACTATTTTAGTGACAGGGGGTCCTGCTGCCCTTCCGACCCCCTTCAAACTCAATTTTTTTTACTAATTGTTGTTTTTTTTTTAATTTGCATGGTGTATTGTGGAGTTGAAGTGTGAATGTTGTTGTTGATGATGGGTGAAGGTGCACATGTGAAGCCCCGGCCTATGGCACGGTTCTGGTGCATCAACATTCATTTGCTTGTGTTCTAACCTATGGTATTGTGTATGTTTTTGTGAGGGTTGCTTGCATTAGGAATGGTCTAGTAACTTGGAGTTTTACGAGAGGGTGTGATAATTTTTATTTTTTTCTTAAAATAATTTTTTTTTTTTAAAAAATTTTTAAATTTTTTTTTAAAAAAAAAGTCAAAAGTGAAATCCGGGGGGGGGGGAAAAGTAAATGTTTTAACCTAGAGTTAAAGTCTAATTCATTTATGTGAATTGAAGTTACTTGAGTTAAATTTATTTACTTAGGAAAAAATATTTACTGTAGGTTAAACTTAAGTTACTTTGGGTAAGTTTAATTTACTTTGGGATTAATTGAAATTACTTAATCTAATTTATCTTTGCGTGAATTTATATCTACTTTTAGGTTAACTTTATTCTAATTGGGTTAAACAATTTTATGGAAGTTAAGTGGTAATTCCTTGTATGCGATAAACATCATGTGGATTGGTATTGAATTACTAGAATGTGAGTGATTTTAACCCCCTACTACTAAATGCAATCAAGGGGGGTGAAATATCACTCACATAGAGTCCATTCTACTCAATGTCAATGGTTACGTTCCAGTCCTACTTTTTGCACTGCATCAAGTAAACAAGTGAGATTTCTTGGTGTGCAAACAACTTAATCTTCTGCATCAAATGAAAAATTTGTCTAAATGGTTTAATGATCTACCTATGCAGGCGAAACCAAAAATATTTTGTGACAACAAATCTTGTTCATAAGCTCTACCGAATTCAAGGCATGGTAGGGCAACCTTTGAACTATTTCGAGAAACTGGTGTCCAAGGCGGAAATCGATGCAACTGAAGCAAAACAAAACTCTGCAAAAAAGACGTGGTACACGCTCACGTTGAAGTCATTGAACTCTGTCCTCTATC
The DNA here is from genome assembly GCA_963971425.1 of Bryoerythrophyllum caledonicum. Lineage (NCBI taxonomy): Eukaryota > Viridiplantae > Streptophyta > Bryopsida > Pottiales > Pottiaceae > Bryoerythrophyllum > Bryoerythrophyllum caledonicum. The sequence continues at coordinate 33,721,759 of OZ020515.1, read as the reverse complement.
AGGTATGTCCCTTAATCCACTTGCTGAGTCCAAATTTCTTCACTCAGATTAAATTGGATTTTGAGAGTTTGATTATGTCAGTAAATAGAAGTTTGTTGCGCATCGGAGGGGATGCGCAATGCTGTGGGGGTGTGCGGCCAGCGGCACATCTTCCAGCGCTTACACCTTGGTTTATTAAAGGTAACAAAGTGTGAGTGATGGGAGGCGTTGTCGTGATGCGATACAGTTCATCATATAAAAAAATAAGATTTAGAAGAAAAAATGGGAACTTAGCTGGTTAAGGTAATTGTGGAGAATAAACGATTTTTTTCCTCAATTACCCTACCAGGCCAGAAGCTTATCTTAGAGGATCTTTACTGCATTTTGTCACTAGCTCAGGGCTTAGGAGCGTCAACTAGCTGGATTTACTGCTGATTCCGGCAGTCCCCTGACCACGCGAGCGCCAGCCGCTCTGACAAGTCAAGGAATCGAACCCGGACCGGCAAGGTGCAACGAAAAGCTTAGCCAGCCGAACTAAGCCGTGGTCGATGGCAGTACGTGGGCTCTAATGATATTTAAGCTATTCTCTAATTCTTCTGAGATCAAAAAACTTAAATAGAGTGCTATGGTATTATAGTTTGTAGTAGAAATAAGAAATGTTTAGTTTGGGGGTTAGTTTAGGGGGAGAAATATAGTGCCAACTTGTAGTAGAGTTGTAGGTTAGGAAATAAAAGTCAAGCTAGGCTTATGTGGGAAGATTTGGATAAGATTTGGAGGTAAATAGACTTTGGTGTCCAAAGGTGAGTCAAAAGGAAGGCTAGAGAAGCATGGGCTGATTTAGGCCCTTGACTTTTCTTCCCTCCTCCCTCGGCCAAAGCCTCCTCCATTTAGTATAAAAAGACGCTCGGGTTTTCGAGTGTGACAGGTAGAGTTTTGTGAGTTTTGACGTCAGTTTTTAGAGTGTTGTAGAACTTGTTAATAGCTTTCCAACAAGCTATCACACACTCCAATCGGAGTTATGTAGAAGCTGTGGTGTGGATTTGAATAAACAAGGGTACTGCTGCCATGAATTTTTGAGAGCAGTAACTTTGATTCCATATAGAAACTTGTATACAAAGAGTGAGATAGTGAATCTTTATGTGTAGAGTGGTGGTTGAATTAGCTTTTCAATGAGCTATCACAAGCTCAAATCCGAGTTGTTATGGATTTGTGGCACTTAATCTATTGAAGGAGTGTTCTCGGAGGCGCGGGTTTTATTCCACAAGTTTCAAGCAGTGACTTTGAGTAACTATAATTCATTGCATATAGAGTCAGTAGGATTGAGAATTTTATCACTTGTTAATCTTGTTGTTAGCTTTTCAAAAAGCTATTACGTAGGTGGATTGGAGTTGGTTTGAGAGAGTTATGCTAGATTGATTGGAAAGGAGTCAGCTGCCTTGAGCAAATTAGAGCAGTGACTTTGATTCCTCATAGAAGCATTTGTATAGATCTTCTTATATTCAAATTTTGTACGTATGAGCCTTACTGTATTAGCTTTCTAGGAAGCTATTGCATGCTCATATAAAGCTAAGTATGAAGTGGTAGAGCTTGATAGAATGAGAGAAGGTTCTGCTACCCCAAGTTTACTCAAACTACTTGTTTAATCACTTGCGAGGGTTTGTCAAGATGAGTCAAGAAGTTTACCTTTAGAGAAGATTAAAGTCTTACTTTGTTTTATTTCAAGTTTATCACCAATGAAGATCGTCTTTATTACACCTCCCTTCTTTCTTTGCTGAAATTGGTAGCAGCCAAGAACCCTGTGTTTTCCCAAGGCAAATTCTCTCTCCACGACATTTGGTGCTTCCACTGAGAGTGCTTTGGGGCTACTTATTTTTTCAAGACAAGATGGGAGATCACGAGGGTGGGTCATCCTCTGAGGGTGGTGTTGGGGATATTGGTGGTGGTGTCAGTTTCACGGCGGACTTTGTTCGGGCCATGCAGTTGTTTATGGGCCAACAGGCTACTAATATGGCAGGACAAGGAGCTACGAAAGCATTGAGGGATGTCATCAGTAAGATTGGAAGATTTGATGGCAAGAATATCACGGGGTTTTTGAGGGCATACACTTGCGAGATGGAGATTTATCAGGTGCCTGAGGCACGAATGATAGAAACGTTTGATCTTGCAGTTGTGCCCGAGATTCGAGAAAGGGTGAGAGAACTCCATGATGTAGTGAATGTGAATACATGGGCAAGGTTTGCTGAGAGGTTGAAGGAAGAGTATTTCGATGAAGATTCTCAGCGAATGTCTAAGAGGGCATTCTTAGAGTGGGTGGAAATACAGCCTGGAAAGACCATGGGGCCGAACGAACTCTTGAGAGAGTTTGAGAAGAAGTATGGTCAACTTCCACTATCTGAGAAGCGGCTTCTTGATACGAGGAAGTCTGAATTGTTTCTCCAAGCTGCTGATGATGTCTTGGAAGACAGACTCCTTCTTATTCTTCAGGACGTGACGGCCGAGGGAGGTTTTAATCCCGACTGGAGGAGATTGGAGGAGTCAGTGAGCCTTATTGCCAAGCAGCAACGTGTAAAGGCTCGTGGAGTTATATCAAGGGGTGATGCACCATCGGTATCGATTTCCAAGACTCCAGCATCTTCGGTATCTTCAACGCCATCGAGTTCGTCTAGTGGCAAAGTCCTTGATAATGACACTCTTGAAGATCTTGTGAAAGGCCTCAAGGAACTGAAGGTGGAGATGAGTGCTCTGAAAAAGGGCCGTATGACAAACGACTCCCGCCCTACAGATAGCTCGAGAGGATTTGTTGTGCGATGTATCTATTGTGATGACCCAAATCACAAACGTGGAGACTGCAAGTTTTTTGCAGATGACTTAAAGGCGGGTATCATTATTTTCAGAGAAGGGATGATCAGAGATGCTGCATCAGGTGATCCACTGGCCACGAACTTTGGCAGAGGAGGGATGAAGAAACTGGTGGATGATAAGCTAGGTAGGACTAGCTCTATTCATCTCAGAGATGCCGAGACTTATAATGTTCAAGCAGTACAGAATGGGGTGGAAGCATTTTCAAACCCCAATCGAGAAGTTATGATCAGAGGGGCTCAAATTATCAGAAGTCTAACAGGTTGGGATGATCCTGTGGACTCCAATACCATCAGAGCCTACTTGGGAAGTGAGAAAGGAGAAAAAGAGCCTCAGGATGTGTTTGTAGAAGTGAAGAGAGGTAGAAATACAGAAGAAGAGACTGAAGAACCTGCTAGCAAGAAGAAGACACCTATTGGGAAGGAAAATATTCAGAACCAAGGGCCAGCAAGTCAAACACGACAGAGGCAAGAAGGACGACCTTCTACCTCTCATCCAGGAGATGCACCGCTTCCGAAGGAGAAGTGGGAGGAAAGAATGAGTGGTGAGAAGAAAGGGAAAGAAGATGGAGTAAAGGGGAAGGGCAAAGCACCGGCTTATAAACTTCAATCTGATATTGAGACCTCTATCGATATGAAAGGTATTCTAGAAGAGAGGATTTTGGATGCCAAGATTGAGTTTACTCTGAGAGAAGCCCTTGGCATAGCCAAAAAAGACTTTCATGAGCTCATCATTGATGTCATTAAGAGGAAGAGACAGATCACTGTCGAAACGGTGATGACCAGAGCATTGGACACCCATATGACAGAAGATGAAGAAGAAGAAATTGGCCAAGTATTTGCTTTGATGTATGACCGTGTGGGTACAAAAAGCCAAGACCAGAAGACAAAGAGTGATGAAGATGATGAAGGGATTGAAGAACTATTGGATGGAGAAATGGAGGATGAGATTTTGAAGATGTTTGCTTGCAATTGTGAAATCAAGAGTATAAATGAAGCAAACAAGAACCAAGAAGAGAAGGTGGCAGGAGAGAAGGATGGAGCACTTGTGGTGGATGAGACACTACAAGTCAGTGGAGAAGAGGCTTTTATAGAAGCCAATGTTTCTTGTTGCTTGCACAACAGGTCTCAAGTGATACGTGGGAGTGAAGCAATGACAGCCTTTACTCATCCATTTTGGGCAAGAGCTACTACAGAGACACGTGTTAAACTTGGAGACTTGGATGAGACTTTTTTAGCCCTTGTGGACCATGGTTCAGAAATTAATATCATATCCAGGAAGTTATATGAGAAAGGAAAATGGCCTATTGATATTAACCATGGATGGGTGATGCGGGCAGCAAACAATGAGAAAGGCAAGTTGTATGGAGCATGTCCAGCGGTCAAGACCAAGATTGGAAATGTTGAGGTGGAACAAAACTACTTTGTTCAAAACTATGGGTCTTATCCTATTATCCTTGGTCAGCCATATATTACAGCAACAAGAATGGAGACCAAGGTTTTGGATGATGGCTCACATTATGCGAGAATTCGTAGTTTGGATGGGATGCAAGCTGTACAGTTTTTCACCGTGAAATCAAACAATGAGAGACATAGGGATCAGCTTAGAGATGAACCTATGGGTTATGACCGTGGCAACGAAGACTTTCAGGATTTCTAGATTGCACGCGTGGAGACTGGGGATCCACGGGTGCTAACAGATCATTGAATACTACATTCCCCAGTCTAAAAAATGGTGGTTGTGGACTTTTAAGTTTAGCAAAGGATGGTTTGGTCAATTTTACAAAAATTACAGAGTTGGACCGTGTACATAAGAGATGGATTAGAAAGACTGAAGAAAAGTTAAAAAGAGTGGGTGTGGTATTGAGTGATGAGTGTATTACAGGAGTTATAGAAGAGGAAGGTTTTTCAGACGATATAGTAAGAGCTTTGGAAGGAGTGTTAGCTCAAAGCTCGGGACCAAGAGATGTTATAATCGAGATTCATTCAAGGGAACTTTATGACGAGGTACTGGAAACAACAACAACCATGGAGTCTACCGGAAGTTATGTTCCTCATCTCGAGGCTAAGGTTAATACCAAATACAAGACCGTGGCAAAGAAAGTGAGGCCGGTGGCAACTCAATTGCCACCAGACACTGAGGAACATATCAAGCAGGCTGAAAAGGAGCCAGGGCTAAGGGAAATAAGGAAAATTGGCCACAAGTTTACTGAGGAGTCATTGGCTGGACTAAAGATTGGAGGGGGTGATTTCTTACATGCACAAGAAATAAAAATGTTCCAAGATATGCTCTCTAAACATGGAAAATCATTTTCTTCTTCACCAGAAGAAATTGGATGTGTTCATCCTAGTGTGGTTGTACCAATGGTGATTTTTACAGTTCCTCATGTGCCGTGGGACTTAAAGCCTATACCAGTGCCAAGAGCATTACTTCCTAAGTTGGTGAATTTGTTGAAAGAGAAGATGCAGATGGGTATACTTGAGCCTTCAATGGCTCCATACTCCAACCGTTGGTTTACAGTGCCAAAGAAGTCTGGTGCACTTAGATTTATACAAGATATGCAGCCAGCCAATAAGGTTACTATTAGAAACAAAGGGTCAGGGCCAATTGTGGATGAGGTTGCTGAAGCATTTGCAGGACATGCCATCTATTCCATTGGAGACTTATATTCTGGTTATGATCAGTTCCAACTTGCGAACAAAAGCAGAGATCTGACTACCATGAAAACTCCATTAGGACTTGTTAGAATGTGCACATTGCCTCAGGGAGCCACTAATTCGGTGGCACATATGCAAAACGCGATGAACCAGATCCTCAAGGATTTTGTGCCTGAGAAAACTATACCCTTTGTAGATGATATTCCCATTAAAGGCTGCAAAGAAGAAATCAAGGACTTGACTATGGATGACGATGGTTGCAGAGTATTTGTCAAGAACCACATAAGAGATGTGGAAATGATCTTAAACAGACTTGGAGAGGTGGACTTGACATTATCCATAGAGAAGTCCAAGTTTGGTGTTGATGAGATTATTGTGGTTGGTCATTTGTGTGGAGTATACGGCAGAAAACCTAACCCTGAGAAAGTAGATGCTATCTCGAGGATGAAGCCATGTGGTAGCATCACTGAAGTAAGGAGGTTCTTAGGGGCTTGTGTCTTCTACCAAATATGGGTTCCACATTTTGCTCATCTTGCTAATCCGTTGTACAAGCTTTTGAGGAAAGGGATTAAATTCAAGTGGGGGCAAAAACAAGAGTTAGCCATGGAAGGCTTGAAGGAAACTTTGATGTCTCCACCAGTTTTGAAGCAAGCGGATTACAACTGTGGTAGACCAATCATTATAACAGTGGATACGAGTCCAATTGCTACAGGTTGGGCTGTTGGTCAAGATGATACAGAAGGACGAAGGTATGCCATAAGATTTGGAGCAAGAATTCTCACAGAACGTCAAAGAGCGTATCCACAAGTGAAGAGAGAACTTTTAGGGGCACTTACAGCATTGAAGGCAGAAAGAAACTATTTAATTGGTGCTAATGTTGTGCTTGAGACTGATTGTTTACCATTACTCGGAATGGTGGCTAATTGCTCTACTCCAGATATTGCGATGTTGAGATGGATAGCATATATCAGATCACTGAATCCTGTGTTAACACATATTACTGGCAAGATGAATTCAGTGGCAGATATGTTATCAAGAGCCAGATTTATGTGCGAGGAAGAGATGGTGGCACAAGAGATTGGAGAGGACTATGAGGAAAAGGATTATGGTTATGTTATGACACTTGATGGGTTGGACTCAAGTGATGGTGATTTACCTTTCAAGGTAGATCTATTTGAAGGAAGGCTGAAGGATATTGGCTTATATCTCAGCACTTTGAAGAAACATAGAGACTGGTCAGACAAGACATTTAAAGATATTAGACACCAGTCTTATGGTTATCTTTTGAGAGATGGATTGTTATGGAAGAGGCCAAAGAGGAAAGATGGGGTGCCGTTAAGAGTGGTTGGTGATACTGATACCAAAAATCAAGTCCTCAAAGAATTTCATGACACACTTTGGGCAGGACACAGAGGGATTTGGGCCACTTACAACAAAATCAAAGAACGGTATTGGTGGAAGGGTTTGTACAAGGATGTGGAAGAATTTGTAGCTTCATGCATTGATTGTCAACTCCAATCAAAAATTAGATATAGAGATGAGTTGCATCCAACCTACCCGCTTGCCATACATTTTCAATGGGTAATTGACTTAGTCGCGATGCCATCAGGTTTGTGGAGTATGAAGTACCTTGTTTTGGCAAGGGAAGAACTCTCAAACTTTGTAGAAGGTAGAGCCTTAAGAACTAAGTCTACCGAAGGAATTTGTAGGTTCATCCTAGAAGACATTTTCAGCAGATATGGTAGTGTTGGTAGAATGAGAGCAGATCGTGGAGAATTGAATGCAGTTGAAGCTAGAAGTTTTTTCCAAAGGTATGGTGTGAAGCTGAGGCTGACTACTGCTTATAACCCTGAGGCTAATGGCAAGAGTGAACGAGGACATCCTCCAATTATCAACGCACTAGTCAAAGCCTGTAAAGGAAAACCGAAGCATTGGCCTAGACTTCTACCATTTGCATTGTGGGCAGACAGGACTACACATAGTACTGTCACTGGCTATATGCCAATTGAGCTTATGATGGGGCAAAAATCAATATTGCCTGCAGAAGATTCGATGCCTACTTGGGTGTTTTTGGATTGGGAAGATGGAGTTACCACAGAAAGATTATTAGAACTCCGCATAAGGCAATTGGAAAGATTGCCTGAAGACCACAACGTGGCCTTCGAAAGGATGAAGATAGCGCGGTTGAAGAACAAAGCCAGATTTGATAGAACTCATCGGTTGAGAACAAACCAGATTCGAGTTGGGGATTGGGTATTAGTGTTTGATAGCACTTTGGAGCATCAACATAGTACTCTCAGAAAGTTTGCACGTAGATGGTTTGGACCATATGTAGTGGTAGAAGTACATGATAATGCTACTTATACACTTCGTGAGTTAGATGGAACGCTATTAAGAATTCCAGTGGCTGGCAAAAGAATCAAGGCATTCAAGAAAAGAGATGGCAGTTGTTGCTTTGAAGACATATCAGGAGATGATTCAAGCCTTAGCCAACAAGAAGACAATGATTCATATAATGGAGAAGAGGACGGAGGCATGGAAGATACATCGGAAACGGACTAACTTGGCACATCACGGAGGATGTGCAGGTTTAGAGGGGGTGGATGTCGTGATGCGATACAGTTCATCATATAAAAAAATAAGATTTAGAAGAAAAAATGGGAACTTAGCTGGTTAAGGTAATTGTGGAGAATAAACGATTTTTTCCTCAATTACCCTACCAGGCCAGAAGCTTATCTTAGAGGATCTTTACTGCATCTTGTCACTAGCTCAGGGCTTAGGAGCGTCAACTAGCTGGATTTACTGCTGATTCCGGCAGTCCCCTGACCACGCGAGCGCCAGCCGCTCTGACAAGTCAAGGAATCGAACCCGGACCGGCAAGGTGCAACGAAAAGCTTAGCCAGCCGAACTAAGCCGTGGTCGATGGCAGTACGTGGGCTCTAATGATATTTAAGCTATTCTCTAATTCTTCTGAGATCAAAAAACTTAAATAGAGTGCTATGGTATTATAGTTTGTAGTAGAAATAAGAAATGTTTAGTTTGGGGGTTAGTTTAGGGGGAGAAATATAGTGCCAACTTGTAGTAGAGTTGTAGGTTAGGAAATAAAAGTCAAGCTAGGCTTATGTGGGAAGATTTGGATAAGATTTGGAGGTAAATAGACTTTGGTGTCCAAAGGTGAGTCAAAAGGAAGGCTAGAGAAGCATGGGCTGATTTAGGCCCTTGACTTTTCTTCCCTCCTCCCTCGGCCAAAGCCTCCTCCATTTAGTATAAAAAGACGCTCGGGTTTTCGAGTGTGACAGGTAGAGTTTTGTGAGTTTTGACGTCAGTTTTTAGAGTGTTGTAGAACTTGTTAATAGCTTTCCAACAAGCTATCACACACTCCAATCGGAGTTATGTAGAAGCTGTGGTGTGGATTTGAATAAACAAGGGTACTGCTGCCATGAATTTTTGAGAGCAGTAACTTTGATTCCATATAGAAACTTGTATACAAAGAGTGAGATAGTGAATCTTTATGTGTAGAGTGGTGGTTGAATTAGCTTTTCAATGAGCTATCACAAGCTCAAATCCGAGTTGTTATGGATTTGTGGCACTTAATCTATTGAAGGAGTGTTCTCGGAGGCGCGGGTTTTATTCCACAAGTTTCAAGCAGTGACTTTGAGTAACTATAATTCATTGCATATAGAGTCAGTAGGATTGAGAATTTTATCACTTGTTAATCTTGTTGTTAGCTTTTCAAAAAGCTATTACGTAGGTGGATTGGAGTTGGTTTGAGAGAGTTATGCTAGATTGATTGGAAAGGAGTCAGCTGCCTTGAGCAAATTAGAGCAGTGACTTTGATTCCTCATAGAAGCATTTGTATAGATCTTCTTATATTCAAATTTTGTACGTATGAGCCTTACTGTATTAGCTTTCTAGGAAGCTATTGCATGCTCATATAAAGCTAAGTATGAAGTGGTAGAGCTTGATAGAATGAGAGAAGGTTCTGCTACCCCAAGTTTACTCAAACTACTTGTTTAATCACTTGCGAGGGTTTGTCAAGATGAGTCAAGAAGTTTACCTTTAGAGAAGATTAAAGTCTTACTTTGTTTTATTTCAAGTTTATCACCAATGAAGATCGTCTTTATTACACCTCCCTTCTTTCTTTGCTGAAATTGGTAGCAGCCAAGAACCCTGTGTTTTCCCAAGGCAAATTCTCTCTCCACGACAGCGTGCCGCTGGCTGCACACCCCATAGAGTCGTGCTAATGAGTGATTGCGCGACTGGGTGGGGGTGTGCCGCCAGCGGCACACCCCCACAGCATTACACATCTTTAAAGATGCGAATCGAATAATAAGACGTAGTTGTAAATCAAGAACTCAATCATGTGTTTGTGTGATACTTTACAAATTTGCATCATTCTCCAAACCTTTCTTTAAAGTCCCATTAGACTTAGATCTAGCCATACTTGTGAACAAAAATTGTCTAGATATTAGACTTTGAATTCGGACACTGATGAAGCAAATGGTGTGCTGGCAGCGGTACACTTCTTTTTGCAAATGCAAATTGTTTAGTGTGTCTGAGCTCTTCATTTGATTTCTCTGAACTGTCTTGAGTTGTGCTTGACAACTTTATCGTGTATTCACAGCAAGCAATCGGAGAAGCAGCTGCGGTGGCGCAGAGGAAGTTTGCCTAGAGATTTCCAGATCCCAAGGAATGGACTTCAAGTAATGCTCACGATTTTGTGAGAAAAGTTGTTGAGAAGATGAAGGGCTCCACTCTTTCAGAGCTGCGAAAACAACTTCCAATTGCAGATCCCAAGCATACTCCAGCATTCCTTAGTCAAGTGAAGCTTCATTACAAGGCTCATGAAGACAACGCAAAGATGACCCAGGAGAAGCTAAGTATGCTCGCGACATCTGCCATGGATCCTGTGATGAAAGTGAAATGGCTCCAGCGTTGGAATAGAGATGGAAATCTTCGAGAATCTCAGGTTTCCAAAGATGAAGTTTCCAGATAGTGAGTTCCCTGATTGGCTTCACCGAGCAACATGGTGGGATCAGGTACCTACTATAAATTCACTTTGTTTTCTTTGTTTAAGTTATAAAAGTTAACAGTCTAAAAATTTGAATCCTTATCGCAACTGTCTACTGAAGCTGAGCAGCTGAAGTATGTTTTCTCTGTTTTAGTTTCTAATACGTTGAATCCTTATCGTAGCTGTCTACTGAAACTGAGCAGTTGTTGGATGGCTCGTTGCTGGATATTGGTGTCGAAGTGAACTACGACCCTGATAATGGCGATCCAATCACAGGAATTTTGGACTACGTTGAGGAAATGTTGATTTAGCTATGGGATACAACATTTTATCGGGAGTTCAACGTGGACAAGGGCGTTCACAAGAACTATGAACCTGCGGATAAGTGCGGGTTTCCATCGGCTTTGACGCGTACCTTATACAGGTATTTCAAGTTCATTCTGATGCCGGCAAAGGCAGTGACCCGCAACCCCCCATTTTTTCCATCCTACCTGGATCCCAAGAGCCCCTCAACCATGATATCAGAGGGAATCAAGATTGATTGGGGTCCTCAGCACTGGGAGCGCTGCGAATGGTATTTGTACTACCCTGTCCAGAAACCACCTCACTTTGACATTTCATTGCGCAATTCCATTCAGCCAGAGCTGATTGGGGTGGAGACGAATGCACAAGCTGGTGCTGTGCAAACTAGTGCAAAGGATAAGGGAAAAGTTGCCACAAAGAAGGCTCGAGGTTCTACATCTCGCGACTCTGAAGTTGAGGTCGTCATTCCCTCAGTTGTCTCCGAGGCTGACTCTGCACCAGTGAACGCAGAGAGCATTCTAGATGTTCAACCGTCTCCGGAGATTCCGGGCTCCCCTCCGCATCAGCCTTCTCATGTGGTGAAAAGGAAGGCCTTTCATGACGCCTTCTCTCCACCGAGCGCGTCAGCTCCAAAGATGGAAATCAAAGTGGAGCTCTCTTCTATCAAGGATATGATGAATGGTGGGAAAGACCACCCCAGCATGGTTCTACTGAATGAGTTCATGCTGAAGGTGAAGTCTCGCCATGTTCTCTCGTACCATTTGTTTTGCTTTCCATATTTTTCTACCTTAATTGCATCTGACAATGATTCTCTTCCTTAATACTCAATCTTAATAACATCAGTTCTTGTTGTTCTTGCAGGTGTGTCCTCCCACTTCAACCACTTCCCGCAGCGCAATTTGTCCCCACCGTGGTTTTGACCTCATTCTTGGGGACATCCCGAAAAACCTCTGGGTTCCATCAATTTTGCAGGATCCTAAAGACATTCCATCTTGGAATGTCTATGCTGAACCAATTGTTGAGGCCCTCTTTGAATTTGCTGATTTGTTTCTTCATGAACTTGGATGCATTATGGTTATCATCCCTGAGTCCGTGTAGATCCGTACCGACGTTCGGTCATACGCTGCAATCTACGATTTCAAGTTACTTCGCGAGTGGTGGGGTGTTAACAAATTACCGTTAGCATTGTCATCTGATTCATCAAAAAAGGTTAGTGAATATTTCTCAATGACATTGCTATATATTTCTTTTACACTCTAGACAACTAATTTCGATAATTTGCCGTGTCTTTTCTAATTCAGATCCACCAATTCCGTATTTTCCTCTACGTGAGGAACGCGTTACCAGTGGAGTCTTTCACATTCATTGTGAATGCTCAGCTGTCAAAGACTGGTTGGGAAGTTGAAGAGACCAACGTCCTTCTCAATCACAACGACTTCTCTGAATCTCAGTCTATGCGCGGTAATGTTCTTTGGAGGGCTGGACAAGAGAAGGGCATCATATTTTTCTAGATGCTATTTGAGTCGCTCACGAAGCCCCGCGCTCTAATCTTTGATGCATTTGCCTCTGCAGGTATCTCTAAACCATTTGTTAGCCTCTGATTTAGTTCTTCGGCTTCTCTTTTATCCTTTGAATCAACAATTCTCATTTTCTCTGATCCATCAAGTAACTCCCTTCGCGCGTGTCGCGCTGCTGGTCGGCATTTCGTGGGCTTCGAATCCGATAAGGCAGCATTCGAGGCGGTATTGAAGCCACTATTTATGCCCAAGCCTCCGAGATCCACTCCCGTTCTGCCCACCACCGTGGACCTTACCATTGATGAAGATCCCCCAATCCGCAAGATCACCAAGAGAAACCGCTTAAGCACGTAAGTAACATTAAATTTTACTTCAGTTGTTTCTGTATTCCCACATATTAATTTGTGCTCTCGCGTTTTATTTCAGTTTGATGGAGTTAGCAGCTTCACCAGGAAGGGATTTCTTGCTCCCTTCGTATGCGGGCCAAGCTGCAAATCAGATGGCAATTGTAGATTCCCCTTTGTCTGCATCCACTTCCTGTAGTTTAGGTTTTAGTTTTCTCAAATTTCTTGATCTTGAGGCAGTAGAGGAGTCAGACGTTTTCCTTTCATTGTCGGATGGTTATTGTAACTTCTCTTCCTAGATAATTTTGATGTGCAACCTATATCTTGGAATTTATTCATGTTGTTGTGAATAGTTTTGTCACTACACTGAATCACATCCATTACTCTGAATGCCATCATCAACTGATTGGCCTTGAATAGGATTTATGATAGATGAGGTGGATCGTGCTCGATTGGTATGAAAAGAGCTAATGGGAGTATATATTTGTTACAGTGTGATTCGGGAACTGTTAGACTGGAGGAAGCTTGTCTTTGTGCGGGTTTTGAGGTCTTATGCTAGTAATGATGTATAGTACCGTAGTATTGAAGTTTGGCATTCGAATCTGGCAAATTATATTTTGCGTTGCACCTGGTAGTGTGTCCACTTTTAGGTTGTTGGTTTGGTGTGATGAAATGGTTTATAATCTGGCTTGTGCGCTTAAATTTTTGTTGTTTTGCCGAAGTTTAATTGTGTTGACGCAGAGTTACTGCTGGCGGTTGCATCGAGTGGAGAGGCTTGCAGGTTCTCTCTCTTGACGACAAATTTTTGTTTCCGTGTAGGTAACGTCCGGTTCTCCGTATGTCAAGTGTGGCTGACATTCTTTGATGTGGTAGCGGTCTGAATTCGTTTTATTGTAGTGAATGTAGTCGACTTGCTGCTGTGTGTTGACGCAGCTTTGGCTTAGTGGAATTGTTGCATAATCAAGCAGAGTGGCTTGGTCTTCTTATGATTGAAGAGGCATTGTGTTTGAGTGGGCTGTCACCTTCGTATGCGGGCCAAGCTGCAAACTAGATGACCAATAGAGTTTCCCCTTTGTTTGCATCCACTTCCTCTAGCTCATGTTTTAGTTTCTTCAAATTTCTTGATCTTGAGGCAGTACAGGAGTCACACATTCTCCTTTCATCGTCAGATTGTTATTGTAACTCCTCTTCCTAGATAATTTTGATTTGCAACCTATATCTTTGATAACCCTCTGGTAACCACTTATGTTAACGGATATCATAGGAGTTTTGCCGGGTGTCAACTAATACTTATATTCTGATTACATTTTTGGGGCTTTCCACAACGGACAATGTCTACGGATATAGGTTACCCTCTTACCGCTTCTTTTTGAGTCATTTCAGATATATTATTATATTTCTCTTCAGGATAACAAATTAATCCTTATATTATAGAATTTGAGGTCCCTTTTATTTTACTTTCACTTACATTTTTGAAGTAAATGCACTATAAAGTTTTTACCCCTTACCGCTCACCGCTCACCGCTCGCAAGATAGCATTCCCCGATCTCCTGCCTCTCCAATGGTCCTGTTGTTTTCGTCATCTTCCCATGTATGTATATGCTCTTCTTTTGAAGTAGTATCTTCTCTATCTTGTGTCGGCCAATCATGTGTTTTGTCACCATCCTCCATGTCTGCCATCCCACTATCAGCTCTTACATGGTCCTCTTGATGTCCTTGGATCACTGTTGTGTGCTCAATAAACTGCTGCGCCTTTCCTTTCCATCCTTGTGCTTGTCTACTTAGCATTTGTTGTGAATTCTTGCTCCCCTTGCTAAGTATCCTTGCTCCCCTTTGCTCCAACATCCAGTATGCATCGCTGTCATTGTCTTTGCTCCAAGGTTCCTCATCTTCTTCCTGATATTGTGTCTCTTCCTTTGCGGGATCTTCTTCTTCATCACTTGTGTGGCTCCAATCCTCCATGGTCCTTTGTTGGGCTGATCTTGATGATTGTCCTTGTGAGAAGAAATGACCGTCATCACAATCATCATTACTAGCTTCTTCATCTGCACGATCAAACAAAACTTGGTGGATTAGTTTCTTGGTCAAGTTGCAATATTCATTTCCAATTACTCTACTTCTATCTAGTTGACCTCTTTCCTCCCTCTTCCCTGCTCTTCCCTCCATTGCTTTGTCTCCTAAGATTTGAGCACGATAGGATGTCCTCACAAACTAATATTTTGGAACCCAAAATCCCATTGCAAACTGTGTTGTACAAACCATCTTAGTCCAATCTCTTGTGCCATGGGTTTGGAGGCTCATGCTTCATTAAAGCTTCTCTTCAGGTGGCCAACTACCTTTATAATATGTTTTTTTAGGCCTAAAGGCTAAAACCAACTTTGCCATCTACTTAAAGTTGCTGTAATAATCACCTGTAGGCGTTGGTTGCCAGTCCTATTTCCGCCACCTTGTCTCTCCATTGTTGTCATGAATGTGTTTGGTTACGAAATTCATATTTTGCAATAAAAATGTCACCCTTCTATTCAATTACCCCTAAAACCATCAGCTTAGAAACCAACTTCCGCTACTCATGCCTTTTGCTACCGGCGCTAAATTAGGAAGTTGGTTATTTGTGCAATTATTGACGGTTTCTAGTGAAAAACTAGCTGTCGGTCATGGGATATTGTCGGTTTTAGGGTTGACTACCTTATATCTGGTAGGAAAGGAAAGAGATCCAAGAATCCTTCACAGAAAGAATACAATACTCGGCATTTTAACGTTTTCCTCAACTGTTCCTAAATTCCGACCTGTAGTAAAGAAAGGGCTGCTCGGGAATAACTTTGTAAATGATGGTCGTTTCAGTGCGATTCTTGTTCAGATACTAAGCTCGCATACATGTGTGCGAGTCAGCCTGCGTTTGCGGCCCCAACGATTGGTAATGGGCCCTACTAAAGAAAAGGGTAAATTTGGATAAATTTTAAAAGTATACTTTGTTTCCTAGTATAAACGCGTTGAACACCATATTCATTAAAATGAGACAAATCGTGAGATTTGAGACTAAAAGCCTATTACTTCGGACACAAATATCGTGAAAAGTTGTTGCAAACGAAGGCATACATCATGCAGCATACAAGAAACATCCCATATCCAACAGTAAACAACATGATCATTGCGACCCTTCAAAATTGCATTACACCGAAATTCTATTAATAGATCGGCATAGAGAATATAATTCCATCCATAGTCGAAAACAAGTGAGCATAATGCAAATAATCATACTAAAACTTCATTTTCATGACATTGTTTACCAACATAGGTAATCACAATTTAATTTCTATTTATAGTAGTCTAGGATCTATACTACCGTGTCTACAACAAAACAAGAAAGGACTTCTAAAGCATATAAAACTGTTCCTACTTAGGAGTTCCCCCCTTACTAGAAGGAATGGTTGAACCACCTCCTCGTGTCTGCAGAAGTAAGGCCTCTTGCGCTTTCACTTTCGCATATCCAATCATAATTTCCTTCCTCCGAGAATACGGTTTATAGTAATCATCTACTTCCGAATAATTCACGGATTTTTGCACAGGTGAATGACGTGATTGATGGCACTGACCACTACCAGCCCCAGAACCACCACCTCCACTCAAGCATAGTGACTTCCGACGAATCTATGAAGATGCGGATCCCAAAGATCTAGGCTTAACATCGAGAGATTCGGTATGCAAACCTGTTGAACGGGATGGAGGATTACTAACTCCAACAATACCTTCAGAACTAGGAAGCCGCCTCCACTTAGCAAGGGTAGGAAGGGAAGGCTGGACACGAATAAAGGAAGGCGGAATAATCAAGTTGGAAGAGATAGGCTCAGACTCCTTCACCTCGTTTACATCAATTGCACCATTAAGATAGAGCTGCCATTTAGGAGTGCAATCGCCAATAGGCTCTATAGATGCACACATTCGCTTGAGTGGCGAAGGAGATGCCACACAAAGAATTCCAGCTCTCCGCTTAGGAGGGCTATCAACAACACCATCATCGACCTTCTGTGTAGAAAAGTCCATGATAGTAGAGGCAACATCGGTTGCAGTGCACATAAGAAATGGCTTTGAATAGTGGGATTGGGAAAAACCTCTAGGAAGCGACCTTGAGTACTCAGAAAACGAGCCACAATTGGAGGGCGGTTTACTACGATCACTCCTACATGAAGGGATAATGGTAGCCTCCACAACCTGCAAAAGACACACGAGACAAAAGAAGCGATGAGTCAACATAACAATAGTCACAGCAATCCAACGCATGCTCGACCCGAAGATAAATATGAAAGCCCAAAGGAATACAATATACCTAGGATCCATAGTAAACACAACACGCTCGACCAGAGGATAACCAATAATATTGAAAACAAAGATGAATCCTAAAACCAACCAACAGATGAATAACAACACATAGATAACAAAAAAAACACCAGACAAAGTAAATAAACTTGTTGAAGTTGTAAAATATTTATATATTCAAAATGAAACAAAGTATTTACAATATCGATACTAAATTCCTACTATATTACAAAAAAGGAGCCGATGGAACTATGAAGCCGACGAAGAAGAACCATGTGGAATTTCATAGACATAGCCAACGTTCTTGTTTGAGAGCTCCATCCCATCTACAATGTATTTCATGAAAGGACTATTAGGCTCCAACGGCTCAACCCCTATACGATTGATATTAACATAATCATGTAACTGCCCAAGAGGGCATTCAAAAACCAGACGTCGCAGCCAAGGTACAAGTTCCTGGGTAAGGAACTCGTCGTCACAGGCTGCATGTCTCCACGGACGAAGAAATATGGCATTTCCCATATGATTACAAACGCTCTTCTTCGGGTTGTCGTCGATCAGAAGGGTGTTGTCCGAATCTAGGACCATCGACTCAAGTCGTTGCCTAAATAAAGTTGATGACAGAGTTTTCAAAAAGATCATCTTGTTCGAATTATTCGGATCCATCAAGAACTTATTGGGCGAGGTTTCGATTCTATCACAGCTCTCCTGACCAAGAACCAGAGCTGGAGAAGGCATGTTCGAAAAAAGATACTTTGCAATTTCAACAACAGTAGACTTCTTCATGGAGCTCCAGACGATAATAGAGTTCGTTATGTTTCGGATGTCCGCCAGAAATGCACGAACTCCAAGGCGAGTATATACAGCTTTTGGACCTATGTACGCAGGAGCGGTGCAAGAATACGCGGCCCGACTCACTGAGTCTCTAGACAACCCAGGGGCATGCTCTATCTCGCAAAGGATGCCATTAATATCCAGAACAATATTAAGCCACTTGTCTGGCCGCCGGTTGGGAACAACGGACAAACTCCTCCGCAAACAATCCTGGGACAGGACGAACACACACTAAAGTCAATGGAAATTACCTGATGAAATGCACATTGAGCAATATGCAAAGGAAGCGTCACAGATTGCATCAATTCTCCCCCACATAGCGACTTCTGTAAATCATTCCCAATCCAAGGCTTCAATGCAAGAGGTCGATGAACAATATCATCCATTCTCATCTGAGAAAACAATTGAAGAAAATTGAATTGTTAAACAATTCTATAAATTTCTATACAAATGCTTTTACAAGTATGTACACTCTACCTAAAGTACATCAAAACTCATATGGATCCGATGCCTGCAGTCCAACAAACCCATATGAGACCTGCTGGAGACAATGAGTAGTCATTCAAAAAATACAGGGCTGCAGCTCGTAAAGTAGCCTAAAAAAATGAAAAAAAGAGCTAGCCAACTTGGTCAGAATCAGATGCTCCGTTTCGAGGTCCGTCAGGTGACGGCTCGTAATCCACTCGATCCTCCCCCACCGGAGTGACATCCATGGCCACCACAGGAATGTCGATTACGCGGGCCTCTCCGCCGCACTCCCCAGACTGTTGAATCGGAGCGGAGAGAGGAAGCGGGTTCTGGTGAAGGCAGACACCCGGCGTATCCTCGGGTCGAGGATACTCAAAAGGAGGGCTTCTTCTTGTAGAGTGCTCCTCAGAGGGAGCGAACGCAGGTGCTTCTTGAGGAAGAGACTGTTGCTGATCAGGAGAGGAAGCTTTGCGAACAGGATAATTCGGGTCCCTCTGGGATAGTCCAGCCGAAGGATGCAGGGGAGTAGAGAGCCCTGAACCTAAGTTATCTTCGACACGAGGATAACTCGTGCTCACAGGCACCTCAGAGGGAGGAGGACCAGATGATGTTGCCCCCGAATTCACAGGACTCCTCACGTACATCTGGGCAAGGTCTGACTTCATTTGAAGCTGAAGCTCAGCCCTAATAGTTGCCTCAATCCGTGCCTTCTCCAAGGCAAACTCCAACCTTTGCATCTCAAGAGCTGCCTCCATCTCTGTCTGCCTGCGCTTTGACTCTTCCAAGCGGTCCACCATATCCTGCTTCTCCTTCATCTCCATGAGGTGTTTGATAGCCAGATGCTGATAAAAATCACCACCAGATTCGTACTTTACAACCTTTTCAGGGGGTGGGGCTTCTCCAGCAGCGTTGACAAAGAAGTCGGAAGCCTCTATCACAGTCGGTTTCAAAGGCCATTTACCTACAGGAGTTTGAATATTCGATGGGCCGGCCGCAGGAGGTCTTGGTCCTTCGTCGTCACTGTCCGAAAGCAGAATGATGGGAATATCCCGCATCGTGACTACTTCAGCTGGTGGCGCCTCTTCAGATGAAGGTGCTAAATCAACAGGGGCGTCTCCTTGAAGAGTGGGAATAACAATGGAAGGGACCTCATTGGGGAGCACCGTAATGTTGACTCCAGAGGATGATGGCACCGGTAAATCGCCTGCATCATCAGCATTATGTGATGATGGCCCAGCAGAGTCGGGTCCCAGGGACAAGAGATTTACACCAATGATACTCCCATACGTATCCAATTCCGGAGTATCATTGTCGTTGGATTCCGGGGGATTCAGCGGAAGAGGAGATCTGCGCGAGAGAGGAGGGTCGGCATCCTCATCAGGTTCGTTGTCAATGCGGACTGAATCCTGACGGAAACCAGAGGATGAGGCCGTTGCAGCAGCAGTCTCCGAAGGCCTCTGTGCAGAGCTTGTGCGAGCGGTAGCGGTCCTGGAGGGCCTTCGATCATCAGTGTTGGGTGCTGGTGCGGATTCAGGATCATCGGAATCCGGCGGCAGTGGACGACTAACATACGCACAATCCTTATGGAGGAAGTCGTTTATGTCATACTTATCCAATTTTTTTGCATTGTGCTTGTATAAATTGCGATAGTCTTTGTCCACGAGACCGTAAAATGATGTTCCAAACATCTGCGAATGACAAGAATAGTGAGTTAAACTAAATACCAACGAAATCTAGAAATGGAGATGCAAGCATACGAGTTATTCTCGACACGAGGATAAACATTTGCTAAGCATAACATGATGTGGCATAATTTAGAGAACCCGAAAACGGAATAATGTGATTGAGTGATTTATCGGGTTTATCCTCGACCCGAGGATAAACTAAGAAATGAAGGAGATCAATTACCTTACTTGCCAGCAACAGCTTGGAGCCACAAAAGACACCGAAAACTCTGCTCCCGAGCTTGTTGAATGCGGATAGGAGCTCAAGGTAGATCTCCATCCGCAACTCGTAGCCGTGAACAGCGAAGCATGCCTCCAAATACTTGTTTCTTTCGGTGTAGTATGGAGTATCCGCGGCAGAGTAATTCAAGTCAACCTTCTTCAGTAGCGCCGAAGAATCGGGATGGTCGTCCCGAATAAGGAACAGCAAGTACACCTCAGTACACTTCGACCTCGATGTCCCCATGTTCAGTCGCTCGAATGCGGATGGCATGTACCTCGACGGAAGGCACACATACTTCAACATCCTCCTCTCCGCATACTTCTCAGCTTGCACCGCTCGCTGCTCAGAAGAGGTTATCCACACCCAAACAGCCGGAGAGTTCAGGGTGGGTTTGCTTCTCTGCGTCTTTAAGGTCTTCAAAAACTCCGAGAAGTATGGCTCATCTGATGAGTCCTCCTTGGAAGACCACCCAGGGACCTATCGAAGGTCAAGGAGACCAAGCAACCACTCTCTGTCTTCCGCAGGGGGATCAAAGTATTCGCCGAACTCCATTTTCTCTCCATCAAAATCGCGGAGCTTGGCTGGTCCAACAACGGGGTCGATGTGGCTCTTGACATACAAAAACTTCCGAAAGAATGGAAACACGTTCGGAAACTTCTCCACCAACTGAGAAGCTCGCTTTAGCTTCCCGGCATTTGTGAGCCTCATGGAGAAGAACTCCTTGTCGGGCCAGACAAGGAGCATATTGTACGTCGTAGAAGACACGCAATGTTCTTGCTTCCACACCTTCCACACCTCGTCGTTTGTGGACCCGTCTGGCATCAAAAACTTCAAGGGACCTATTGCGATCAATTCCTGAAGGACAATGCGCTTCCTCTTCCGGCGATCTGCCCACTCCTCGTAGTCATAGCAGGACCCATGAACAACACCTGTCCGCCGGAGCGTGACTTTCGGATACCCATTCGGGCCTTCACTGTCCACCAGGTAGGTGAACAGATCCCGTAAGTCCTTGTCGGAGAGGTGGTCCAACCTCTTGAAAAATTCACGATGAATGGGAGAGGCTCTGAAATTTTTTGCCTCATTATACATCACCATCGTGTCTGGGTTGATAATCTCGCCTTTTGTGTGCTTGTCAAGAAAAGCTTCCCACAGCTTGAAAACGTCATCAGGCAATGTGATCACCTTGATCTCATTCGTGATATCTGATGACTTATTCACCTGCTTCCCTTCCTTCGTAGGGTCGATGTTTTGGAAGCGGTTGACAATCAACTTGGAGAATAACTGCAGTTCAGGAAACCTAGGCATGTCAAATATCTAAACACATTCTAGGAAAATAATGAAGACATGCTTGAGGGATATAATGGTAGTTGTAATGAATCATGAATTATCCTCGAGTCGAGGATACATTCTGACTGAAATCTTACCGAGTATTTCTCCTGGTCAAACATGGCACCATTGCCACGAGTTGAGCCCTCTCTTTGCTGGTAACTCGGTGTCGTGCTGTAAATTACTACACTATGTAAAAAGATAATATAGATACAAAAAGTGTGGTCGTAGAGTGACCTACAGTTTAATTCAATGTGGGAACATTTGGAGCTTGTTAGCCTAGCTTGGATGTGCTGCATCTCTTGTCTCTAGCTCAGGGGTAGGTAGGTGGCCAGTTGGCTGCTTATTTTCCTGCTCTCACTAGTAAGTGCCAAGCCGCAGCCGCCCGAACAGTTCAACGAGTTCAATGAGACTCGAACTCGGAATCAGTCGGCGGATAACAAACGGGCTCTAACAGCCAACCAAGTCTGCAACTTGGCGATTATCATCGAGCCTGCAATAGTCTTATACTACTACAGATAAGTCGTTTGTTTCTTAATCTGACTTTACTGTGGACCATCTTTTAGATGGAAAGGCATCTATGGCTACTTAAATTTGCTTAGCCGTTTCCAATTAAAGAAATGTCATTGAGTTAATGTTAGGGAAGGCAAGCTTCTTGATGAAGTTATCGAAAAACATATAAAGGGTAGATGGTTGCCGTGCCTTATGCATTACTTCAGGTCATTATTAGTTTGGATTGTTTCTTCTTAGTTTCTATAGGTTGATAGTATGGCTTCTCAAGACCCTGATGATTGGGAGTTTCCTTTAGCTCACTCACCGGATGATCTAATTCAACTTTCTCAACCATCAACATCAAGGCGACGTGAGCGAGAGGAAGCAGGGCCTTCTGAGCGTCGTGTTCAACCACGTACCGCTTTTGATCCTCAACAAGTTCCTTTGACAAGTTTAAGAAGTTTACAACCGGAGGCAAGAACTTTAGTAATCGTCTTGGAGGTTGGAGATGTGCTTGTCGAAGGCCATCAAGTGGTGTTTGAAGGGTGTTTTCAAAACACTAACGAAGGTCAAATGGTAACCCGCTTGTCCAATGACCTTGGTCACCGTCTTTGGCTTCAAGGCCCGCTCAGACACTTGGGTAGTGAAAGGCGATCGAGTTACATTGCTGCTGTTCTTCGTGAGATTCTTGACTTTTTACATGTTTAATCCATCTAGGGGCTGAAGTTGAGACCATTTGTTGTTATTTTTCTTAATATATTTGTAGTTAGTTGTTGTTGTTGAAGAAACCCGGTCTTTAGATTGATGACCAGGTAGTTAGTGTTTAAAAATGCAAAGAATAGAAGGGATAGAGGGATGATAAGAGTTGATAAGGGGGAGAATTTGAGCAACCAATGGGGTTTAAGATGCCCATGTGGCCTTTGAATGGGCTGAGGTTAGTTGTGATTGGCTCTTTTTCCCGTTTTGGGGGTTGGGTTCTTCCTTACCAAGGAGGGCTGGACTGCGGGGGCTCTCTCGGGTTGTTTTTGTTGTAGTTTGTTTTGATTTTTGAGTATGTTGTAGCCCTTGTTGTTAGCTCTCTATGAAGCTATCACTCGGTCTTAGAGCTCAAAGTATGAGTGAACGGCGCCTTGTCGAACACAAGGGGGTCTGCTGCCCCATGTTTT
Organism: Bryoerythrophyllum caledonicum; assembly: GCA_963971425.1. Lineage (NCBI taxonomy): Eukaryota > Viridiplantae > Streptophyta > Bryopsida > Pottiales > Pottiaceae > Bryoerythrophyllum > Bryoerythrophyllum caledonicum. Next base: position 33,698,542 of record OZ020515.1, on the reverse strand, counting down.
CATGAGCAGTAGGTTTGAAGCCTTGTAGCAAGTTGTACAAAGTATATCTAAATGACATCTTTGGTGAGTGTTTGTACACTGTAAATAGCTTTCCAAAGAGCTATCTTATGCTCTATTTCGAGCTTTTGTGAAGTCATAGCACTAGTTTGAAAGAAGAGGGGTCAGCTGATTTGAGTTTTTGTAAGAAGTAACTTTGATTGCACATAGCGGCTGGCCAGATGGGTTTTTGGAGGTGAAATTTGGTGTGCATGTGGTGTATTTTAGTGGCTTTCCAAGTAGCTATAGCACGACTCATTCCGAGTTTGTATGAAACCGTAGTGGTATTTTGAATTAGAAGGTTAATCAAGAGTTTAAAAGAGAATTTGAGTTCGGTTTGTACTTAATGAGAGGTTAGATAAATGATTTCAAAGGGAGTAAGGGTATATAGGAGAAGGGTATGAAGTGGTTAGGGTATGTAAGGGTAAGGGTATGTGGGATTGTGGTTAATTAGGGAATTAATTATCTTAATCAAGGTTAATTGTGTTAAGTAAGATTAACTAGTCTAATTGTAATTAATTAGCTTAACTAAGATTAAGTGGATTAATTAAGGTTAATCATATTATTTAAATATAATTATCTTAAGTATTAATTAATTATTATTAAGCGAACTTAGTTAATTTAATCAGAGTTTAATTAAGGCTTGATTTAGATTAAGGATAATTAATGTTTTGAGTTAAGTTTTTGGGAGACAAGTTCTACAAGACATCTGCATCATGTCTTATTATATGTACATCGAGTTTTATTATACAAGTTGAAGATTGGAGGCCTTTTTCGTATGCTAAATGAGGACTTATGAGTTTATATGGGCTTGAACACAAAATTATATGTTCCATATTCTCCCTTTCCCTCTCTAAACTAAGTGCAGCCAAGAACCCTGCGTTTTCCTGAAGCAAAGACTCTCTACTCGACATTTGGTGCTTCCACTGAGAGAGCTTTAGGGCATTTGGTTAAGAGGGAAAGATGGATGATTCTGGAGGAACTCGAGGTGGTGGAGGTGGTCAGAATCTTGCAGAGGAGTTTATGAGGGCCATGCAGATGCTTATGGGCCAACAAGCTGCTAATACATCGGGACAAGGAGCTACGAAGGCTTTGAAGACTGTCATCAACAAATTAGGGAGGTTTGATGGCAAGAATGTTTCCAAGTTTTTGAGGGTCTATGGATGCGAGATGGAGATTTATCAAGTAGCTGGAGAAAGGATGATTGAGACTTTCCACCTTGCAGTTGTACCTGAGATCAGGGAGAGGGTCAGACAGTTGCATGAAGGTATAGATGTGCCCTCATGGGCTGCATTTGAAGAAAGACTCAGAGATGAGTACTTTGATGAAGATACTGAGAGGATGTCCAAGAGAGGGTTTCTTGATTGGGTGGAACAACGGCCTGGCAAGCACATGGGGCCTAACGAATTACTCAGAGAGTTTGAGAAGAAATTTGGACAGTTACCTTTGGTTGAGAAGCGTCTACTGGAGGTGAGGAAGTCTGAGCTTTTTCTACAAGCTGCGGATGAAGCATTAGAAGACAGATTGCTTCTTTTTCTCTCAGATAGTACTACCGAAGGTGGTTTTACCACTAATTGGAGGAGATTGGAAGAAGGGGTGAGCATTATTGCCAAACAACAACGTGTGAAGGCAAGAGGACTTGGAGCAAGGATAGAAGCTTTACCGATAGTAGAAAACAAAGCTTCAACATCAATCCTGCCTACTTCTACTCCTCTAAGTTCCTCAAAGGGCAAAACGGTGGATGATGCTACGATTCAAGAGCTTATGAAGGGCATCAAGGAATTGAAGGTGGAGATGAGTACGCTTATGAGGAATACCAAAACGAGTGGTTCTCAACCTAGTGGAGGGCAGAAGGATTTTGTCATGAGGTGCATTTGGTGTGATGATCCAAGCCACAAGCGTGGAGATTGTACGTCGTATGCAGATGCTATGAAGAATGGCATTATTTCTTTCAAAGAAGGAAGGATTAGAGATGCTTCGACGGAAGAAGTTTTGAACACCAACTTTGGAAGAGGGGGCATGAAGAAGTTGATGGATGAGCGGTTGAAAAATGGCAGTTCTTCGAAAGGCAAAGAAGCAGAAACCTATAGCATTGAGGTCGAGCAGGATAAGGTGAAAATCTTATCTCATGTACCCACAGAACTGATGGTCAGAGGAGCACAAGCTATCAGACAGCTTACTGGATGGGATGATCCGGTAGATGCGATCACCATCAGGGCATATCTGGAGAATGAGCAAGGGATCGATTTGCCTAGCGATGCGTTGGTCGAAGCTAAACGTGGCAGAGATGAAGAAGAAGAGACAACGGAGCCAGTAAGCAAGAGGAAGCCCTCAGGCAACAAAGATACTACTCCAACACAAGGGCCAGCAAATCACACTCGCCAGAAGCAAGACGCTGGACCTTCTAACTTACATTCAGGGAATGCACCACTACCAAAGGACAAATGGGAGGAAAGGATGAGCAGTAAGAAGGGAAAAGAGAAGGAAGATTCTGCAAAGGGAAGAGGTAAAGTACCAGCCTACAAACTTTAATCCGATATTGAATCTTCAATTGATATGAAGGGCATTCTTGAAGAGAGGATTCTTGATGCAAAGATTGAATTCACTTTGAGAGAGGCTCTTGGTATCGCCAAGAAAGACTTTCACGAGCTCATAATAGATGTTATCAAGAGAAAGAGGCAAATGACAGCAGAGACAGTGATGGCAAAGGCGATAGATACTCACGTGACCAAAGATGAAGAAGAAGAGATTGGGCAAGTGTTTGTCATGATGTGTGATTCTACAAGCTCGAGCGAGAAGGATGTGGAAGATGTTTCTAATCTTCTGGATGGAGAAATGGAAGATGAGGTCTTGCAGATGTTTTCCTTAGAATTCATTGCGAAGAAACCAGAGGAGGCAAAGGCTGATGCTTCTCCTGAAGAGATTGCAATGACATGTTGTATGGGTGGAGAGTTTTGGGGAGAACATGAGGATGAAACAATGCGAACTTATACTCAGCCATTCTGGGCCAGAGCTACAACAGAGACACGTGTGAAGCTTGGAGACTTGGATGAGTCTATATTAGCTCTTGTTGATCATGGATCTGAGATTAACATAATCTCAAGGAAGATCTATGAAAAGGGTAAGTGGCCCATTGACATCAACCATGGATGGGTTTTGCGAGCAGCAAATAATGAGAGAGGGGGTCTTTACGGTGCATGCCCAGCTGTGAAGACCAAGATTGGAGATGTTGAAGTTGAACAAAACTTCTTTGTGCAGAACAATGGTACGTATCCGATTATTTTGGGACAACCATATATCACTGCTACAAGGATGGGAACTAAGGTTTTAGATGACGGCTCACACTATGCTAGGATTCGGAGTTGTGATGGGAAGAAAGCAGTGCAGTTTCTCACTGTGAAACCAAATCATGAGAGACATAGAGCCCAACTTAGAGAAGCACCCATGATCGATGACTCCGAAAACTTTCAGGGTTTCTAGATTGCACACGTGGAAGATGGGGGTCCGCGGGTGCAAGGGGTTTCTCAACAGTTTCATTCCCCAATGTAAATAGTAGAGGTCGTGTGGTTTTAAATGTTACAGGAGATAGCCTTGTAACTTTTGTGAGGATTGAAGATTTGGATTCAGTAGGAAAGAAGGCAGTTAAGAAAATTGGAGAAAAATTCAAAAAAATGGGTGTGGTATTGGATGACGAGAATATTATTGGAGTGATAGAAGAAGAAGGATTTTCTGATGACATTGTAAAGGTTTTAGAAGGTGTACTTGACCAAAGGCCAACGCCTAGTGATGTTGTAGTTGAGGTTCATTCAAGGGAGCTCTTTGATGAGCTTTTAAAATCAGCAAGAACTATTGGATTGGTTGAGAGCCATGGTGCATACTTTGAAGCTCATGTTAACACCAAATACAAGACAGTGGCAAAGAAAGTGAAGCCCGTTGCAACACAATTGCCACCTGACACTGATGATCACATTAAACAGGCGGAGAAGGAACCGGGACTGAGAGAATCAAGGAAGATTGGGCACAAATTCACTAATGAGACAATTGGCAAGCTAGAGATTGGAGGGGGTGAATTCTTGAATGAATTAGAGAAGAAGAGATTCCGAGACATGCTCTCTAAACATGGCAAAGCATTTGCGTCATCACCAGATGAAATTGGATGTGTGCAACCTAATGTAATTGCACCAATGGTTATTTTTACTGTGCCACATGTGCCATGGGATTTGAAGCCAATACCAGTGCCAAGGGCTTTGTTGCCAAAGTTGGTGAGTCTACTGAAGGAGAAGGTACAAATGGGCATACTTGAACCTTCTATGGCTCCATACTCCAACCGTTGGTTTACAGTGCCGAAGAAATCAGGGGCATTAAGATTCATACAAGACATGCAGCCGGCTAATAAGGTTACTATCAGAAACAAAGGGTCTGGACCGGTTGTGGATGAAGTGGCTGAAGCATTTGCAGGACATGCCATCTATTCTATTGGAGACTTATATTCAGGTTATGATCAATTCCAACTTGCAAATGAGAGCAGGGATTTGACAACCATGAAGACTCCATTGGGACTTGTAAGGATGTGCACATTGCCTCAAGGTGCCACAAATTCAGTGGCTCACATGCAAAATGCCATGAACCGCATTTTAAAAGACTTTGTACCTGAGAAGACAATACCTTTTGTTGATGATATACCAATCAAGGGCTGCAAGGAAGAGGCAAGAGATTTATCTAAGGATGAAGATGGTTGCAGGAGATTTGTGATAGACCATATTGCAGATGTGGAGATGATTCTGGGAAGGCTTGAAGAGGTGGATTTAACATTGTCCATCGACAAGTCTAAGTTTGGTGTGGGAGAAATTGTGGTAGTTGGGCACTTATGCGGAAGATATGGGAGAAAACCTAACCCTGAGAAAGTAGATGCTATTGCTAGAATGAAAGCATGTAGTAGCATTACCGAAGTAAGGAGGTTTTTAGGCGCATGTATGTTTTATCAGATTTGGGTACCACATTTTGCTCATGTGGCTGATCCATTATACAAACTCTTGAGAAAGGGAGTGAAGTTTAGATGGGGGCATGATCAAGAGCTAGCAATGGAAGGATTAAAGGACATTTTGAAGTCTTCACCAACTCTAAGACAAGTTGAATATGATAGTGGCAGACCAGTAATTGTGACAGTCGATACTAGCCCAATTGCTACAGGTTGGGCTATTGGCCAAGACGATGCAGAAGGAAGAAGATTTGCTATAAGATTTGGAGCAAGGATTCTTACAGAGCGTCAAAGAGCATATCCACAAGTGAAGAGGGAGCTTTTAGGGGCACTAACGGCACTAAAAGCAGACAGAAACTACTTGATAGGTGCAAATGTCATCTTGGAGACTGACTGTTTGCCATTGATTGGTATGGTTGCCAATTGTTCTACTCCAGACATTGCTATGCTACGGTCGATAGCCTACATTCGATCACTAAATCCTGTGTTAGTTCATATTACTGGCAAGAAAAACTCAGTAGCTGATATGCTATCCAGAGCCAGGTATATGTGTGAAGACGAGATGAAGGCACAAGAAATTGGTGAGGAAGATGACGATGAAGATTATGGCTATGTTTTGGCAGTAGATGGAGCAGATACAAGTGGTGACATTCATCTATTCAAAGAAGATCTATATCAAGATAAATTAAAAGACATTGGCATCTATTTGAGCACTTTGAGAAGGCAAGAAGGCTGGTCAGACAAAACGTTTAAAGATATTAGACATCAAGCCTATAATTATCTTCTCAGAGATGGTCTATTATGGAAAAGGCCAAAAAGAGATGATGGGGTGCCTCTGAGAGTAGTTGACGACTTGGAGTTGAAGAATCAAGTTCTTAAAGAGTTTCACGATACTCTTTGGGCAGGGCATAGAGGAGTTTGGGCCACATATTACAAGATCAAGGAACGATACTGGTGGAAGGGCTTGTATAAAGATGTAGAGGAATTTGTTGGTTCTTGCACTGAGTGTCAACTGCAATCAAAAATAAGACACAGAGATGAGTTACATCCTACTTATCCACTTGCAGTACATTTTCAGTGGGTGATTGACTTGGTTGCAATGCCATTGGGATTATGGGGCATGAAATACCTTGTTTTGGCTAGAGAAGAGCTCTCAAACTTTGTTGAAGGAAGGGCTTTGAGGACCAAATCTACAGAAGGAATTTGTAGATTTATACTTGAAGACATTTTCAGCAGATATGGTAGTATCGGCAGGATGAGAGCAGATCGTGGTGAGTTAAATGCTGCCGAAGCTGTCGAGTTCTTCAAAAGATACGGAGTGAAGTTAAGACTTACAACAGCTTACAATCCTGAGGCAAATGGTAAGAGTGAGAGAGGGCATCCTCCCATCATTAACGCTTTGGTCAAAGCATGTAAAGGGAGACCAAAACAGTGGCCTAGACTTTTACCATTTGCATTATGGGCTGATAGAACCACTCATAGCACAGTTACAGGCTGTATGCCAACAGAGTTGATGTTAGGCCAAAAACCTATCATGCCAACAGAGACTTCAATACCGACATGGACGTTTTTAGATTGGAATGATGGAATATCAAGGGAGAGGTTATTGGAGCTCCGGATAGAGCAACTTGAGCGGTTACCTGAAAATCAAAGAGCAGCATTAGAAAGGCTAAAAGCAGCAAGGCTGAAAAACAAGGAAAGATTTGACAAGACTCACAGATTAAGAACAAAACCAATTCAAGCTGGGGATTGGGTGTTGATGTTTGACAGTAGCTTGGAGCATCAGCACAGCACTGTCAGAAAATTTGCACGAAGGTGGTTTGGACCTTCTGTGGTACTGGAAGTCCATGAAAACGGCACGTATTCACTTCGTGAGTTGGATGGCACTCAATTAAGGATACCGGTGGCAGGAAAAAGAATCAAAGCATTCAAGAGGCGTCACGTTGAGCTAAGCTTTGAAGACAATGCAATATCAGAATCAAGTGATGAAGATCAACTAGAGGATGTTGATCAAGAAATCAACACTGATGAAGATGACGACATTGGAGAGCCAAACTAGATTGGCACATCACGGAGGATGTGCAGGTTTGGAGGGGGTGTATGTCGTGCTGTAAATTACTACACTATGTAAAAAGATAATATAGATACAAAAAGTGTGGTCGTAGAGTGACCTACAGTTTAATTCAATGTGGGAACATTTGGAGCTTGTTAGCCTAGCTTGGATGTGCTGCATCTCTTGTCTCTAGCTCAGGGGTAGGTAGGTGGCCAGTTGGCTGCTTATTTTCCTGCTCTCACTAGTAAGTGCCAAGCCGCAGCCGCCCGAACAGTTCAACGAGTTCAATGAGACTCGAACTCGGAATCAGTCGGCGGATAACAAACGGGCTCTAACAGCCAACCAAGTCTGCAACTTGGCGATTATCATCGAGCCTGCAATAGTCTTATACTACTACAGATAAGTCGTTTGTTTCTTAATCTGACTTTACTGTGGACCATCTTTTAGATGGAAAGGCATCTATGGCTACTTAAATTTGCTTAGCCGTTTCCAATTAAAGAAATGTCATTGAGTTAATGTTAGGGAAGGCAAGCTTCTTGATGAAGTTATCGAAAAACATATAAAGGGTAGATGGTTGCCGTGCCTTATGCATTACTTCAGGTCATTATTAGTTTGGATTGTTTCTTCTTAGTTTCTATAGGTTGATAGTATGGCTTCTCAAGACCCTGATGATTGGGAGTTTCCTTTAGCTCACTCACCGGATGATCTAATTCAACTTTCTCAACCATCAACATCAAGGCGACGTGAGCGAGAGGAAGCAGGGCCTTCTGAGCGTCGTGTTCAACCACGTACCGCTTTTGATCCTCAACAAGTTCCTTTGACAAGTTTAAGAAGTTTACAACCGGAGGCAAGAACTTTAGTAATCGTCTTGGAGGTTGGAGATGTGCTTGTCGAAGGCCATCAAGTGGTGTTTGAAGGGTGTTTTCAAAACACTAACGAAGGTCAAATGGTAACCCGCTTGTCCAATGACCTTGGTCACCGTCTTTGGCTTCAAGGCCCGCTCAGACACTTGGGTAGTGAAAGGCGATCGAGTTACATTGCTGCTGTTCTTCGTGAGATTCTTGACTTTTTACATGTTTAATCCATCTAGGGGCTGAAGTTGAGACCATTTGTTGTTATTTTTCTTAATATATTTGTAGTTAGTTGTTGTTGTTGAAGAAACCCGGTCTTTAGATTGATGACCAGGTAGTTAGTGTTTAAAAATGCAAAGAATAGAAGGGATAGAGGGATGATAAGAGTTGATAAGGGGGAGAATTTGAGCAACCAATGGGGTTTAAGATGCCCATGTGGCCTTTGAATGGGCTGAGGTTAGTTGTGATTGGCTCTTTTTCCCGTTTTGGGGGTTGGGTTCTTCCTTACCAAGGAGGGCTGGACTGCGGGGGCTCTCTCGGGTTGTTTTTGTTGTAGTTTGTTTTGATTTTTGAGTATGTTGTAGCCCTTGTTGTTAGCTCTCTATGAAGCTATCACTCGGTCTTAGAGCTCAAAGTATGAGTGAACGGCGCCTTGTCGAACACAAGGGGGTCTGCTGCCCCATGTTTTCATGAGCAGTAGGTTTGAAGCCTTGTAGCAAGTTGTACAAAGTATATCTAAATGACATCTTTGGTGAGTGTTTGTACACTGTAAATAGCTTTCCAAAGAGCTATCTTATGCTCTATTTCGAGCTTTTGTGAAGTCATAGCACTAGTTTGAAAGAAGAGGGGTCAGCTGATTTGAGTTTTTGTAAGAAGTAACTTTGATTGCACATAGCGGCTGGCCAGATGGGTTTTTGGAGGTGAAATTTGGTGTGCATGTGGTGTATTTTAGTGGCTTTCCAAGTAGCTATAGCACGACTCATTCCGAGTTTGTATGAAACCGTAGTGGTATTTTGAATTAGAAGGTTAATCAAGAGTTTAAAAGAGAATTTGAGTTCGGTTTGTACTTAATGAGAGGTTAGATAAATGATTTCAAAGGGAGTAAGGGTATATAGGAGAAGGGTATGAAGTGGTTAGGGTATGTAAGGGTAAGGGTATGTGGGATTGTGGTTAATTAGGGAATTAATTATCTTAATCAAGGTTAATTGTGTTAAGTAAGATTAACTAGTCTAATTGTAATTAATTAGCTTAACTAAGATTAAGTGGATTAATTAAGGTTAATCATATTATTTAAATATAATTATCTTAAGTATTAATTAATTATTATTAAGCGAACTTAGTTAATTTAATCAGAGTTTAATTAAGGCTTGATTTAGATTAAGGATAATTAATGTTTTGAGTTAAGTTTTTGGGAGACAAGTTCTACAAGACATCTGCATCATGTCTTATTATATGTACATCGAGTTTTATTATACAAGTTGAAGATTGGAGGCCTTTTTCGTATGCTAAATGAGGACTTATGAGTTTATATGGGCTTGAACACAAAATTATATGTTCCATATTCTCCCTTTCCCTCTCTAAACTAAGTGCAGCCAAGAACCCTGCGTTTTCCTGAAGCAAAGACTCTCTACTCGACATCGGTCGGCCCGAGTTGAGCCAAATTCTTCGGCAACTCAAGATCTGGTTCCCCCATGTCGGTTGAGCGTGGTCCATGTAGTTGGTGTCGTTGTAAAATTTGGAAATCCTCTGCAACTTCAGAGGATCTATTGACCAAACTACATACGCGTCCCAACGCTGCAAAACATTTCTTCGATTCTCACTGCATTTTTCGACGTTTTGCAGACGCCTAGAGGCTTCCACGCTATGCGGTCCATTAATAAGCATGAACTTGCCGTTCTTAATATTGTCCCATGACGTCGGCTGCCGCTGAAGAGGCTCACCATCGTCATCGACTGGGCAAACACAGATCTTCTGGCGTTGTCCAATTTCGCCAAGTTGCACGAGGAAGTCCATGGTGCTTGACACGATGCCCTCCTCCATTCCCCGAATGACGTATTAGGCTTTCGCAATGACGCATTGCTCGATTCCAACCCCATATGTTGAACTGTCGAACGGGAAGCAACCCTTGCACTCTTCCCAGAACACGTGCTGCGATTCGGTGACCGCCTCAAAATCCACCTACGGATCGTTTCGGGATTTATTCGGAGTTGCTGCCCGCGTAATGGTTGAGGTCGAGCTTCCACCAGCCGTTGACTTCCGTTTTTTTGAGGAGGGCTCTCCAGCCGTTGTAGTTGTTGTCGAGGGTCTTCTGGGCGGAGCACGGCTTGAAGTTTGAGGTGCAGATGAGCCTGATGGATTGGTTGCACCGGCACCAGGAGCGCGTGCACGACGACGTGCAATGCCTTCGACAGGAACCGGCCGAGCTTCATATGCTGTAAGGAGTTGATGGATTCGAACTAATTGCCTATTGACCTTGACAACATCATCGTTAGTCCAGGGCAAGTACTTCTCGAACGCCTCTTTTAGCGATCCTTGCCCGTTTCGAACCACAGATTCGAGCAACTCCGAGAATCGAATTGCCCGTAATGCAAACCCACTTTGACAACAATGGAATGGCAGTGGGGAAGATCAGCTCCTGCATCATCGAATGTTTGAACTCCGAGCACAATATACTCGTTTTGTTGCTGCTCGACAAAGGTCACTCTCTCCCTGCAGTTCAAAAGCACGTAAGGGGTACTGTCATTGACCTTGATCGTAATCTGCACAAACTTCCCGGATTTGGAGAACGACCATGTTTGCACTGTATCTTGAAACTCCCACAGTGTGCCATAGTTTTCTACCACGTCGTCGATGAAGGGGGATGGATCGAGTGGATTTCTAAACATCTCAATGAAATACCTCTCCGCTGAATAATCGTAGTCGTCGACAATATCCATTGGGTCATTGGCCATCTGCAGAATGCCACACCACATGGATATTAGTAATCACATACTTACTTATCCTCGAGTCGAAGATAGAAATTCTCATTCTTCGCAAGTTACATTAGATTGTGAGTCTTGGTATTCTCGATCGAGTATAACATCTAGCGTAACTTGGCTGAAGCAATGGATTCCTAAGTTCTTTATTCACGAGTCGTATAGACATTTATAAAGGGGCGTTCATTGTATTTTGATTTTTAAGATATTTATCCTCGACTTAAGGATAAACGTGGGACCAGAATGGAAACATTCTTGGAGCCATGTATGAAAATTTGACGGGCAAGTATATTTCACAGAATAATTAGTGACCGAGTACAATTATGCATGATTTCTGGTTCAATTTATCATTGAATATTCACCAGTTTATCCTCGGCTCGAGGATACTATACATTTTGTCATGGTTTCCTCTTGCATTTATTCTCGAGTCAATGATAAATTGGTCGAAATTCAACCACATAATGGACCAGAAACCACCAATGAACCATGGCAACAAGTTTATGCTCGGTTCGAGAATAAACGGCTTCCAGTATTGGCTGTTTTTTTACAAACTACAGTTCATTGCAATAAAATTGCAGACAAACAAACATACATACAAACAAATTAGCATTACAAACTTTCAAACGATGGTGTCGGACACTTCTCCACTCAGGCACGTTTACAATGTTTTAGACAGAAAATCAGATGCAGCTTGAAACGCAGAATGCAGAATTGTGAAAGTTATCATAAACTTACTTGGAGTGTGTGCAAATATTGCAATTGTAAGCTCTGAATCTGATTGCAGTTGTCGTGCACAAGCAAAACCCTAGCTTGCGTGAAATTAAATCCAAAACTTCCAATCTCCAAAACCTAAACTGTTGAAACACTTTACAAATCACTACCAAAACCCTCGCTTCAGTGAAACTTAATGCAGAACTTTCAAACGCTAAGCGCTGAAAATCACAAACACACCTCACACACCTCAAACCCTAAGTGCTGACAATAACAAACACACCTCACAGAACTGAAACCCCAATCACTGACACTCACGAAACACCTCACAAAATACTTCACAGCTCACAGACCTCAAAGACAAATACTCATGAAACCCTAAGCGTTGACAGCCACACACACACCACACAAACAAACCTCACACAAACAATAACATAGACCTCACAGACACGCTCTCACACACCACACAGAATCACACACACCTCACACACACTCACGCACACCTCACACACACTCACACACACACGCGCACACAGTCTTAGACACACCTCAAACACTCATGCAGAAGCTATACAATGACCCTCACGAACACACTCACGCTCACGCTATCAAACAGAGGAAGCGAGCGAAGAGAGAGGGAGAGAAGGGAGAAAAAGCGTGTCCTGGAAATAAGCGCGAGAGCGAGAGAGAGAGAGAGAGAAAGAGAGAGAGAGAGAGAGAGAGAGAGAGGGAGGTGTCACGCCCTTATTCACTCTTGAAAAAGTGAAGGGTTTGGCGGCTCTTCATCTTTTCCCCTCCTTTCGAGACCAAACCAAACCTAACTTTAAAGCTAAGCGGTAGATGAATGTCCAATTATTTAGAATTTAGAAACTATATCGAAATGACGTGATGCTTCAATTTAATTTTCGGTTAATGAATGTTCGTGAATTGGAATGAATATGGGACGTTTTCATCCGTCAATTTAATTGTACTTTGAATGATTTGAAAACTACCAACTTTGGCATACTCTTGCATGATAAAAATGCATTCTAAATTAGTTTCTTTGGGAAGTACATAAAAATTTTACTTGGTATAAACGTATTTAGAATCTTTTAATTTTTAAAATCATCGTTAATAATATTAATTTTTCATTACTATTGTATTGTAAATTTCAAATCTAAATATTTTTTTAATGGTAACATTGTAAACATTTATTAGAGTCATTGTTCATCAAATTAAGAATCTTTGAGTGGATCTATATAAAACTACATTTATGTGGCTTTTTTGTTCCGATACGTGTTAATTTCATGCCGTAAATTGTAAGTTTGTAATAATTTTTCAAAGTGGTCCACATATTGCATTTCAAGTTTAAAGTTGCAATTGTCCATTAACAATTTCTTACAACTTATGATACACAATACAAACATACCAAACCAATGAAATTTTGTTTTAGTCGTTCTAAAAAAAACTACATGTATTTGATTTACTATAGTTTTATATAAGCAATCCTAAGAAACACAAGAAGACTTAAGTCACTAGATAAAAAAGACATAAAGAATTACAAACACCATGATCCATGAATACTTTTCAAATTCATCATATTACACTATACAATTTAGTGGTTATATCAATTTTATACCATTTTCTAATTTTCCAATACATTGCAATTGACTTCTAGTTATAAATGGAAAGTTTATCCTCGAATCAAGGATAACCTCTAATCAGAAAGTCACCAAATTGCATGATTTTGCTCAAACATACCAAACCAATGAAATTTTATTTTAGTCGTTCTTAAAAAAAACTACATGTATTTGATTTACTATAGTTTTATATAAGCAATCCTAAGAAACACAATAAGACTTAAGTCTCTAGATAAAAAAGACATCAAACACCATGATCCATGAATACTTTTCAAATTCACATCATATTTTAAATTTATAAGTATTTATTTAAGTCTTATCTTTTTAATCAAGGTTAAATCTGTTTGCGTTATATACTTTAGAAGAGGTTTATATTTCCTCATTTTTTTCCTATTTTAGGCCTCTTTGACATGAATATTCTATCTTTTATTGCTTTAATGGATGGAAAGTTAAAAAATTATAAATTTAGTAAAAAGACTTCTAGATACTTTTCATATATTCTCTTTAAAACTGTTATTTCACTCAAACTTGTTAAGATTTTATAGTTTCTCCATTGTTTGAAATTGATGAAGCATTTAGCATTTGATCTTTGATGACTTTCATTTACTTCACAGGAATGCTAGGTTGTGAGCGGTGAAAAATGCTCAATGAGCGGTGGGACGTGAGCGATGAATTGTCGGAAATTTCTAGCCCTGCTTTTGAAGAAACCTAATGATTAACCGTGGAAATTAGGCTCTAGAGTACCCAATATCTGTGGAAAATTTAGTGTCATGTTGCCTATTTCCGTGGAACTTTTGCAGAAGTAGAGACTATATCCACAATTGAAATCTGGATTATCTTATCTTGTTTTTGAATATGCATTAAGATTTCTTTTCCTTCTATATTTAATTTTTAGATAAATCACATTTTCATAACAATTAAGTAAGTTCTATTCTATGATTAATTTGTTTACTACAAATAAATGCAGCGTGAGAAATGTTTAAGAGCTAGAATTACAACACTTACAAGTTTAGAGTTGAAATTGATTAAAAAGAGATTCATCCAATATTTTTTGAACATCATTCATCAGCCTCAAAGCATTTTAACTGTTAATGATTTATTCTATATCTTATACTTAACCCCAACAACAATCGCTGGGGCCCCCAGCAATAGCTGTTGGGGTCTCAACAACAGCTGCTAGGGTCTGCCCAACTAATTTCAACCCCCAAACGTAGCTTTTTTGGAGTGGATGGAGGCCTAAATCATGTCCAAAGTACACAAGAATTGGCTCACTTATTATTTGGCTATGTTTGAAGAGGATCTTATGGTTATTTTTTGAATATTTTTCTCTCATTGAGCTCTACATGGAATTTCATTTTGAGGGATTTTTGACTGTATTTCAGCGTTTCAACCCCCCAAGGACGTTTAGGGGTTAATGTTAAATTGTATTTGGATTGAAAATATGTTTGAAAAAGTAAAACTAGATTCGAATTTGGAGATGGCAAAGAGCACCCTTAGGTTTAGGGTTAAGGGTTTAGTATATATGAAGGGGCTAGTTTTTAAGTTATATATAAGAAATATGCTAGTACATTACACCAATTATTTGCCATGTGAATAATGTGAATGCTACGTGGAAATTGTTCAAATTTTTGGATTAAAACATTGATAAGTTTGTAATAAACTTGCTTTAAAAAATGGGTCCATTTCAATCATGGGTGACTATGAAAATCTACAAAAGTACAAATCAAACTCATCTTGCCATTGCGGACCATCATCGTTCTAGGATTCGAACCGGAGACTGCAAAATTTCAATAGTTTACTTCACGTCAGTTATAATGTGAACTATCTCCTTGCTTATCTACCTTTGTAGAACCACTTAACGTGTTCAAAATACTTCAATATTACTTAACCCCAATAAAAGTTCCTCGAAATTGCATACCAAAATCAATTCTAAACTGTTGATTATAGTGTAATGAGTAACCAAGGAAACAAATATAATACTTGAAGTTTCTATGCCCGTGGACACCTGATTATGGCATCCTTCATCTTCTTCAGCTTGTCCTTAAAAGCCACTCTAGAAATGTACGGTTGCCCAAATCGACATGGTATTCACTAGCAACAACACACATGTTACGGCGAAATCTTAGGTTTAGGGTTTAGGATTTTATAGTTTTAGAGTTTTTAGGTTTTTAGGATTTACAGAGTTTTTAAGGATTTTTAGGGTTTCTAGGGTTTTAGGATTTAGGGTTTCTAGAATTTTAGGGTTTAGGATTTCTAGGGTTTATAGGGTTTCTACTTAAAAACCTCATGTATGACTTGATAATTTATGGACCTGCTTAAAAACCTCATGTATGATTTGATAAAAAAAAATTTAATATACTTCACTTATACATTTTAAAAAAATTGTGCCTATACGACAAATGTTTTTCTTGAACTTGACATTGCACTTGATTTTTCATAGTGGTCCACAACTTGCTTTTCAAATTTAAAGTTGCAATTGTCAACTAAAAATTTCTTAAAACTTATGATACACAATACGAACATACCAAACCAATGAAATTTTATTTTAGTCGTTCTTAAAGAAAACTACATGTATTTGATTCACTACAGTTTTATATAAGCAATACTAAGAAACACATTAAGACTTAAGCCACTCGAGAAAAAGACATAAAGAATTATTGACAGTGCAATGATCCATGAGTAGTTTTCAAATTCACATCGTATTACACTATACAGTTTAGTGATTTAAAAAAAAAATTATACCATTTTCTAGTTTTCAATACATAGCAATTGACTACTAATTATAGTCAAAAAAATTATCCTCAAATCAAGGATAACCTTTAATTAGAAAGTCATCAAATTGCATGAATTAGCTCAAAGAAAGTTCATTTTATATTCAAAGATTGTGAACAAAATTAATCATTTTTCCCCTTCTTCGTCAACTTTGAAGAACAAATATGTGTGTGATATAAGTCCGGTGGACATGGACTTAGCGGTGGATCAAATAAACACTTTATTCACGCCATCTTTTGAACTAGAGTTCTTCTTCTTCTTGTGTGTGACCAAAAACATTTATCAACTTACTTAAATATAATCTAAAGTTGATTAAAATTTTGATTTTTTATCAATGAAATGAAGAATGCCTAAATGAATATACAACTTTTTTTAAAAACCAAATTAAATTATCTTCAATTCTTATTTGAAAACAATATCAACACAAATTATATATGTTAAAACTTTTAATATTCCAAGAGTTATATTCTTGAAAATGATTCTCATTTTACAAGGCTTATTTTTTTTAAAAAACCTTTTTTTTACCCTAAAACTAATGTAGCAGATTATTGTTTATTTTTATTTTTATTTTACATATGAAACCAAATATGACTTTCAGTTTTTTATTCATTAGAAAATCCGATTTTGTCAAAACGAATCTCATTTTGTCTTATTCGGGTTGGTCGCATTTCTAAATTGAAGTGACTCGACAACTTAAAAAGGTCACCTTAAAAGATGTGCCAAAAATACATTGTTTTCCCGCCCAAAAATGCCGCCGTTGGAACAAGTCTTTCAAGTTTCCCGCCCTCCTCCGTTTTTTGTGCACCGAAGTCCATCACGACATTCTAACTTTCCCCTGGAAATACTCATTTCGAACTCTTCCCTCTCTGAAGCTCTCTCTTCCTCGCCTCCGCTTCCACTTCTGTGCTTCAGCTCTTGCCTTTGCTCAGTAAGATGCTGAACTGGTTTTTATTGTTCCAGGTCGTTTTTTGGGACATGAATGTTTTGGATAGTTTTTTAGGGCAGGAGTGTAAGTGAGTCTGTATTTCTTATGTGGTTGTATTTCTTGCTCGTTGGTTGAAATCATATTCATTTCCTATTTGCCTGTGTCGCACAGGTCATTTCAATGTTTTCTACTCTGCTTTCTGTGCAAGAGTACAGGTCTCCCCATCGCACGTTATTAAGTGATATTGATCACTTTCGCGGTTCTTGTTTGTCTCTAAACTAAATCTCTATCTGTGACACTCCGCATATTACGGAATCACTGTAGCACTGTTATCCTCGGGTCGAGGATAACTTGAACTCACATAATCGAATCAAATCCATCACTAACGGGACATTATTTTTAAAGTTTATCCTCGACTCGAGAATAAAACTATTGAATCTTGTAAAGTACTGTAAGGTAAACGGGATGCAAGTTGAAAAAAGAATTATCCTCGGCTCGAGGATAACGCATGTAGTTTTGTTGGAATGCGACGAAACAACATTAAGTATAACCTGAATTCATCAGCTGAATCAAGAATTGATGTCAAGTCTTGATTTGCACTAGACGGGTGTAATATCCAACATGTCTGTCATTCTCGAGTCGAGGATATCAAAAGTATGATATACAATATCTGGATCACTTACTTTATGATGGTTATTCTCGAGTCGAGGATAACTGACTCCGAGTTTAATGTCATCTGAGATGCATGTATTCTTCGAACTATGAGGTGGTGAATGCCAATGTCATACATTCTTTTCTGTGCTTCAGATTTCTTTCGCAGGTCTATCCTCGGGTCGAGGATAACTCACTGAGGTATTGTGCTGTCTGTTCCATCATAAAAAAAGATTGGTTTCTAGCCATTTCAAATTGATTGAGATAATTTTACAAATCCGAATTTTGATAAATGAATTTCTGAATGCTGATCTTCGTTTGAAATATTCTGTACATTTGGTGTGCTCACTCCGGGTTTAATCAACAATGTGTTGTCATAACTGATTGTTGAATTATTGTACATTTCCCTAATTCAATGTTGAAATACTCAATATCTGAAGTTATCCTCGTGTCGAGGATAAGCATTTCTTATTTGTATCTCTCTCCTCTGATTGGAGCCGTCATTTACATATTTGCCAATATCTCTTGATAACTAAACCTCTGTCCTTTTTCTTGTGTTATCTTGAAGATGGAAGAACGCTCATATGATGGTGTAGTTCGAGTTCCACCTACGTTACCTCCAGGTGTTGCTGCATGTGAGGGCATTCCTCGCGCATCGTGGTTCACAAAGCGCGTTATCCTTCGAAACACATCTGGTGCCGATGTTGCAGTTGGACTTTGCCAGAGTGTTGATTCTGGATTTGTTCCTGAAACTGGTGGTCGACCACTTGGAGATGATCATGTTGCTATTCTAATCGCTGAATGCTTAGACGAGAATGGAATTCCATTGAATTGGATATTTTCCCTCCGAGCATGGCCAACTCGACAAGTCTTTCTTTGTAATGTGAGTTTGTATGACCAAGAACAAACTAGCATTTTCAATGCAGCTCTTAAGGTATTTCGTCGCGGACCAAGAGTAGGCGTTCGACAATACGAAACCACTCGTCACAGGGTAGAGGGTCCTTCTCGACCAAAGAAGGAAGTACTTCTTACTTTACAATCAATCAACTCTGTTGCAAGCACCGTCTGTTGTCCAAGAAATTGTACTCAACGATTTCCACGGTGTTCAATTTCTGTGCTTTGCTCCCAAGTTTACCGTGACATTGGAGGTGTTTTCTTTCAGAAACATGTTTGGCTTGATGTACACAGGCAGATCCACATGGATTCCAATGGCAACCATGTGGTGACGCTTGATGGAATTGATGTATGCCAAAATGCATGGTGTACTATCTTGGGGGTTAGTCGAGCCACATTCTACCGGTACAAACGAGAGGCAAAGGATGGGATTCGGGCAGGGGCACACGGCAATACTGGTTCAAAGAAGCCTCGGACTCATACTCTACAGGCAATTGCTACTCTGCATGATAAACTTGATGATGCTGCCGATCACAGTCCTAATAAGACAACTACACTTGGCATTGGGGAGAAGGTCGTCTCCAAACACCTTCCTGCCTCTTTTCAATGGAGTGGAGTGTTGCCCAAAGTGAATGAGGTGAATTCAAGATTTGGCCTCAAACCAATATCTTTGTTTGGTCTTAGTCAAATTCGAAGCTCTGAGTTTGAACAATACTCTACGAAGAAGCCTGGTGACAACTTTGCCCGCTGCGGAAGATGCGACCAACTCAAGCAATTAAAGAAGGCTTGTACACGGGGGTCCTCCTCATATAAAATGTGGGAAGTCAAATTGCAGTTACATCAAGCCTCTCAACAGACTCATCGTATTTTATATTATGGGAACCAGAAGAACTCGGAAGAAAAACCTGACGAGGTTGTGTGCATCATTCATGATAAAATGGATCATAGCAAAACCGCATCACCTCATTTTTCTCACAAGAATAAAGCGACGGAGTCCTTCATAAAGCTGCCTGTGGCCGTAACTGGAATGATTGCTCATGGACATGGAGATGTTCGTTATGCCCATTATAGTCTTGACGTCTTCCCGACAGACTCGAACCACACTATTGGATCCATTGCAAAGTTACTTCGGGACTTAGAGAGTCCACCGGTGTATTCTTCTCGTGAATTATTTACGAGTGGAAGAGCTTTTCCTCTCTCTGAGGCTGTGCTTGCGGATGCTAACGTGTGTCTTGGATCCCTTGCTGCTCCACCAGTTGAACCTGTTCCTGCAAAACAGTTACCACCAATTCTCCAAATGCAGTTAGATAATGCCACAGGGGACAATAAAAATAGATTTGTGTTCGCTTTTTTTTCCCTCCTTGTCCATATGGGTATTTTCCGTGAAGTGTATATCAACTTCTTACTTGTTGGTCATACTCACGAGGATATTGACGCAATGTTTGGGAGATGGAGTTCCAAACTCAAATCAAATAGCTATCCAACGTTCCACTCTTGATGAAATCATTTATGGATGCTGAGAAAGTGCCAGTTATTCCACACCTCATTGAAGAGGTGCCCGATTTCAAGGGCTTTTTAGAAGGATATTTGTGCATTGGCAAAGAGGCCCTTACGGGTCACACAAAGGGCCAACAATTCAAGTTTTACAAGGGCTCTGATGGATTGCCAAAGATGCAGTACAAAATTCTTTGTACAGATAGGGATTGGTTGCCTGAGGAGGATGGAGGAATCCAGCTGTGGAAAGTGGCGGAAGATGGTAGGCCAATTTTGCCTCGTGGACAGCCGATTCCTCTCATTCCGCGACGTCATGAGAATTATGATGAGGTCCTGAAAGGTATCTCTGGGTTTCTAAGTCTTTGGAAATCTATGGCTAACGAGGATCTCTCGGGTAAATATAGGAGGAAGAACGAGCATATTATGTACTATTGGAGAGGTGTTAAGGCTTCTCTCGAGGTGCCTTTGGAAGAATCGGCTCTCCTACGAGAGGGATTCTGGCCACTATCTAGATATGCTCCATCCATGGTGGATGAATATGAGATTGATGGGTCGTTGAGGGAGGAATATGCAGAGGACCCTCCATTCATTGGACAACGACGTCATTGTCTCCCTCCATCGTTTCGGGTTGGTAGAGATGTGTACGAGGGCTATGTACTTGCGGTGCGTTTAGCTGATGGAGATTTGCGCCCATTTTGGATTGCCTTGGCATTGACTAATCCACATCCGGATCATGAACATTCTCATGAGATTAAAGTGCAATACTTCAAACCTGCATCCTAGCGTCATGTGGACTTGGAAACGTACCAAGGGTGGGATTCTAATCATGGGAATAATTGGGTTGAAGAGACTGAATCTGAACCAATCTGGGTGTATACAGATTGTATTTTAACGGCTTGGAAGCCTAGGTTGCAAGGAAACACAAGCTCCTCTAGATTAAAAATTCCTAAATCACAGGTGGACATAATCAAGGCATCTTTAGCTGAACTATAGATTTCAACGGAGTTTGTGGTTTTGGGGACTGGAGTTATTTTACCAATATAAAATGGAGGGGGTGCATGTTCTTTTTTTATTTTTTGTTCATCCGTACTGGGTATCCTATTAAGTATGTAGTGAACTTGTATCTATAGGATGGAATTGTAGACTTTGAATGTGCGCATAGCATATTTGTAGATGGAGTTAGATTAGTGTTTGTAGTTACATGTAGTAATGTATTGTGTTGCTTTCAATATTATACAAGAGAGGCGGGAATTTTGTTACATCATTGATCTATAAATGGCGGTCCACATTGTGAGTGTCAGTAATTGTACATTTATCCTTGATGCATCAATACTTTCTATAGATAGCAATTATTGAATGGATTGCTACAATACATGCTAACTTTTCAACGCTACCAGGTATTTCAACGACCTTGTTGTTTGGAAATAGTATAATCTCTTGAAATTGGTAATTAATTCTTTTTCAAATGAAAAGGTATGCATTCAAGGTGGAATTTAAATGAGTGTATATGTGTTATAATTTTAAATAAGTCCAATTTTGGATTCATCTACTTAGAGGGGTTATCAAATTTATTGCCGCTTCTATTTTCCATCGTAATTTTATTCTCGCAATGATTTTTTTTGGATGTATTAGTTTTACTTAGATAATAGGCTCCATATCTAGGTACATTTTTTATAATCTATTACCTTTACACACACAATTAAATATGATATTCAATTTCATACAAGATGAATTCAACAATCCATGATACGGCTAGATTATTTAGTGTTTTCAATCGAGATTGAGTCTCAATTTAATACATAGTCTCAAATTAATGAAATTATAAATTGACTATAAAAAGATACCATGATAAATTGAGACTCTGAAATGTCTCATTTTAATGAATATGGTGTTGTTGGAATGCGTTGGGAGTGTGCTGGGAATGCGTTGACAGTGCGTTTAGAATGCACACGTAGGGAATGTGTTGGGAATGCGTTGGAAATGCATTGGAAATGCGTTGGAAACGGAGGAACGGTGCTCAATACACGGGGGGAACTATGAGGGATCAATATGGGAATTCATTGGGAAAGCAATGGGAATGTTGTAGTAATAATATGGTTGAATAGGTAAGAAGGTATTCAAATGGTTTGCTTAAGAACCATATCAGATTTAACGATGAAACTTGTATAGGCATGAGGAGCCCAACCCGAACTTTTTAGAGACCAAATTTGAAAAATGAAGCTCCATATGGTCGTCATGTGCGTCTACTTACTATATATATAAACGTTGACACTTTGGA
This sequence comes from Bryoerythrophyllum caledonicum, assembly GCA_963971425.1. Lineage (NCBI taxonomy): Eukaryota > Viridiplantae > Streptophyta > Bryopsida > Pottiales > Pottiaceae > Bryoerythrophyllum > Bryoerythrophyllum caledonicum. The sequence goes on along the minus strand of OZ020515.1, from coordinate 33,676,305 downwards.
AGGGGATTGCAAGATTTGTTACTCGGTTTGGAGTGACATTTGCACCTACGGTTTGGAATTCCGCCATTTAATCCAATTTTAGAAGTGAATTGGCTTTGTTGCATTTCTCACCCATTGAATTGCATTTCATTATGTTTTTGAACACCACGGACAAGTCCCCCATTGCAAGTTGTAGGATCGGGATTCCTCTAGAATGCACTTAATCGTCACTAAATGCTTCCAAAGTAAATCGCTCCGATTTTGTTCCCACAGAGACCTACTGTTCTTCTCAAAATATCCAACAAAAATTAAACTACCAATCAATCGTTCATAGGTTAGCTATTCTATTCATCCGCTTGCTACAAATCCGGATCCTTTCGGATTCCGGACTTCGTGCAATGACTTCCGAAACTAGTTTCCGGACAGCCGGAGGGTAGTTTGATTTATCTCTGTTCCTCCTCAGAGAGTCTGCCAGAAGGTTTAAACGAGTGACCGGAAGGCCACTAATCATGTTTTGTGTAAGTAGCCGGATTTCCCACTGTCTTGTGACTTAATGTGGCTAGACACCCACTGCCCCGGAACTTATAGTGGCTGGACACCCACTCTCCCTACTCTGCTAACCGGTGATTGATTGCTGCTACTAGACCTATACTCTCACAACATCCGGATGGCCTTCCGGACCCGATTACATAGAGATAAGTCCGGACTACAACGACATTGCGGCAAGTGCTCTTGTGATTCTCCGGAGCGAATGTTATTATCTTCAAAAGATGATTCTTTCTAGACATACACATCAGGTTTTTTCCTATCGTGGGGGTAAACTCCGGCCTCAACGGAATCCGGGTTTGCAAGGATCTTTCTTGCCCTAGAGATTACTAGAAATACCTCTGCAGTTCATCTCTTTCCCTTCTGGCTTCTTCCGGACCGTGGAGACTACCAGGAGCATCTTTGTAGTACACCTCCAGCTCTTCCGGGCGTACTCCCAATGCAAGTCCCAATCGGTTCCCTCTAAATAAACAAGATATCACTGACTACGAATGAATACTTCCCCAAGAAGACTTACCACAATGGATCTGTTCCTTACAAAGACAACATTCCACGTCCCAATGACTAGGAAGCAAATCTAGTAGAAGGTTTGAAACGTATTCTATGGAAGAAAACAAGATGATGAGTTTGCTAAAACTCATCTATTAAGTACTAACTAAGTTTCCTAATCTTAGTCTTACCCTATCCGGAAGAAATCCGGAAAATCTTATCTTAACAGTAAAGAACTTATCCCAAAAAATCTGGAAATCGAATCTTAGATCCGAAATTCCCAGGTCCGGAATCCGGACATCCGGAAATTCCCTAAAGTTTGGAAATTTATAAAATGCCTTAGTTTCTGGATTAAGTAGCCGGGTGCAACTCTGAGCCGCATTGTTAATCGCTACCTGACCTAGATCACTAAGATTTTTCTAAATCTAATCCTAGATCTAACTAGGGAGGTGATCCAACATTCTTGAATCTTGGGCTTATAAGCCTAGCGGACCCTTCGACTTTGGCTTTGCCGGTCTTCTTCCTCTGGGGTGTCGAGGTTGCCGGTTGCCTCGGGAATCCGGATCCGGAAGATAGTGCAGGTGTTCCTGCCGAAGGTACTGTTTCGGTGGTGGAGTCCACCGCAGTAGCCTCCGGTCCTCCAATGAAGCCCTGGAAGCTCATGCTTGGGCTCGGAGGGTCCGTCACTAATCGCCGGGCTAGCGGAGGTGTCGAAATCCGGCGGCCCGATGAGGGAGGAGTATGTGCAGGCCGGATGGGAGAAGGAGTTTCTTCCGGACTCATCTCTGGCAGTAGCTCCGTCCAATGTTTGACCATGCCGGTGTTAAGGTTGCCAAGGGGACTCCAATTCATAGATGCGGTAGAATCCGGAGTGGTCAAGTCCGCCTTCTCCTTTTCGGAGTGCTCCGGATGTACCCTGGAGGGCTCTACTTCATCTAGAGTGGTCGTGACTCGTACCTGTAGGGACCGGTCTTCCGATGCCTGGGTACTCCGGGTTGCTGGTCCTGCCAAAGACATGTTTTCCACCAGCTCCTACATCCGGCTCCAGGTCTTCTCCATCTTCCCACTGTGGTTATGGACGAACTTCCTGATTTCAACCCGGTTGATCTTGTCCTCCTTCTCCAGTCGCTCGGTGAAGAGAAGACTCTGGTTGACAGTGTCAACCGGAAAGGATTGAGCTGCTTGGACTTCTGCCAAGGCGCGGGCCGAGGCATTCGCCCGATCTTCGGCCTCCTTCCGCATCGCGTTGGCTTCTGCTAGTGATGTCTCCGTCTTGTGTAGCTGCATCACAAACTTGTCGCAACTCTGGATTATTTGTCGGATGCTAGTTCCGGTCCGACGTAGGTATGGATGCTAAGGAGCTCCTTGTATGCATCTTGCTCCTCCGTTATAAGAACATCGTGACATGCATAGAGGTGAGTGAGGTAGGAGGATAGGGGAGTTCCAGACTTCTTTACCTTCCGGAGGCCCTTCGCCATCCGATCGACCATGTTGCTCATAAGCGACGCCCAATCAACCGAAAACTTCCCCCTCATCCACCCCAAGATCGTGGCTGCCCAATTAGATACCACCCTCTTTGGCTTTTCCAGATGGAAGATGGGATTAAGGAATCTTACCACGATTTGGGCGTCTTGATGCCATAAGTTGTCAGTGTTGTATCCTTCCTTCGGATCGGCTGCCTTTGTGAACTCGTCCCCCAATATCTTGTCCTTCTTCTTCGTCGTCTTCACGACTCCACTTGCAAACGCGTAGGTGCGTTCCCATTCCGGTACACCCAGGTTTCGGGATGGGCGCGGATCGTGTCGTCGTACTGGTTGTCCGGAGTTCCGAAGAGCTCCATCACAAGCTTTCCTTCCTTCGCGCCCCATGTAACATCGAGTAGTCTGTGGCACCTCATGACGTCAAGGAAGTATTTAAGGACTGCGAGCTCCTTCGGATTCGTGGATATCACTCGTGAAACCCGCTTCACCGACGGCAGCATTGTAGTACCTCGTGTTGCAGTTCGTAGAGACAATATTCCTGCGGAATGTACCCAAACATCACAAAATGCTTCCAAAGTAACCGCTCCGGTTTCGTTCCCACAAAGACCAAATGTTCTAAATACTCCTAATAACTAAACTACCACACCGATCGTTCACGGTTTAGCTATTCTCTTTACTTGTGTATTATAGATCTGGATCCTTTCGGAGCCCGGATTTTGTACAACGGCTTCCAGAAATAGTTTCCGGACGTCCGGAGGATAGTTTGATTCGTCCATGTTCCTCCTGAGGGAGTCTTCTGGAGTTTTTAAGCGAGAGGTTGAAGTCCACTGATCCTATTTTGTGTAAGTGGCTGGATTTCCCGCTGCCTTGTGACTTTAAGTGGCTAGACACCAACTGCCCGGAACTTACAGTGACCGGACACCACTCTCTCTACTTTGCTAACGAGTGATTTGATGGCTGCTATCGGACTTAGACTCTCACGACATCCGGATGGCCTTCCGGACACGGTCACACAGAGACAAGTCTGGACTACAACGACATTCCGGTAAGTGTGCTTGTGACTCTCCGGAGCGGATGTTACCACACGCCTGAAGTATTCCGTCTAGACCTACGCATTAGGCTTTTTCCTATCTTGGAGGAGAATTCCGGTTTTGACCGGAACCGAGGTTGATACGGATTCTTCTGTGCCCTAGAGATTACCAGGAACACCTCTGCAGTTCATCTCTTCCCCTCCTGGCTACTTTCGGACCCTGGAGACTACAAGGCACACCTCTGCAATAGTCCTCCAGCTCTCCCACGCGCTCTCCTGACACGGATCCGGACCGGTTTCTCTCTTAGCGAACTAGTTAACACGCCACTCGCGGAGGGTACCTACAAAAGCGCATACACAAGACTGGATCTGTCACTCACGAAGTCTATACTCCACATCAAGAACACAAGGTAGCAAGTCTAGTGCAAAAGCGCGATGTATATTTCAAAGTGAGAAAGACAAGATAAAAGGTTTTTCCGCAAAACCTCACTGCTAAGTATTAACTAAGTCCCTTCTAAACTTAGCCTTCTGTGAGCCAAATAAACCGCCCCTAATGGGTGGCTTATCTTGAACACAAGACCCTACATATGGGATGCAGCCCCTTGTGCAAACATACTTTAACCATTCATACAAGCATGATGACCCAAGGCGTGGTCACTTAAGAGGGTTCGTTAATAATTAGTGATGTGATGGCTGAATTCAGCCTTAGGTTGAATCCAACCTTTAGACAAGCGTAAATTCCGCCTCAAAGCTTTGTTTCCAATGTTTTAAAGCTCCATTAGATTCAATTTTGCCTTGTGAACTTGATTAGCACTTTAACCACCACTTCCAGGCCCAAGTGCGAGCCTAACAGCAGCAACCAGCAGACAGGCTCCTCTTTTTATGTTAAAAGTTTAATTCTTCATTATCTTCGTGATTATGACTCCGTTTTTTACGTCTGTTTTTTGTATTCTTATTAGTTTTTCTTGCTTAACACGATGGCAGCCTTCAATTGATCATTTGACTCGACCCTGGACCTCCCAGCCAGCGACCAGCAGTGCACCTTCAACATATGACTTTATTCAAGATCATGCACCACATTCCTACGCATGTATCACATTCATTCACACAAGAATCCACCCCAGCCTTACTAAGAGTGAGCCTCCAGCTGTGTTCACTTACTAATGGCGCTCTAATCGGTTATTTAGTTGAATATATAGCAAATCCTAATTCTACCGAAAAATTGGCAGCGCTTCCGCGTGGTTTTTGTATTTAGAAAATTAGGGTTCAAGTCATACACATGGAATTGAAGAGGTTCGAGGGAGAAAAGAAAAGGGGCTCCCTGATTTAATTCGGTTCACCCTCCATCCTTAGCCTTCGACTTGCTTTGTCAGCTCGTGATCTTGCTCCTCTTGTTCAGCTCGTGATCTTGCTCCTCTTGTTTAGCTCGTGATCTTGCTCCTCTTGTTGGTGCTCTTCACTCCGCAGCCTGTATCTTCGTCGTCAGAGCTCTGATCTGCACGTTCTTAAGCTTGTTGAAAAGCCAACGTTCTAATCTATCTACTCCTAAAATCTTAGCTTGATTGGACAAGAACTCCACTACTGACGAGGGAAAACCTGAGGCCGTAAGAGATCCGCCACCGATCCTCCAGCTGGTCGTCCTCACTCCGCCGCCCGTATCTTCGTTGTCACAGCTCCGATCCGCACTTTCTTGAGCTTGTTGAAAAGCCAACGTTCTAATCTATCTACTCCTAAAATCTTAGCTCGATTGGACAAGAACTCCGCTACTGACGAGGTAAAACCTGAGGCCGTATGAGATCCGCCACCGATCCTCCAACGGGTCGTCCTCACTCCGCCGCCCGTATCTTCGTCGTCACAGCTTCGATCCAATTGTTCTTGAGCTTGTTGGAAGGCCAACGTTTTAATCTATCTACTCCTAAAATCTTAGCTCGATTGGACAAGAACTCCGCTACTGACGAGGGAAAACCTGAGGCTGTACGAGATCCGCCACCAATCCTCCAGCTGGTCGTCCTCACTCCGCCGCCCGTATCTTCATCGTCACAGCTTTGATCCGCACGTTCTTGAGCTTGTTGAAAAGCCAACGTTCTAATCTATCTACTCTCCTATTTTCGCAACGATTGAATCAAATTCCAGCCCACAGGAGGGGGAAATCTGAACCCTACCTCTCTCTCTCCTTCCACACACCTCTCTCACTCCCACCTCCCACACTTCGAATGAGCGCCCTCTAAGGGGGTGACCCCAAGGCCCTTGCTCCCTTCTTTGTTCCCAAGGTCGTTCCCTTCGTCGTTCACAGCCGCCATTTTGGGTGGGCACATCAATGGTCACACTAAACAATAGTAACTAAAAAGCTAATAAATCACTAGCCACCCTTGCATTCAACACAAGTGGGTGTCCCACTAACCAAGGAATATCTAAATTCAAACTTTGACTCCATGCCACATGTGTGTGCATGATCTCAATAAGTGAGCTATTAAGCTAAATTCAAGGATGCAAAAAAATCTAACTCTACCTAGCTTGAATTTCCCTTGCTTGGGGGAATTCCTAATTTACTTAGTGATTGGTGAGGGTTTTTTTCCACTTCTTTTTGGACCCTTTTGACTATTTTTTTAAGGGCTTTTAACGCCCCATTCTTTTTTCTTTTCTCCTCACCATCCTCCTTCTTCTTCTCCCATTTTTTTGGTTTCGTGATTTCTTCATCGTGACCGAATACGGTCTACAACTCGATAGGAGGTAAATTCTTCTCCACCACTACTCATTTTAATTCTTTTCTAATTTTCTTTTGTCTTTTTTCCCTTCTCTCTTTGCATTTCTTTTCTGGTTTATTCCTTTTTTTTTCTTCCTTTTTGGCTAACTACATAAATTCTGCGATTGCCCATAAATGGCTCCTCTTTTAGTGAGGGGAAAGGCCACTTGGCCATTTTAATCAAAAAACCACGAGCTAGTCCATGGGATAACCCATTTTCACCACTCATTAGCTTTAATGGACCCGACGGGAGGTCCATGCATCACCGTGAGCCGTTTTTGCGGCTCACACCTTCCTTCTAGCTGCATCTATTGGAAATCCGCTAGATCTTATCTAAAAGATCCGATAAATCCCGAAAAGTCACCGATTGGATCTCAGATCCTATAATCTCGGAACGGTTTCCGGCTCCAGAATTCCTATTCTAATTACAAAACTGGCAATCGACTCCGTCAGCAGCCGGGTGCACTTGGAGCCCATCGTTAATTGCTGTTGATCCGGAATCTAAGCCCAAAATTACTACTTCTGAACACTAACCTAAGTTGGGGCACCCGGTCCGTTTCGGAGTCATGAAGTCGTCCGGTACCTGAGCTGATTGGTGCTCCGGGTCTGCCGGAGTGATGTTGCTCACCAGAAGCTGCATTTGCTTCCAGGTCCGACCCATCTTTTCTGCTTGATCAAGGAGAAACCGGATGATGTTGGCCTTAGTCACCTTCTTCTCCTTCTCCACGAGTTTGGTGAAGAGCTGGCTCTGGTTGACCACGTCTACCAGAAACTCTAGGGCCTTCTGGACCTCCGTCACGGCAGCCGCGGATGTATTGGCCTTTGCCTCCGACTGTTTCCAAGCCACCTTTGCCAGCGCTGTCTCCTGAAGAAGGTGGGCTATATTCTTCTCCATCTCCTTGTTGGCCTTGTACATGGTAAAGATTTGAAGGTGCAATGCCTTCGTGTCGCCCTCCCTTCTCCGGAGATCCTCGACTCTGTTGATGGCGTCCTCCAGCCGGCTAACTCCCAGATTCCAGAAGACCTGCTCTACGCCGGTGGTGACGGTGAAGTTGGTCTCCTTGAGGACGGCCACTCTCCAGCCGACCTCGCGCAGGAGATCATCCATCTCCTTCACGTGAGCCTTGGAGTCCTCCGGATGAACCTTCCTCCTCTTCCGGCTGGCTTCTGCTGAAGGCCCAGACTCGTCTTCTCCGGACGATGCGGAGGAGCTGCGGATGTCCGGACTCTCCGGCACTGGCTCCTTACCTCAAGGCCTCTTCAGAGCCCTTCGATCTTCTTTCAGAGTGTCCGCAGTTGTTGTTTCCGGCACGGGTTCTGCTGCCCCGCCGGACTCTTCCTCTGACTCTTCACCTCCATACTTTTGGAGGCTGAGGACTTCGTCGTATTGCCTCTGCTCCGTCTGGGTGAGCTGTTGATGGTGGCAATAGAGGTCTCCGACGTAGGAAGCTATGGGGGTTGCCGACCTCTTTACCTTCTGGAGGTTGGCCACCAGTCGGTTGATCATCTCGCTTAGTAGCGTCCCCCAATCTACAACAATCTTCCCCTGGAGTGCTTCGAGGAAAGTGATAGCCTACTTTGCCACTACTCACCTTGGCTTTTCCAGATAGAAAATAGGATTTAGAAACCCTAGCACCAGCTGGGCATCTTGGTGCCGTAAGTCCTACATGTTGTAGCCTTCCTTCGGATCGACTTGTCCCTCGAATTCCTCCGCCAAGAACTCGTCCCCCCATTCCACCACCTTGGTGCAGCCGGCCCGGTTGTCGTACGCTTGTGACCATTCCGGAACTCCCTAGAGTTCTGGATGGGCCCTCATCAACCCTTTGTGCTTCTCGTCCGGAGTGCCTATTAGCTACCAGATGTATATCTTTTTACTGATGCCCCATGCGACTTCAAGCAAGCCGGCGCAGCCCATGGTCTTCAAACTCTCCTTCAGCAGGTTGTACTCGTCCAGGTGTGCAGGGATCTCCGGAAGGAACCGTGTCAAGGGTAGAAGTGCCGCAGCCGACTCTTCGTCCCTCCGTCCACGCCCATCTCTATCCGTCCTCTTCTTCTTCGCTATAGGGACCGTCTTCATGAGGCCTGTCTTCTTCCTCACGTTCTCTCAAGGTTGTCCCTGCACGCACCGACCTTACAAAAACCCTCCCTAACAAACACAAGTCCGTTCTAACCGTCTAAGCTACAAACCCTAACGGCCAACGGTTAGGAGAACGAGAGAGAGAGAGAGAGAGAGAGAGAGAGAGAGAGAGAGAGAAAGAGAAAGAGAGAGAAAGAGAGCGCGCTGGAGTGGAACACACGAAGAAGGAAGGAAAAGAAAGAGTTTCCCCTCGCATCGCAGCCTTTTGTAGTCTGGCCGTTAGTACGGCTCATGATGACTACGGATGGTGACAGCTCTGGATGACAGTTCTGGATGATAGGCTATTTCAAACTTCCGTTAACTACTCCAGTTATCCGTTTCGTAGCTTTAGGCGCAATTAGGGATTTTAGCCGGGTCCATCCGTCTATATGCTTACAAGCTGACTATAGGTTTTATTCTAGCACAAACTATCATAACTACTTAACTAATTTTTTTGTTTTTGCTGGATTTTTAGGTTAACTTTCCGCACCATGTGGAACGGAGTCCCACACCTTGGGATGCCCGAGAAGGTCCCTCATCCGCCATGTCGAAAGAAAGCTAACCTCCTAACCTCACAGTCTCTCCGGTCACACCTGCACGCACCGACCTCATCAAAACTCTCTCTACCGGAAACACTTCCGGACTATCACAGCAAAAAGACGGAAGGCAGGGAGGAGAAGGAGAGAGAGAGAGAGAAAGCGAGCAAAGAAGTGGAAGACGACAAAAATGGACTCCCATTCTTATACCCCTGACGGTGTATGGATGACATCTGGGTGTTGTCGCAGTCATGATGGCGTTTCCGGATTCCGGATTGCTCCCGGTTCCGGATTCTTCCGGAGAATTCCGATCGTGACGATCTTACCGGATCCGGTCGTATCCGGACTTCCGGATTTAGTATTCCGTTAGATCTTTTAAGGAACTTGTCCGCCCCCTATATGTCTTATTTGTTGATTCTACTTTCCTACTATATTATTCCTCCATTCTAACGTTCTAGTGCTAAATTTTTTGTATTTGCCGGATTTTGAGGTTAGCTTTTGGAACCTTGTGGGAACGGGTTCCAACATCCCCACTATTTCCTTAGCACTAGACTTTGGAGAAACATTTCTAGTGTTTCTCTTTGTATTGGAGGGTCGTAACTCGGGCCATCCACTGCAAGCGTGTGCCAATGGCTTTGATTCCTTGTCTTTCCTATTTTAATCTTGTTGGAAAAGAGGATCCGATTTTGATTTCTGGATTCTTGTACGCTTGTTGCTGGACTTTTCCTATGACCCCATTTTCTATTGTCTCTAGATTGTGAAAGGATACCGTAGGGGTGAAGTCGGGTTTATGGCCGGCAAGACCTTTTTATGTGGGGGTTGTGGTTGGACTTGTCCTAGCCGGAGGTGATGACCGGTGAACCACAAAGTTTGGTGGTTTTGTAAGTGTAGGTTGCCCGTTCGTACCCTCATCCTTAAGATAGTTTCCATAGATAGGTTCCGGGCTGGTTTTTGTTTCTGGTGAGCACCCGGGGTCAGTATTACCGCTACCCCTCACCAGACCACTCGGAGATTGCTTCCACCACAAACTTTGGGCCTTGGTCAAATATCGACCAAGCTTTTGAGACATTAGACATCGATTGTAGGCTTTGGGTTTTGGTATGGACACATTTGACAACATGGAGAGCGATCACCGTCATGTCGTACGAGACAAGTTCTCAAGACACGCTGGGGCGTCTCTGTGCCTGATTGGCAGCTCCAATTCCAGACCTTAGTAAAGGAGAAGTGCCAACAGAGGCCGTTGTTTACAACTTGAACGCGTTCGAATTACTGCCCTAACATTTAGAGCTCAAGGCCGTTCAGACATATAGGATTGGACGACGCAGCACAAGGCAGAGTAGCGCCTCGTAGAAGAGTATTGGCACCAGCGTCTGGAGTTGGTGACTACGCTCAAGGAGAGTGCGGTTGCCCAATTCTCAAGTCTCATTGAGGAGCCCAAGGTGGAAGAGAGTTTCCTCGAAGAAGACTTCAAGGGCAATGATGTTGCCATTTTGAGCGAACGAGCTGGCATGGGGGCCATGTCACATTTGGTTGTAGCCACACGTGCAGCATTGGTGGCGGTTAGCAATCCGCTAGCCTTCGTTTTTTTGGCGCAATTCATGGCACATCTTGTGGTGGAGTACGAAGAGTTCTTGCGTGATTAGATGCAACGCATCCAAGATTTCGGCTGGAAATAGGAGGATATCCCTCGCACTATGTATACCTGGTTGGCACAATTGTCAGCGGAGGCCGGTGATGTGTTCACGAGGCGCCAGATGGTAAAGATCTTCATATAGAACATAGATAAGCGGACGGTGGAGTTGATTAGTTTGCACCTTCTTTTCTAGTATCACAAGAATGCCACTTTGGTGTAGGCCTTGGCCGAGGTAGAAGCACTTGATAGAGCATTGGGCGTGAGCAAGGCCACGGATTTGGTCATGGTGTGGGACTCCGTTCCCACATGATGCCGGAAGTTTACTTTAAAATCCGGCTAAAACAAAAATATTAGTTAAATAGTTATGATAGTCCGCGCTAGAATACTGCCAATAGTCCTTAGGTAAGAATAAAGGCGGAAGGACCGGACTGCAAACCCTAATTATGCCAAAAATCGTTAAAATCGGAGCCGGAGCAGTTACCAAAATTTCTGGGGCAGTTAGTTATCCGGAACCATCGCCATCAACTGCCATCATGACTCCGTACTAACTGCCGGACTACTTAAGGATGGGATTTGGGGGGGAAAACTCTTTCTTCTCCATTTCTTCCTCGCGTTCCAGGGTTTCATGTAAGGGTTTTTTTCTGTCCTCTCTCTCTCTCTCTCTCTCTCTCTCTTTCATGTTCTCTACTTGCTCGCCGTTAGGGTTCAAAGCTTAGACGGTTAGAACGGATGTGTGTCCTTTAGGGAGGGCTTTTGTGAGGACGGTGCGTGCAGGGACTACCTTGAGTGACTGTGAGGTGGTAGGAATTCCATGAAGTCTGTGCCGATGGCCAAGAAGAAGCGGACGGATAGGGATGGGCGCGGCCGGAGAGACGAAGAACCGGCTGTTGCGCTCCCACCCTTGGCACGCGTCCTCCCGGACATTCCAGAAGACCTGGAAGAGTTTAACCTGCTGAAGTCAAGGCTAAAGATGTTGGGCTACGAGGGTTTGCTCGAAGTCCCATGGGGCATGCGGGAGGAGGTCTACGTCCGGGAACTCATAGGCACCCCGGACGAGAAGTACAAGGGGTTCATGACGGCCCATCCGGAAAGTTGGGGAGTTCCGGAGTGGTCCCAGGCGTATGACTTCCGGAGCGGCCGCACCAAGGTAGTAGAACGGCGGGACGAGTTCCTGGCGGTCAAGTTTGGCGGCCCGGCGGACCCGAAGGACGGCTACAACCTACAGGACCTTAAGCACCTGGACGCCCAGCTCGTGCTAGGGTTTTTAAACCCTATCTTCCATCCGGAAAAGCCGAAGCGGTTGGTAGCAAAATGGGCCTACACCTTCCTTGGGGCACTCCGGGAGAAGATAGTCGTGGATTGGAGAACGCTCATGACAGACATGATCAATCGTCTCGTAGCCAATCTCCAGAGGGTGAAGAAGACGACAACACCTCTGGCATCCTACGTGGTGCACCTTTATGAACACCAACAACAGCTCACTCCAGCGGAAATCCGGACGTATGACATAGTCCTCAACTTCCAGAAGTACGGAGGGGACGAGTCTGATGAGGGAGAATCCGGGGAGGAGGAGCCAGCTCCGGAAGCAGCAACCACCAGCACTCCGGAAGGCCGGAAGGCTCCGAAGAGGACTCGGGGGAAGGAACCCGAGACGGAGAGCCCGGGCATCTACAGCTCCTCCGCGTCATCCGGAGAAAAAGAGTCCGGACCCTCAGAAGGGACCAACCGGAAGAAGAGGAAGGTGGACCGGGACGACTCCAAGGGTCAGCTCAAGCTGATGGATGAGCTGACCCGCGACATTGGTTGGAGAGTAGGGATCGTTAAGGAGACCAACAACATCATCACCACCAGCGTGGAGCAGATCTTCCGGAGCCAAGTATACTCCAAATATTCGAATATTCCTGAAATTATTCAAATATTCTCTGCTTTCCAAGGCCAAGTACTCTGCTCACCGCTCTCCGCTCACATACAAGACACGTTCGGATGCTATGTTTGGGTGCAATTCTTGGGCATCCAATTTGCCATATGGTTCTACACTTTTGGAGGAGACATATGCTTTTATGTATGGGGTAACAAAATCTCATGAGCAGAGATCAATGAAGATCCCTGCACGTCATTGCAAGGATCCACTTTGTCCATAAGGGACACAATTCAAGCTAACTTGTCGTAGCCCGGAGATCATGGATGCTTTGGATGCTCCACATCTTAGTGGGCTCTTCCACTCCGCTCTTGTCTCGGGCTATTAAGTGGCGACCCGCAGATGAGGGTATTATCCTCGTAGAGCTATTTTCCGGTATCGATACAGGGCTTGCGGTTGTGTTGGAGGCCGAGCTAAAGGTACGCCAGTACATCCACCTGGATAGTGGCTTTGCAGCCAATCATGCCGGTCACCATCACATTTAGCATCTTCTGGCATTGAATCTGGAGCAATTACCACCTTCTGACATTTGGGGGTATTTTGGCAAGTTGCTACGTGATGTGACATTGATCAATGAGGATGATCTGCACTGGTTAGGTCATGTGGACTTGGTGAATGTCGAATGGCTTTGCTAAGGCTATTCAGGGGCGGGGAGTGGACGTGGCTTGAATGATCCACGATCGGAGCTCTTTGCAGATTTGTTGAGGCTCATGCAGTGGTGGATTATCTACCAATCAACACCACCGGGGTACATTTTTTAGAATTTACCTCCATTGGAGGTTACACAGACAAAGGTACGTGTTGTCATGGCATATGGCAACGGTGAAGATTAAGTGTCTCTTTAAGGATTGGTAGTATAGTTTTATTGTTAGTATAGCCTAAGGGGGGCCTAGTTAGGACTTAAAGTCACTTAACAGGGCTGAATTAACACTAGGCGAGTTTGGGAGTGTGAAAGGGGTTATTTCAGGACTGGTTTGGGGTGGTTGTAACCCCAAGCCGCCCATGTCACCTTCATTCTTGTCAAGTTCAAATTTGGGTGTAGAAGAGAGAGTTGGAAGGATGTGTGGCTTGGAGGCTTGTTGAAAGTTGGCGGTTTGCCATGTAATACAAAGCTTAGTTGCGATTTCTTCTCTTTCTTCACTTTTTTGGACTAATTCTATAGGAATAGAGTAAGAAGAAGGGATGTGATCTTCATTACTTGACAAGAATCTAGTTTGTTTTAGTTGTTGGAATTTAGTGCAAAAGACGACGTTGCGGATGTACGGATTGCGGAGGGCTGTAGACGCTGTAGAGACGCTGCGGAGGTGCTGCGGAGGCATGGCGACAATGGCAGCAGCAGCAGTTGGAGCGGCAGCAAAGACAGTGGAGCGTCGGAGGTTTTTGGAGCGCTTGTATTTGGGAGCGGTTGTTTTTGGAGGTATTTTGGAGTTGTTGTCGGAGTTGCAACGTTGATAGAAGAAATTTTGGGAGAGACGAAGTTGACTTTGGAGGTAAGGCTGACTAGACCGGATGTTGACTTTGGAGATAAGGGTAATTGTCGGGCAATAGTAACTGGGTAATTACTGTCGGATAATAGTAACTCGTAATTAGTTACCGCGAGGGTAAATAATAACTAAGTTACTGTGCAATTACTGCGAGGGTAAGTGGGCAATTACTATGAGGATAAATAGTAATTAAGGTACTGTGGCAGTAATTAGTTTACTGCCAGTTTACTGTGGCAGTAATTAGTTTATTGCCAGATTATTGTGGCAGTAATTAGTAAAAATATAACAAAGTAACCGGGGCCAGAAAAGGCAGGGCTCGAAGGCGGAAGGCACACTATAAGAAACCCGTGTTTTTTGTGATGTCACCTAAAATCGTAAAACATATACATTTTGAAAAGTGACATCTAGAAAAACATCAGAATTAACAGGACGTTGTAAAAAACATGGAGATGTTAGTTGGGACACGTGGGCATGTTAGCTCCCAAACATGGGGATGTTAGCAAGGACACGCGTATATGTTGGCAAAGACGTTAACGTAAACATTGTCATGTTGACTGCAATTTTTGCCATGTTTTTGCATGTTTCGGTTGATCCAAATTTTAGGTGATGCTTTCATGGACATCATCCCTGTTTTTTTGACATTTTCTGCGTTTTTTGGAACATCACAAAAAACACGGGTTTCTTATAGTGGCATACCGAGCTACCGAGCTACCGAGCTCCCAAGTTCCCGAGTTCCGCGGGCAACGCGGGCTTCGCGAGGCGAAGCCAAGAGAATCTAGGAAATTTCGACCTAGTTCCCTTGGTCACTCATCCAAGTCATGTTCCTCCCCCATCCCGCTTAACCTCAAGGTTCTCTACAACCTCTAACCGGCTTCTACTAGCCTTGGTGATGTTCAAGACTTAGAAGTGAATAACTTTCTACTCATTGCTCCGTTTCAAGAATGGTTTGTTGCATGCACTTCAAGCTATGATATTTTATTAGTTGATGGTACAAACACGTAAGAAAGACTACGGGTCACCAAAGTATTCATCGGTATCCGATAAGGTATATTTGGAGGACATCAACGACAAAGAACTTGAAGAGGGTGCACATACGCCCCTCTTTGCGGTTGATCCACCTAAACCTTGGGGGTTTAGTGCCTTTGAGGACATGGATGACCACGGTGGTGGATCCATGGTTCGAGATCGATACTCAAGGAGAGTTGAAGACATAGCCTTCAACGACTAGAAGACCAGATTTCGATCATGGCAAAGAACAATGAAGCAACGTAATCCATTGTTTAATGATTGGTGGGCCTTTGAGCAATTACCAAACCATTTGGAGTTTGAGGCATTGCAAGCATATGATGCGTAGTTTGAAGACCACAGGGAAGATTTTGACATTGTTGAGGACTATTGAGCGCGACGCGTGGAGTTGGTTACAACATTGAAGGAGGGTGCTGCTATCCTAGAGCATTGGATGATGATGATGGTGATGATGAAGAAGTCTCGACAAGTGGAGATGCAGCACGGACAGCAAGGCTTCAAGCTGCAGCACGGACAGCAAGGCTTGTAGAGCTAGAGAGAGCGCCGCCTCAGGGAGAGCAGTCACATTCGTATCTAGATTGTCCAGAGCATCCTCAGAGGCCATAGCCATTATTGGACCTCCGCCTTACTTTGATCCGTTGATAGTACTCTTTGAACACCTGGAGGTTCAGTTTGGTGGCATAAGACGTGATCGTATGCGTCACATTCAGGATTTCAAGAAGAAAGTTGGAGATACTCCAAGGATTATGTATGCACGCCTTGCAAGGTTTGCTCGTAAAAGTGGAGATGCATTTACAGAGCGGCAATTGGTGGAGCTTTATATGGGAAAACAAGACAAGAAGATCCGAGAGATGGCACATCGTCATATGCTATTGATGTATGGAGGTCGAGCTACCTTAGCTCAAGCATTTGCAATAGTAGAGCAATTTGACCGAGGGTTGTGCGTGGAAGAAGCTGGAAGGTTATCATCCATTATGACAACAACAACAAGTCAACTTAAGGCTACTACTGGAGGTCCAAACAAGGGCCATGCAAATTCGAAGCCACCTAAGCAAGTTGCAATGGCTGCAGAAGAGGCAACACCTGTAAATTCCCGTATAAGGTGTTGGGGATGTGGAGAATTGGGCCATAGCAAGAAGGATTGTCCAAAGCCTTCTGATAGTGTAGGTGGTGCAAGTGGAGGTAAAAGAAAAGCAGCTGACCAGGGTCAACAAACAAAGACACAAAGTCAAGGCAAGCCTGCCAACTCTCCTCCTAAATGCTCTCATCCTGCTTCTGGATGGATAGGGCATACTGAGGCTCAATGTTGGATTAAGAATCCACAGTTGAGGCCTCAATCTTTTCAACGACAAGGGAGTGGATCAACCTTTGGAACTAACAGTTTGGAGGCACGTATGGATGAACTGCAAAATAGCTTAGCGTTGTTCCTAGCAGCAACAACTAAGCAAGCACCTGCAACCTCTGAATCAAGACCAGCACATAGTGCCTCTCAACAACCAGGGTATGATAGATTTGAGTATAGAGCCCAAGGAGATTTGATGGCAGCTGCAACAACAAGGTCACAGTTGATGATACCATCACAGGCATCAGATATACTTTGAGATCCCGTGTTGATTGATAATGAGCTTGGTGCACGCCACAAAGGACCTGTGGACAATATTGGACAATCACGATTGCCCTTGACATTTGGTCTTGCAGATGTGGCAACCAAACCACCTCACAATCAAAGTCCCAATGAAGACAAGACATCTTTGGAGGAGGATATGGTCAAGAAATTGGCGCTTAAGGTATTAGAGATCCCATTGTTTTCAGGCATGCAAGTGCAGAGTTCGAACTTCGATGCAGCTATGGTCAATTATATGGCTGGAAAGATAATGCAAGGGAAAGTGCAATTACATGCCAATGTGGCCATGAAAGAAATAGAAGAGACTATTGTGACTGAAGATATAGAAGGTGAAAGGAAACAAGCTACTTCTGAAGCAACTGATGCACTCAGGCGTTGGAAGGATTGGAAGAAGGAACCTCCTTTGGCAGTAGAGTTTGATAGCGGCCTACATTTGAATGAGAACCATCTTGATTTGGGAGATGATATGAAGGTTGCTACAAGCTACTTGGCTAATATTCCAGCCAGGGCAACTCGTGAGTGCTTGCAGATGAAGCCAGGGGTGGTTAAATTGGCCAATTCAGGCCATGTATTTTCTATGGCTAGAGGTAATGGTTCTAAGGTGTACCGACAAAAGATTTTGCTTGATACAGGGGCTCAACCAATTATGTTGGGAAAGAACCTAACAGAGAACCTAGGTATTAAAGCAGAAGACCTTGATCCATGCCCTTTTACAATTCCAACGTCTCTTGGGGGCACAGAACATCCAACAGGGCTTACAAAATAACCTTTAAGGCTACAATTCAAGGTGGGCAACGATGCATATACTCACATATCTGTAAGATGTGTAATCACGGGTGCCACTACTTATGATATACTTTTAGGGCAACAGGCATTGTACCCCATTGGTTTTTGTCACGATTGTTGGACTGAGGAGGCATGGTTTAGACCGGGTTGGTCTCAAGGAGATGGAAGGAAGGAAATACTCCCTGTCACTTTTAGTGCCAGTACAGACCTAGTACATGGACAAGTAGCGATGTATAGATGCGTTGCCGAGTGGTTTGCATCTGATGATTTGTTACTTGAGGGAAATATGTCTTCATTGGATTCACCTCCAGAATCAAACATACAAGTGCCAATTCAATTGGACAAGTTTGCCTAACAATTGGACAAGTTTGCCACCTTGAACTTCATCAAAAGGCTTGATGGATCAATGCCAAGAATTGGTGAAAAATGTTGATCAACACCTTTGTGAGCCAAAATATACAAGGCCTCCTTTGCAGAAGCTTGTGAAGCTTCACAAAGAAGCTGGGGGCAGAGTTCTCGTAGAACTATTTGCTGGACTTGGTACAGAATTGGCTGCTGCTTTAGAAGCTAGATTATCTATACAAAGTTACACATATGTGGATAATAATACCATTGTCAGTACAGCAGCAAAGCATCATCTTCAACACTTGCAGATGAGATATCCAACGCAATTACCTGCAAGTGCTATACAAGGTTGTATGTAACATTACCATCGGACATTGCTTTGATTGGCCAAGAGGATCTTCAAAGGTTAGGAAGAGTGGACCTTGTGATGGCTGGATGGCCTTGCCAAGGGCATTCCCGAGCTGGACCAAGTCAAGGACTCCAAGACCCTCGATCTGCTCTATTTTTGGAGCTATTGTGGTTGTTGAAGTGGTGGCAACGCCTTCAAGCCACTCCTATGGCCTATATCTTTGAGAATGTCCCACCATTAGGGGTAGTTAATACACAATTGCGAAATGCTGCAGCAGAGGTGTGCTTACATCTTGGAGAATCAATACTAGTGGATGCAGCAGCTCTTGGTTCTTATGCACGTCGGTTGCGGTTGAAATGGACAAACTTCGCTTCCGCACCAGGTATTTCAACAACACTGGAGCAACTTATACGTCCACAAGGAAGGCATGTTGACCACATTTTAGATGTTGGTCACTTTGCTCAACAAGTGGTGCAGGCAGATTCAGCCCCATTTGCCTTGATAAATAATATAGGAGAGCCTCGTTTGGCTTTGCCTACATTCATGAGTTATCCTCGCTCTTTCGCATTTCATGAAGGAGGACGAGGCTTAGTATTTGAAACTAGCACACAAAGTCTTCGTGAGCCTTGTGCTAATGAACGGGAGATAGCCATGGGCTTTTTTATAGGTACTACATCTGGCCCTGGAATTACAGAGTCTCAACGCCGCCACATCCTTGGACAAGCCATGGATTTAAACTCCATGACTTGGTTTCTAGGGGTTTGTCTAGCAGCTCAAACGCATCAAAATGGTGGCTTGGATGGACATCTGGGGGCAGAGTCATCAAGCCAGGGGGCACATGGTGGAATGACACCTCATGATATTTCAAAAGAGGTTCATCCAGATACAGAGATGTGGCTGGAGAGTAAGCAAGCTTGGGATACAACCCTTAGAGGATTGAAGACGCGGGATGGAGGTGTGTTTGAATGGGTTGTAGAAGATGAACTACGAGGTCAAAGGGTCTTGGCGGCATTGGCCCAAGAATTGGGTAAGGAGAATGCCAAGGAAGTTTTTAACTAGGTATTTTTTGTAAAGAAAGCAACTACTTTGGCTCATGTTCATGATAAAAAGATAGCATCTATTGCCTAGGAAAATGGCAATGGTGCATCTTCATCTAACTAGCAACTAGGAGTATCAGCACCTATATTGGAGTCCTTAGGAAAGAATGTAATCTTGCCAGTTCAGAAGGATTGGGAGATGGACATAGGGATGGGACTCACAGGTGCAGAGACACGGAAGGTGCGAGCTTTCATTCGCTTGTACAAGGCTTGCTTTACTTTCAAGCTCGCTGATTTAGAGGGCTATAAGGGCAAGCCGGTAAGAATACAATTGGAAGACAATTATCCAATATTTAGACGTCCATACAAGTTGAGTATTTCTGAGAGAGATGGGATCAAACTGCGATACAAGGAGTTGTTTGATGCAGGTTTGGTGGAGCTCTCAGATGGTGAATATGCATGTGCAACGGTCATGCCAACAAAGAAGGACATTCTTGAAAATTGGACGGAGAAGTGTATGTGTGGAGTTCATTGGCCAGTTAACAAGAAGACCAAATCGGATCGCTACCCTATGCCTACACCTGAGGAGTTATTTGATGCAGTTGGAAAAGCAAGAGTCTTTAGTACTTTGGACTTGAGGTCAGGGTACCACCAATTGCCATTGAGAAAAGAAGATCGGGTGAAGACAACATTTTGGGGAGTAGATGATGATGGAAGAGATATGCTCTTTCATTGGAAATTTTTACCTTTTGGATTGAAGAATGCTCCAGCGGAATTTCAACATGTGATGGATCAAGTCTTAAAAGGTTTGTCATCTGCTCGGTGTTACATAGATGATGTCATTATCTTTGGTGATACACCACAAGAGCATGTAAAACATTTGCAGCAAGTATTTGAAAGGTTGCAACAATGGGGTCTTCGCTTGCATCATGGAAAATGCAGGTTCTTTCATGATCAATTATCTTATTTGGGCCATATGATCACGCCAGGAGGATTAAGTGTACAACAAGCGAAGGTGGAAGCCTTAAATAGAATTCCAATTCCTAGAGATGTTTCAAGGTTGAGAGCTTTCATGGATTTAGCAAACTATTACCACCGATTTGTTTGTAGTTTTAGTCTTTTGGCTAAACCTTTGACTCTATTGACACGCTCTGATCAAGAATGGATGTGGAGCCCTGCTCAAGAAGAAGCGTTTGAGGCCTTGAAAGGGGCATTAGGTTCAGCATCAGTGTTAAGGAGGCCAGATGCAAGACGGCCATTCCAACTCCATACATATTGGAGTATGTTGGGAATTGGTGATGTTTTAACTCAAAAAGATGATGATGGAAAGGAGTATGTCATTGCATATGCTTCTCGAAGTAACAATGAGGTAGAGGCCAAGTATTCATCCTATGAAGGAGAATATTTTGCGGTAGTATGGGCTGTGGCCTTCTCGTCCATACCTTTATGGGCAAAGCTTTACACTTGTGACTAACCATCAATTTCTTAAGTGGTTGATGGAATCAGACAAGCTTACCGGGAAGTTAGCGAGGTGGGCATTATTATTGCAAGAATATGATTTTGAAGTAGTCCATAAGGTAGGGTTGTAAAATTTGGATGCAGATGGCTTAAGCCGTAATCCAAGCCCATTGCAAGAGGACTTGACCGGTGCTAGGTGGCACGGTACTTCTGACCAAGAGGCAGTTCCAGGTTGGCATGCTTCAGCTTATTTACCATGGATGGAAAGGAAATCTGGCCAAACTATTGAAGAAGCTTTGGAAAATATTGTGGATGAACAATCAGATGAAAAGGGATCTAGAATCACCACTGATGTGTGGCGAGATGAAGGGATTTTGTATCGTCTACAATATGGGGGGTTTCTTCCTAATACCACACCTCAAGAGCGGGACTGGATAGCTCATAGAGTGGCTAGATTTCATTGGGAGGGTGGACTTATATTTCGGAGATGTCAAGATGGAACACAGAGGATAGTTCCTAGGCCAGAACAACGTCTTCAATTGATACAACAAATGTGTGAAGACTTGGGACATTTTGAAGTACAACGCACACACTCAATATTGCGTGGTCAATATTGGTGGATGGGCATGCAACAAGGGGTGGCAACCTATGTGGGGAGGTGTGAAGTTTGCGATTGGGTTAGATCAAGCTTCAATACCTTGTCTCCCCAATTACAACCATTACCAATTATGGGATTGGGCTATAGGTGGAGTCTTGATTTTGCTGGACCATTGATGACTACCAAACGAGGTGCTAAGTATGTACTTGTCATGGTAGAGCATTTCAGCAAGTAGATTGAGCTGGTGGCTTTACCGCAAAATTCCTCTGAGCTAGTAGCGGCGGCATTCCTAGATCGAGTTCTAACTAGATTTGGAGCCCCTGCAGAGGTGTTGACAGACCAAGGAAGAGAGTTCCTAGGGTCTTTTGAAGAGCTTTGAACTAAAGCTCTAATTGACCATCGAACAACTTCTAGAGACCATCTAGAGGCAGATGGATTGGCAGAGAGAGTGGTTCAGATAGTCAAACGTAGATTGCGCAAATATGGATTGCTAGCAAGCAATCATGGAGATTGGGACCTCAAGCTACCGTGGATAGCGATGGATTATCGTTTCAGTCGGCAAGCTTCTCTAGCATGTTATAGCCCTTATCAGCTACTCTATGGCAGAGAGCCAGTATGGCCTTCGGCAGTAAGAGAGAAACTAAATCCTGTTGTGGACTTGGATGATCCGAAGATTTGGGCACAAGTGCTACAAGATCGTGTTGAGTATTTTCAGAGGGCCATGCCTATGGCTATGGAGAACTTGGCAATAGCGCAACATAGAGATAAGTTGCGTTATGCACGTATTAAGAGTGGGGCTTACAAACCTCAGCTTCGACGTTTTCAAGTGGGTGATTACGTATATTTACAACGTGAGGCACCCACGACCTTGGATATTCAAGCAGGTAGAACCATCTTGCAGGTCAAAGAGATCTTGCCAAGTGGGATCTTTCTTTTAGAAGAAAAAGATGGACAAGAGTGTAGGGACAATACCAAGAATTGTGCACCTTGTCATTTGCCTATTGAAGGATCAATATATCCAGAGATGGCGGTGGTTCCAGCTGGATATAGATGTTTTTTTTGTGGAGAAACCAAGGGCGCAGCAACTATGTTGTTATGTGACCAATGTCAGAGAGGGTGGCATATGGCATGTCTTCATCCTCCTCTGGCAACACTTCCTGAAGGAGATTGGAGTTGCCCACGGTGTAAGAAATCAAGGTAATCCTATGTTGCGTGGATGAAGTGAGAATGTACCATCATCAAGAGCACTGCTAAGTTGAAAGTAGAGTCCAACCACAAAAATGGTGTTGGAAGTGAATGAGGATGGGGCTCAATTGTACCCAGTTTATCCCTCTCCTTACAACTTGGTTTGAAGACTCAAATGGACTATTATCAACTTCATGTTTGCTATAGTATATTTTGTAGATAGTTATTTACTTTAGTAGCTATGTTTTCTTTTGCTAGTTGAGTTGCGAGGGCGCTTTACTCAGCTAGGGGGGAAATTGTGGAATTCTACATGGTTGCCTTGTATTGTGTGGATTTGCTGATAGTTACATATTATGTATGCTTATGATAGGGTAGCTCTTATGAGAGTTGCATAGATCATGAGTATATGTAGTAATGAAGTGGCTATAGGACACATACTATTGATGACATGAAGAGATACAATAGTGTGGAGGGATCGTATATCCATCACCTTTTTGGTCCCCCACGTTTGTAGATGCCCAGATGTTAGGCTCTTACGCCCATCCGCTACGTTGGATGTGGACCAGCATGGCATCAACGGTGACGCTCACCTTTGCACTTGCTCAAGTGCAACGGCGCGTGCGCCGTGAGGTTGATAACACCTTAGACGACCATCGTGTTTCCTCAAAGTTTACTAAGGATGATGAGCCAGTATTGGCGGTGGTGAACCGCTTTGGTTCACTTGGAGGAGCACTTTCCACGTTGATGTGCTACACGGGGTCTTTTGCCTTTAAGCCACGCGGTCAGGGTATGATTTAGGATTCTTCTTTCCTAACTTACGAGGAGCCTTCTACCGATCGGAGGGAGCGGGCGATGGGCTTTTTCACAGACACCTCCGCCGCACCGGATCTCTTTAGACTTTTAGGGGCCAACCTTGTTATTTGTTGGGGACTCAAGCCATTGAACTTAACACTCTTGTTTGGATTTGTGGCCCTTGTTTTGACGTTTAGCGATGTTCGCGTGACTATTCAGACGTGATGGAGGTAGACTCTGATGGTCAGGGGGCAACGGTGCCACGTCTTACAGATCAAGGAAGCAAAGCTGCTTTTAAGTTTGAAGAGGCATGCAATTGAGGAGCTTTGGGCTCAGCACGTCTTTGCAGCCTTGGCCGAGGACTTTGATCGAGACAATGCCCGGAATATCTTTTTCCAATTATATCATCACAACACAAGACTTTCTGTGGATCTTGTGAGTGAGGAGTCTAAGGGCATGAATGCCTTCTCTACTACCAAGTAGCAATCATCGGTTGTGTCGGTACATGGTGATTTTCCTACGGTGAAGAAGACCACGGAGTTTAATGATTGGCCTCTGGATTTGAAGCCACATCTTACTGGTGCCGAGGCACGAAGGAACGAGCATTTATACGTTCATATTGTAGTTGTTTTGCCTTTAGTCTCCATGATTTAGAGGGCTACAAAGGCAAGTCCATTCACATTCAGTTGGAGGACGACCATCCAAACTTCCGAAGACCGTACAAGCTCAATCTTTCAGAGAAAGTTGGGGTTTAGATTCATTTTCACTCGACATGAACTGTTGGCCTCCTGCTTGATTGAGTTCTTCAACAGCAAGTATGCTTGTGCCGCGGGAATGCCATCAAAAAATGATATCTTTTGCAACAAGACGGGGAAGCAAATGTGTGGGGATTATAGGCCTATGAATCGTAAGACCAAGTTAGATCGGTATCTCATGCCTACGCCGAAGGGCCACGCTAGAGTATTTTATACTCTAGACTTGCAATGTGGTTACCACTAGTTACCATTGATCGAGGATGATCAGATGAAAACTTCATTCTAGGGAGTTCATCAGGATGTAGAGATCAACTTCACCATTAGAAGTTTCTCTCATTTTGCCTCGAGAACGCATTTGCTGAGTTTCAAAGGGTGATGAACCGCATATTGCCTAGTATACCGTTTGTCTGATGCTACATTGATGATGTTATCATTTTTAGAAGCAAGCCACATGAGCATGTGAGGCATTGTCAGGCGATATTCAAGAGATTATGGTAGTGGAGATTGCGCTTCCAACATGACAAGTGCAAGTTCTTCCACAATTGGTTGCCATATTTGGGACATAATATGATTGTTCAAAAGAATGTAGGCGTGCAGCATACAAAGGTTGATGCATTGTAGAAGATTCTTGCCTCAATCTAAATGCCAGGGTTTTGAATTTTTCATGGCTTGGTTAATTATTATTGTTGGTTTGTCAAGAACTATAGCTTGAGGGTGATAGTCGACTAAGGTGGTACGAATAAACTGTCACAAACCGTTTTTTGCCATATCAAAACTGCTCTTTTGCGTCACATGCCCAATTTTCTTTTGATTTTCGATGTTGGTCTCTAAAATGTGAGTCCTGACTTCCATGCCATCACGCATATTGTAAATTTTCACCAAACCGGTCTACAGCTCAATGAGAAGAAGTATATTTATAATTACTAGATACTTGTCACAGTTTTAAAAATGCAACAAATATATTTCTTCTGGGAGATCAAAAGTTCACAATTCTACAAAACTTTTAGATTACATGCACAATATGATCTTTTCGGTCATTCCAAATGAAAAATTATGATTTGAGACTTAAATTTGCTTGTAATAGAAAAAAAATGGATTGATTGTCAAAAATGCTTAAAATGGGGGTTAAATGTTTATTTTGCTCCAAATTCTTATCAAACCTTCTTTAGCATACAAAAATCTATCGTAAGTGTGAAGTGTTTTCAAAAATATATATTTTTTCCATCATTTTCTTCAAAACCTAGTTTTCGGTGCCTTGAAAAAATTTATATATTGCGTAGTATTTTTCATTTTTGGTACATTTTCAGTCTCTATAGTATGCAATATTTTCATCTCGGAAAAGGGTTTGGCCACTTATAGAGCAACATGTGTTATGACAATACAAAGTCTCAAAAATCAGCACTTTGTTCAAGAGATTTTCAGTTCACCTAACATTTTGTTGGCCATGATTTCTCCACACCTAAAAAATAGACGGTTGGCATTCAACAACAATTTAACAAAGGGCTTTTAAACTAACATACTATGAAGTATATTATTTTTGCTCATTTTGTACCCCCCTTAGTGTACTTACACCCTTGATTGCTAAGTCATTGACTCTTCTCACAGAGATGGATCAACCATGAATCTTTGGACGGGAGCAGCACCAGGCGATTGCTTCTTTGAAGCTCAAGCTCGAATCAGCGCCTCTGCTTCAACGGTCGGATGCTACACAACTATTTCAGTTGGACACAGACTAAAGTATTGTAGAAGTGAGGGCAGTGTTGACTCAAAGGGATGATGAGGGACGTGAGTACGTTGTGGCGTTTGCTTCTACAAGCAACAACAACGCAGAGTCCAATTATTTGTCCTATGAGGAGGAGGACTTGGCCACGGTTTGAGCCATAGCCCATTTGAGGCCCTATTTCTATTGGCACCAATTTACATTGGAGACCGACCATCAGCCTTTGAAGTAGCTCATGGAGTCTGACAAGCTTAATGGCAAGCTTGCCAAGTGGGCTTTGTTGCTTCAAGAGTATGACTTTGAGGTTGTACATCCGGCTACATCACAAACTTGGATGCGGATGGTCTGTCTCGCAAATCGAGTCCTTTGGAGGAAGATTTAACTGGTTCCAAGTGGCATAGGGACTATGACATGGAGTCAGTCCGGAGGTGGCATGCAACCGCTTACTCCAAATTGATGTCTGGCTCCGCATTGACATTGTTTGATTTGGCAATGGATGGCTAATCAGATAGGGTCCAAGTTGTTAGCAATGTGTGGGAAGACGGTCCAGTCTTGCATAAGCTACACCATGGGCCACTTCCCCCAGTTGTTTATGCTATGGAGCGTGATCGAGTTGGTTACCAAATAGCAAGGTTTTATTGGGAGAACGACCTTCTATTTCAGGTGTGGTTGGATGGGACTAGGCGCATAGTTTCGGGGCTAGATCAAAGGTCTATGTTGATATGGCAACTACACAAAGACCTAGGATATTTAGGTGTGCGATGGACTCATTCAAATGTTTTACACTCAGTATTAGTGGACCGGCATGTATCAACAGGTGGTCACGTATGTTTCTCGGTGTGAAGTATGTAATCGGGTTAGATCCAGCTTCAACACCTTATCACCATAGTTGCAGACATTGCCCATTATGGGGCTAGGATACCGGTGGTCTTTGGACATTGTTGGTCCACTTGTCATGACTCCATGCGGAGCCAAGTATGTCTTGATGATGGTGGAGCATTTCAACAAGTGGATTGAGCTTGTGGCTCTTCTGCAGAACTCTTTAGAGTTGGCGGCCATGGCATTCTTTGACCAGGTGTATGACGGTAGCAATTTGGACTCAAAATTCACTAATTAGTGTTAGGAAGTGTTAATTAGAGTCACATATTTGAACTAAACCAACTTTTGTGGATAAATAGGCCAAAAAGCCTCTTAATTGCTATTTCGTAACTCAGAAGTAGTATTATTTCAACTTGGGAATTTATATAGTTAACCAAATATAAAATGGTTAATAGAAAGGGCCCTCACCGACAATTAAAAAGCCATCTTCAAACCATGTTATTTTAACACAAGGAAATGGTTGAGTGAAGGAAAAGAAATAACAAGGAAGTCTGAGGAAAACCGTGAAGAATTAAGTAAAATAAAAATGGTTGAAGATAGTGGAAGGGCTGGAAGCAAGGGCCTTGGAGCAACCACTATTTAATGAATTAGCTTGAGCGTACATAAAAGGTCGCATGTGATTTAGGCAGAATTAGATAGAGTTAAAACAATTACATTTGATAAAGTGGCCTCAATTATTTGAAGCCCATGTGCTTGTCTTGTGGCAAAAGCTTAATTTAATATAAGCACCTCCTAAGCTACAACTAAAAGAGGGTGAAGGGAAAAATTAGAATTAGGTAAGGGTTAGTGGCGGCTTAGAGGCACCTATGGAGGTGCCCAAGAAGGGAAATATGGTAACCATGGTGGCAAACAGAGTTCGCAGGAGCTGTGGCGAGGGGTTGGCGCTCGGCCAGTGAGTTGTGTCTCGGCCTGGAGAGCGAGCGCGAAGAGGCTGCAGAGCGAGCACGAAGAGGCTGCAGAGCGAGCAGGAGGAGGCGTGCAATCGTGAAGAAACGAGGAGCGCCGTGAAGAAAGAGAGGAGAGCAGCTGCGAGGAAAAGGCACGCAGCCGTGAGACCGTGTGAGAGCACGCAGCCGTGAGCACAAAGAGGCTACAGAGCGAGCAGGAAAAGAGCACAGCCGTGAACCGCGAAGAGCGCTGCAGAGCAAGAAAGAGGAGGCGCGCAACCATGAACCGCGAGGAGCGCTACGAGAGAGCTGCGAGGAAGAGGAGCGAAGCCGAGAGACCGTATGAGAGCCAACCGTGAAGAAACGAGGAGTGCAGTTGTGAAGAGCGAGGAAGCGTCGTGAAGAAAGAGAGGAGCGCAGCTGCGAGGAAAAGGCGCGTAGCCGTGAGACCCTGTGAGAGCGGAGCCATGAACTGCTAGGAGCGTTGCGAGAGAGCTGCAAGGAAGAGGAGCCCAGCCAAGGTATCGAACGAGGTTCGCAGCTATGAAGAGCGAGGAGGCGCCGTGAAGAAAGTTGAGCGCAGCCGTGAACGAAGGAGAGCAGCAGATTAAGATCAAGAGGATAGTAAGGGTGTTTGGCACCAAGGCGTCACGATCGACACAACTAGGGAGTATTGCCTTGACGTGTTGATCTTCCTTTTGTTTGAATTTTCTAGGTCTCTTAAATAGTGCGGAAGCACTGCCCCATTCTCGTGAGAATTACATTTTTAATTGTTGCATAATAATTAGTCATACTCTCTACCAGCTAGTGAATGCTTGACTGGAATCCAACCTTGGGTTTGGATTTTTTTGGTCCAAATGCTCGAATTCTTGCTGAACCTCATGTTGAATGCTCACTGCCCCATGTATTTGTTGAACGAATTGAAGTACAGGGAAAATTGGTCCTTGAATTAGATGATATGTGAATGTATGCAAAAATTTGTATTGTGTTGATTGGATCACTGTTGTTCGTCCGTATGTTGAGGTTACCAAGATCCAGTTGAATGTTTTAAGAGTACTATTGTCAAGAACCCGTAAAAACAATAAGGATAGGTGGTAGAAGCGTCCATTTCGGAGTTACCACCAAGAAAGTATGATCAACTAAGATTATGGAATTATTGGGGATTGTCTGTTGCTGGAGATTACTGGAGATTATTGGAGATTATTGGGGATTGCCTGTTTGTAGGAGTCGTGTATTAGTCCTGACTTGATTTACAATGGCCTAGTCAAGTTGATAATGAGCTCCTACTCATGCTAGGAGGTGAAAATTTGGAATTCGGAGTCATAAGCCCAGGGATATAAGCTGTTGAAGATGGGCCATAAGGCAAGTGCGGAATTCAGTTCTAACCAGCCAAGCTTAATCAGAGATTCACGTAAGAAGGGAAATTAAAAAGAACTTAAAAGAGGATAAAAGAAAAAAAAATAGAATCACTTGAACGAAAGTAAGTCAACAGGGTGAACACTGAACACACACTACGGTTGTACGAATTTGTAGTCACGGCACAATTTCAGGGCCAAGTACAAGTTTGGACTCAATTTTAGACTAGATTATTTTATATTTTGGAGAAAATTTTTAGTAGGTATAGTCTACATCTTGCATACATTGAAGAATAGAAATCAAAATAGTCATTGCATAAAATGAAACCCTTAAAATGAGTACAAACATAAAATGTTGGTATTGTCACAATTTCATGTTTCACATGTTTGTACACTCATTATGATGATTTTTAATTATCTTTTTTACATTTTAAATAGCTATATATGATCCCCTATTCTTTGGCTACCACGCCTTGCTATTTGTATAGATAAAATGATAGCCAATAAACAATAAATGTAACAAATGTGGTTTTTCTTTTGGGAATCCAAAACATGAGTTTAAAGTCTTTTTTTCCAAAAAAATTTAACATTGGTGTTTAGGGACTATATATCTAGGGCGGCCAATAAATGAATTTTGAAAATAACAAAATCTCCCTCTTCATTTACCGTATTGGAGATTTAGGTCTCCATATTGCCTTAGTTTTTCTAGAATCCTCATATATTCCTCTCTATAATGCTTTGTACTCAGTTTGTACAGTGTGTACTTGTTGTATTGTATGGACCAATCACAGTACCCCGCGTGGCTTCCAATTTTGGATTTCCCTGACATCTTCTCATTGTCAAGTATTGCCTTTGCAGCACAAATATCTCGTGAATGACCTAAATCTGAAAGACGGCAAAATTCTTTTGTTGCTTGCAAGTGATGGCACACATGATGGTGCGCTTGTCCTTCCCTAAGTACCTTCTCAAAATTTTTGAAACAAACTTCCTAGAGTTGTTCTGCTTTGGAGCTTGAATCGCGCGTGTCAATACAACCTTTGCAGGTGACTATGGTTTGATTCACATTTTATATTCTTTCTATGGTTCCTGAATGTTTTCACGTATGTTTACTTGACCAGGCATAGGGTTTTATTTCCAACTTAAAGAGGTTCAGGGTAACTTAGCTAGGGTTGTATAAAATCCTTTGCTAGTTGTATTTGATGTGCAAAATATAGTACAAAAAATAGTGTTTAGTACAAAGTGTACTATCTACGACGTGCTAAATAGATATGCGACTTGCTGATTTATCCTTTTCTAACTATCCATACTTCCTTTGTCATTATATTTCAGTCCATGCCATGGACTTTACACATGGGTCAGATTTTGAAGCAGACGATTGATTGGTGATGTTGGAGTAACAGCTATTGAGGTGCTACTGAGGTGGACCTAGTAGCGTCCATGAATGTTACCGTAGAAATAGAGCTTGAAGAACAAATCAAGAAATTAAATGAAGAAACTGCAGGGTTTGAAAGACTATAAAAGCTGAGACACGAAGGTGCGGTACTAGAGCGCCTCAAAAAACTAAAAGAAAAGTCTATTGAGTTGGAATTTGAAAGTGAGGCATCAAAACGAATAGAGGTGGCTTGGGCAGTGATGATGATGCCACCCCCGCCTCTCCTACCTTCTATCGATGCTGAAAATCCAACAAAACTTAAGACTAGAAGTGAGCTTGCCGTTGAAGCTAAGGAAGCAGAAGAAGCAAAGAAGAGAAACAAAAGACATAAGAAGAATCGGCATAGATAGGATAATTTCTGTAGGATGTAGTTTGGGTGGTAGGGAGTAGAGTACTTTGTGTTAGACGCCACATGTACTCTTTAGATAAGCTTTCAACTCCCCACTTGAACCGAGCCAATATCCATACTTGGCCTGTCATTCCAATCTTAATTCTTTTTCTATTACACTTTGCAATATTTTTAATTTTTTTCTGTCAGCATATTAATATACTAAAATTCATTAAATTATTTGAAATGAATATAGAGGTTTACAAATGAATATTTTTTAAATACATAAAGATTATAATATACCATTTAATCTTTTTTTATATGTCACATTGTAATATAATATATTTTTCCTTTCTTTTTTGTTTTAAAGTAATATGAGCACATTGATTATCATATATATAAACATTCATACACTTAAAAGAATATATTTTGAAGAGAAAATAAAATATTTTACTATACTAATTCATACATATATTTTCTAGTAAATTGAATGAACAAAAAATAAAGTATAATATCATCAGAAAGCTTAGATCAGCTTGACCACACTAAAACCAATTCTATTTATTTCTCTATCTTAATATAAGTTTACAAATTGTCCTTCCATCTGTCCAACAAAGGATATCTATGTACTTAAAAGATTCAATTCGTTTACTTTGATATTTTTACTGAAAAACAATTTCGGTTAAGTTACAATTGTAGATACGATCATCGTTGTAGTATAGTTATGTGAAGTTACTATACCTTGTTGGAAACAATGGATCCTCTAGAATCTCTTTATATATAAAATAAAATGGGTGAGAATAAGACTATTGATAACATGTGGCAGATACAAGACAAAGACTTAAGTAGGAGATAATTGGGAGATATTTCCAAGGAGAATGATTGCGACTTAAATTGGGACAAAGACTTAACATTTATTTTTTTATTTATACAATTTTAGTTACTCTTACCCAAACTAACATTATTTGTTAGAAACAACGGGTCAATATATATATCTCTTATCTATATCTATAAAAGAATACAGGATGAAGAATCCGTTGAATGGATGAACGCGTAGATGAAAACGACACGTCGAGCTTGGATGAAAAAGTGATGCGAAAGTTAAAAGTTAAAAGCTAAAAACTAAATAAAAGCTAAAAGTTAGGGTTTTGGATAAAAGGACAGGGCGGGGATGGGGACGGGGACGGGGACGGGAGACAGGGAACGGGGGGACGATGGATTGGAAGGAAAGGGCTAGGGGACGGAGAGGTGGGGACTCAATACAAAAAAATGTTGTGTCTGGAGGACACGGGTAACACTCTAGTTATAAATAAAAGAATACAGGATGAGAAATCCGTCGAATGGATGAACGCTTAGATGAAAAAAATGTGTCGAGCTTGGATGAAAAAGTGATGCGAAAGTTAAAAGTTAAAAGCTAAAAACTAAATAAAAGCTAAAAGTTAGGGTTTTGGATAAAATGAAAAGCTACAAGTAAGGGTTTTGGATAAAAGGACGGGGCTGGGATGGGGGCGGGGACGGGGACTGGGACGGGGACGGGGAGGGGGACGAAGGACGGGGGACAAGGGGACAAAGACGGGGGGATGATGGATTGGAGGGAAAAGGCTAGGGGACGGGGAGGTGGGGACTCAACCCAAAAAAATGTTGTATCCGGAGGTCACGGGTAACACTCTAGTCTTATTGTAAAAGAATTCAGGATGAACAATGCGTCGAATGGATGAACGCGTCGATGGATGAACAATCATTTTGGATGAAAAATTAATTTTGGATGAAAAACTAAAAATCAGGGTTTTGGATAAAAGGAAGGGGCGGGGACGGGGGACGGGGGACGGGGGACGGGGGACGGGGAACAAGGGACATGGGACGGGGACGGGGACGGGGGACGGGGACGGGGACGGGGGACGGGGACGGGGGACAAGGGACAAGGGACGGGGGACAAGGGACGAGGGACGAGGGGACGATGGATTGGAGGGAAAGGGCTAGGGGACGGGGAGGTGGGGACTCAACACAAAAAAATATTGTGTCCGGAGGACACGGGTAACACTCTAGTCTATATCTATAAAAGAATTCAGGATAAAGAACACATCAAATGGATGAACGCGTCAGATGTAAAACACGTCGAGTTTCGATGAAAAAGTGATGCGAAAGTTAAAAGTTGAAAGCTAGAAACTAAATAAAAGCTAAAAGTTAGGGTTTTGGATAAAATGAAAAGCTAAAAGTTAGGATTTTGGATAAAAGGACGGGGCAGGGATGGGACGAGGACAAGGACGGGGGACGGGGGACGGAGACAAGGGGACAAGGATGGGGGGGACAATGGATTGGGGGAGACATTTTTTTGGACACAAAATAATGTTGTGTCCGGAGGACACGGGTAACACTCTAGTGTATATATATATATATCATACTACTAAAATCATAATCCGCGCAGTGAACCACGCAGCGATCAATTGCACAGTCAACTGTGCAGTGAACTACAGGAATGGTGCAGTTAACCGTGCGGTTAATTGCGCAGCCAACCGCGCAGTGAATCATTTTACCTTTTTTTAAATATAGTTTGTAATATAAAAACTATATAAAAATGGTTGGACTAATGTGTTGCAAAGCATTAGCTTGAGTTTTTGGATGTGACAAACTTGCATTTGTGTGTTGCAATTTGTGCTCTTGATTACAAATTTGACGTTCAAAATATTTTTCGAGTTAAGCACTAAAAGATTGAATTGTAAATTAAGAGTTGTAAACTTGGAGTGAAAAAGTTGTGAAGTTGGAGTTGTGATCTTGGAGGTTGGCATACAAAGTGGGAGTTGCAAAATTGCATATTCGAGTTGTGGAGATTGAAATTACAAGTTTTGAGGTGAGATTGCAAGTTTTGAGATTGTAATTGCAAATTGAGTTCGTGGGTGTGTGAAATTGAGATTGTAATTGCAAGTTGAGTTTGTGGATGTGTGAAATTTGCATTTGTGTGTTGCAATTTGTGCTTATCCAAAATAAATTTGAAACTCTTGATTACAAACTTGACGTCCATAACATTTTTGAAATTCCATATTAAAATGCAAAAAATCTAAAACCTGATATATTTTTGTTATTCTATTCTATTACATTATTAAAATTCATGCATAGGTTTCAAAGCAATATTTATATTTTATGTAGATTGTTGATACCTTTTTTTTTTAATATTTTGTGATATAAAAACTACATTAAAATGATTGAACCAATGCGTTGCAAAGCAAGTGCCAACTCCTAGTATATATATATATATATATATATATATATATATATATATATATTCCTTTTAATAAAAGGAAAACGATGAATTGGTGATGACATGTGGTTCGTAGTGGATGGGGAATTAATTAGGAGATAATTGGAAGATAACTATGAGGAGGACAAAGACTAAATTTTTACTTTTACTTTTACAAATTTAGTTCACTCATTTAAACTTACATTATCTATTGGAGACAACAGGTGAATATACTAGTTTACATATAATACTAATATATACAATACATACTTCATACAAATGCATGTGTTAAAACTTAATACTAAATAAAACTCCCCCTAATATATAGTATAAATAATATATGATACTATATAATACAAATAGTTTTATAACATAAAATCAAATGGTTAAATTATTACATAATATCATTAATTTAATTGGTATATAGAATACAATGTATAATTAGTTACTAGTATGTAGTATGAATAGTATAATTGGTACCTATTTAACTAGTATAGTGGATGAGTAGTTTAAATAATATATAATATAAATGGTATAATTGGTATATAGTAACATATATTATAAATAGTACATAAAATACATAGTGGCTTGTATAAATACTATATAATATAAAATATAGATGGTTTACTTGATACATAGTTTAATAATATAATTATTATGTATGATAAATAGTATAATTGTATCTAACAATATCCAATAATTACTATGCCAAATATTTGGATTAATTTGTATATAATATAGATGGTATTATTGGTGTATAGTGCTATATAGTATGATTAATATATAAAATAAGTACTTTACTCAGTAAATGATTTAATTGGTGCATATTATAAATAATACTAGGGTTGGTATTCGTCGTCCCGACGGGGAGAGCGGAGGGTGGTGTGTTAAATTTACGTTTGTATGTTTTTTATTTTAAAACCTATAAGCTCGAATCGAATCTAAATCGAATCAAGTACATTCCTCGTTGTCATCAATTGACCGGAGCAATCCCAAGTTAAATAAACATATGTAAATGCAAAAATAAAATTTACCCATTATATATGCATTATGTACTATATATACCTACTATTAACTTGAAATACCCATTATTTATTTCATATACATGTTATTGCCTTTAGATAACTATCATTTATTTTATGTACCCGAGGTAGTATATTGTGTAGTTTCAGTATGTTGAAAATTATGGTTTTATTTTTCTATTTTTGATACATAATACAATTTTAAAACTCAATAAGCCAAATTTGAATAAAAGGGCACTATAAAGGATTCCTCTAAAGGGCACTATAAAGGATTCCTCCAAAAGGCACTATAAAGGATTCCTCCAAAGGGCACTATAAAGGATTCTTCCAAAGGGCACTATAAAGGATTCCTCCAAAGGGCACATATGGAGGATTCTTTCAAAGTTCACGTTCAATTCAAAAGGCACATTTAATTCAAATGGCAATTCCAAAGGTCACGTGACTGGGAGCGGTGGACGGATAGACTGTCGCTTATTATATAGATAGATAAATGGTATAGAATACAAATGATACAATTAGTATATTATATAACTAGTATAATAAATACCTTGTATGATTAGGATATTTATTACCTAGTGTGTATAATATAATTAGTACCTAGTATAAATAGTGTATGATGTAAATGGTTTAGGATAAATTATTATTTAAGTAGTACTTGGTATAATTACTACATAGCATACTAAGTATAGAGTATAAATAATGTATAGTATATAATATAAATGGTTCTATTGGTACACAAAAGAAATAGTATATAGTACTAATACTATATGGTGTATAGTATAAATAATATATAGGATAAAAGGTTTAATCAATAAATTAGTAGATCCCTATTGTTCCAAACGGGCCAAGGTCAATCCCCACCTAAGTAAATATATAAATTAATTAAAAATTTATGATAAACAAAATTTAAAAAACACAATTGAAAGTTAAATAAAAATAAAATTGGAACTTAACTTGAAATAAAAGTGAAACTTCACTTACAATGAAGGAAGGGGTATCACCCAGATATTGTTGGGTTCCATCACCGATTATATATAGACACATACAAAATGTTACATATGAATGCATGTTAAGATGTGAACTTCAATGTTCTTGTGAAATTTTTATAATATAGAAAATAACCTCAATCATTGTTCAAAATAGATTTGAACCAACACATATTTAAGGTAGTATAAATATAATATTTATGGTTTGTAATCAATTGACAAAATCTTTGTACTTTTTATTATTTAAAAGATAATTGTTAGATTGGTTGAAGTAATTATCAATATAGATTTAAGTAATTTAGCTATATTTTTATATTATCTAAATAACACGGTGATTAATTGATTGATTCTCTAATTAACTAGTTAAAGGCATACATAAATAATTAATCAAAAACTTGAACATTTATATGATGTAATTATAGTTATTCGTTAACCCCTAAAGGCCCAAGTGTATCTCCGGGTACAAAAATGTTCACTTTGACCTCAATTATCTTTCAATCCATATGGTCAAAAGTCACAAACTTTTGGCCACTTCATCTCATAATAAGTTTTAAAGAAGATCCTACGGTTACAATTTCACTAAGTTCATCTTAGAAGTTTTTAATCAACAAAGTAGAGATTCCTCTAAAATGGCTTGGGCCTTTAGGGGTTAACTATACAATTAATCTAATCATTCATTTGATCGATTAATTATATAATTTGGTAAATAACTACTTCATGAATAATTGATTGATGAAGTAATTAATTTTATATTGGACATGATTGTTTTCATTAATAATATGTCAAGTTTTTATACCTCGCCATTTAATATGCTTAACTTTCCTTCCTTACATTACATTACTTCTTCATTACATTGATTTAAAATGTCATTTCCAATAAATGTCATTTTAAATCTTTCCAATTCATGTAATTTTAAATAAATATCATGACCAGTAATAGACGATCATGTTACCGGTGATAGGCTGTCGTAGGTGCTTCTACAAAGGGCGGGAAATCGGACAAGCCGGTTGCCATTGTCTTGCACCTTGTGGATGAAGGAGAACTATGGCTCCACTCAAAGTTAGAAAGTTATTGATGATTGTAGAGTGCTTGGGATGAATTGAGATCTGGAGTGTTAGATCAAGGGCAGTTTGGAGGCTTGAAGTGTGATAAGCATTGCAAAGATGATTCTCACTTAACATTTTGCTTGCTTAGGTTGAAGTGCGGTGCTTTCAAGCTTTGTGTGTTAAAAACCTGAGTTGTTTTGAGGTAGAGCATCACCTAAGCAAGCACAAGTGAGGGTGCTTTCTGAACTAGTCCAACATTTTTAGGTTCTAGTTGCTAGTGTTAGTGAACCTGAAAGTGCATTGTGTGTTCATAGTGCACCTAATAGTGAAATAGACCTGGGTTGAAGCTACTGCATCTAAACTTGAGCGAGCACTAGTAAGTCTGATGCTTACTAAATTGTAATATGTGTAGGAATCTAGGGTTTAGGTTTGAAAGGTTCTTATTGATGTTGTATTGTTCTCTTGTGTAGGCAAAAATTTGACCATCATTTTTGTATGTGAA
Source organism: Bryoerythrophyllum caledonicum (assembly GCA_963971425.1). Lineage (NCBI taxonomy): Eukaryota > Viridiplantae > Streptophyta > Bryopsida > Pottiales > Pottiaceae > Bryoerythrophyllum > Bryoerythrophyllum caledonicum. The sequence goes on along the minus strand of OZ020515.1, from coordinate 33,639,003 downwards.
GCTCAAATAAGTTAGTTGCAAGCATTTTTGGGTTTCAATGACCGTTCTATTGTTTTCTCAATTTATACTTTTTGTATAATTTGTACAATATATACAGTTTGTACAAATGTAATTGTTTGGTAGTTACTTTAGAATGGGACGTGGATCATCACAAAGGGACCTAGACCATCACAATGACAGAGTTGCAAGGAAGCGGTTGGAAGTGGGAGCTCTTAAAGCCGAGCATGCCCAACTTGGGCGTGCTTAAGGTGGCCTTCACATGAGGCCTATGCCCATGGTATACACATTATCAAAGGAACCTTGTACCTCAGAGGGTTTTCCTTGATATTACAAGTTGTGTGCTTTGTGGATTTCCTTTCCTCGACTTTGAGATTATAGTCTCTACTTGCCGACATCTTTACCACCCATGGTGTGCCATGGTGAATTTTTCACAATCAAGCAAGTGTTGTGCTCTTGGCTCTTCCAGGGAACAACCCATGGAGTGGACTATAAGTTTTGGGTGGAGGGGTGTGCCAGGTTGGAGGCATGCACGAAGTGGGGGCAAAGATTTTGTAAGTATGATGTCTGGAATGGCTCTATTGATTAATACAACTGTAGCACCTCAAAGTGAAGTTGCTTGAGCTTGAGAGCATTATTTATCCACATGAGGTGATTTAATCATCTTCCATGTTTGTACAATTGGTTTTTGTTTGCTTGCACTTGGTTGTACTAAGTTGCACGTGCTGAGTTTTACAATTATTAGTTTCTAGTTGGATTTGTTTGTACTTGTATTCAAATGGATATGTATGTTTGTGATTTGGTTTGGACTCATGGTATTGAGAGCTTTGACCGTTTGTATATTTGTATGCTAGTTTAGACATGTATGCTTTCAGAGTATCTTTAGGACTTGCAATTTTAATTGTACATTGGTTTGTTTTGTTTGTACTTGTATTCAACTAGATATGTATGCTTGTTATTTGGTTTGGACTATGGCACTGAGAGCTCTAACCATTTGTATATTTGTGTGCTAGTTTGTACATGTATACTTTTCTATCCAAGTATCTTTAGGACTTAAAATTTTGGTTGTACATTGGTTTTTTTTGTACTTGCATTCAATTGGATTTGTGTGTTTGCTAATTGATTAGGACTTATGGTACTGAGAGCTCTAACCGTTTGTTTATTTGTGTGCTAGTTTGTACCTTTATGCTTTCTTATCCAAGTATCTTTAGGGCTTACAATTTAGCTTGTACAATGGTTTGTGTTCAGTTGCACTTTATTGCACTTTGTAGTTCTTGTTTGTATTAATTTGTACTAATTTGTTTTAATTTGTAATAATTTGTACTAATTTGTACTAATATGTACTAATTGGTACCAATTAGTACTAATGTATACTTATTTGTATTGACTTTGTGTACTGAGTTATATAATGATTTGTAGTCAGTTCTGCTTAATTGTGCTACGAATTTGTTTGGAATTTGTAATAATAAACAAATTCAATTGGATTTGTATTATTGTTACTTGATTTAGACTTATGATACTGAAAGCTCTAAGCTTGGTGTGTCATATTGTGTTATTCTATAGGGATCAATATTGGCAAAATTTAAGCAAGAGGTGGAAGAAGAGCCTGAACCTTTGCCAAGTACTACAAATGAAGATCCCACGGGAGTCTGTGGGTTAACATTGTACGTCCATCTAATATGCTCCCAAAATCATATATTATGTACTGTGGGTTTTTGTAGCTCATGTTTGTTGAACATGTTTTGTGCATTACTACCTAAGATGTACATTTTGTTTGGCTTGAACCTTTAATTTTTATGGATGTGTAGGCCTATGCTTGTGGCCCCTGAACATGTGGATCTTCCAATCAATCCAAATCTGGACCCTGGGTGTAAGGAGTCTCACTCATGTGACATTGATTCTGGATTACCTTTGGAGCCGGTGGTGCCGATGGAGCTGGTGGTGCGGGTGTTGTCGGTGGAGATGTTGGTGCATGTTGACCCGGTGGAGGATGTGAGGCAATCCGGAAGGACTAGCTGGCTCTAGATAAGATAGGAGAAAGAAAAGACAAATGTCAGAGAAGAAGAAAGGAGCCGAGACAGCAGTAGAAGACCAAGAGAAGAAACAAGGAAAGAAGAAGAAGAAAAAGGAGACCCATCCACGGCCCAAATTTACATACATTTGTCGCTCTAAGATTTCTCCGTTTGCATCCCACCTACCTAAAGTGACAATGGATTACCCAAAATTTTGCGTCAATTGCACTAGTAGGTATATTGGACATGGCTTGAGTTGTGGGATAGGCAAGCTAAAACAATCACTTTATACTAGCCAAGGTCGACTCTGAAGTTTCCTTATTGATCAACCTGTAAGTGTATAAAAACATTTTCCTTTCTATACCTTCTCGTACATTTTGAATTGCATTTGCCACTTTGTACAATATTGGTACAGTATGTACACATTTTTATTGTTTTTAACTTTGGTAGAAATTGATGGAGGAGATCCTATTTTGCGGTGGAAATTATTGGATGGAGCTGGACGTTGTTGTTTGTCTTGGTCACACAAACAAAAAAATTCTGAATGAATGCACTGATGCATGCACTTGTCTGCGTTCATGTGGAAATTGAGTAGTTCAAAGTGGATCGCGTATCCCAATACAAGTGTCCTAATCTAGAGAAAAGGGATGGGACTAAGATCTAATAATTTTATCCCAAAGGGGAGTTTCGTGTTTGAGTATGTGGGGGAGATAATTGTCACAGATGCGGAGTTGCAGTATTGTAGAGCCTTAGCAAGATTGGGGAAGTCAGAGGCATACACTATGGCGCTCAATGCTGCTTGGAAACCGGAGGAGGATTATCCAGACAATGTGGGATTTTGCATTGCAGCCACAAATTTCTCCAATGTTACAAGGGTTTTGAATCATAGGTATTTCTTTCCAACATCAAAATATATAAAGATGGTTTTTTTTAGGTCTATTTGAAAAAGTATGAATTCTAGTTGTATGTTTAATTATGAATGTGTTTGCATGTATTTTCTACAGATGTGAAGACACAAACCTTATAGATGTCCCAGTGAGGATTGACAATAGTGACATACGATTGTACCACGTGGCCTTCTTTGCACGCGTTAATTTTCTGGCTTGGAATGAATTGGCATGGGATTATGGCTGTGCTAGATCACAAGTTAACAAGGTAGATGCTATATTTCCTTTTCATTGTAAGTGTAGTAGTACTCACTGCCAAGACAGTAAATTTGACCAACCAGCCATTCAACTCACGGTTGACATTTTTAGATCTTAAGTGAAATGATTCTACATGTTTTGTTTCTACATGTAGAATTATTTCAACTTGACCTCAAAAACAATGAACAACTTTGATGATTATAATATGTTCTTATCATGCTATTGTTATGCTATTGTAATTTGAATGTGAGTTTAATATGTATGACATTTGTACACAGACTATGAAATTCGTTCTCAATCTATAAAAAATATACACAAGGTAGGATATTTGTAAACTAATAAATATATTCATATTGGGATACTTCTAAACCATCCATGTGTCATGACTGTTGTGGTGATAGCCAACTGTTGAGTAAAGAAGATAAAAATTAGCAAACCAACATGTGCAAAAGATGTGCACACAAAATTTGGTGATGAATATATTCTAATGCAATCAACAATATGTAAGTTAAAACTTCAAAGGATTACAATTTTATTAGAGGTACTAACTTAGCAACAATTAATCAATAGTTTCAATAGTTTGAGTATGGGTACAAATATACTCTTTAGTCCCTAGCAAAACCCTAAAAAGCTTATCCAAAATCCAATTCAATAGTAGTACAAACTATAACATCACAGAAGAAACAACAAGAGATTTTGTGAACAAGCACCACAATTAGTACAAATCAGGTAGTACAAATAAACGCATTAGTACAATCCAGTTCAAATTATAGCAAATAAATTACAAAATGTGAAAATAAATGCACAAAGTTTAAATAAAATACGCAATTGTTTCCAACATGAACAATCATAACACAATAAGTACAAACTGGTACAAACAAGACGAACCATAAAAATGACTCTAAGTTCAATTTGATCATCATTTCACAAAGACAAGTACAACCTTTACAACTACTACAAAAAATACAAAAAAAAAATTGACCTCGAGTACTTAACCTTAAACACCCCAATTTATAAGCGTTGTACTTGGTTTTTACAATACAATTCTTAGAAACTAGTACAAACAATACAAATAGAATATTTGACGTAGAGTACAAACAGATGATCATCCCACTTTGTACGTGTTTGTTGCAGTTCGTAGAGTCAGTATTCCTCCGGAATGCACTCAATTGTCACTAAATGCTCTGAAAGTAAACCTCTCCGATTTCGTTCCCATAGAGATCTATTTTTCTTCTCAGAATATCCAATAAAAACTAAACTACCAATCAATTGTTCCTAGGTTAGTTATTCTATTCACCCACTTACTACAGATCCGGATCCTTCCGGATTCCGGGATTCATACAACGGCTTCCGGAATTAGTTTCTGGAAGTCCGGAGGGTAGTTTGATTTATTTCTGTTCCTCCTCAAAGAGTCTTCCGGACGGTTTAAACGAGTGACCGGAAGGCCATTGATCATGTTTTGTGTAAGTGGCCCGATTCCCCAGTGCCTTGTGACTTTAAGTGGCTAGATACCCACTGACCCGAAACTTATAGTGGCCGGACACCCACTCTCTCTACTCCGCTAACCGGTGATTGATTGTTGTTGCAAGGCTTGTACTCTCACATCATCCGGATGGCCTTCCGGACGCGGTCACGCAGAGACAAGTCTAGACTACAACAACATTCCGGTAAGTACGGTTGTGATTCTTCGGAGCAAGTATTACAATTTATCAGAGAAGACTCCTTCTAGACCTACTCATCAGGATTTTTCCTATCGTGGAGGTAAACTCCGGCCTCGACTGGAATCCGGCTCCACATGGATTCTTCTGTGCCCTAGAGATTACTAGGAACACCTCTGCAGTTCATCTCTTCCCCTCTTGGCTTCTTCCGGACCCTAGAGACTACGAGGAACACCTCTGCAATAGCCCTCCAGCTCTTCCGGGCGATCTTCTAATATAGGTCCCAACCGATTTCTCTCTAGCTAGCAGGATATCACTCGACTCTGGAAGAATTCTTACACAACAACACATATCCAAATGGATCCGTTACTCACAAAGGCAACACTCCATACCACCGAGACTAGGAAGCAAATCTAGTACAAAAGGTCTGGAGTATATTCAACGTAAGAAAACAAGATGGCAAGTTTTGCCAAAACCCCCCTACTAAGTACTAACTAAATCCCTTAATCTTAGTCTCTACCTGTGAGCCGCAAAAACGGCTCACGGTGACGAATGGATCACACAACGTATGCGTTGAAGTTAATAAGTAGTAGAAATGGGTTAACCAATTGGATTAGCCCATGATTTCTGACCAAAATAACCAATTGGCCTTTTTATCCACTAATTCTTAATTTGGGAACCATATTATGGCAACCAAGATTTTTTATATGGATAACCAAAAAAATAAATAGAAAGAAAGAAAGAAAGAAATAAATAAAACAATAGAAAAATTAAAGGAGAAGGGGATGGAGAAGAAATTACCTCCTATCAATTCGGAGACTGCAAAGTAGTCTCGGTGATTTAAACACGATTAAAATAGGGGTAAAGGGTAGAATCATGGTGAGGAGGAAGAAAAAAGAAAGAGGCTTTAAAAGCCCATTAAAAGTAGTCAAGAAGTATCAAAATGGCTTCGGCAAAACCCCCACGAATTACTAATTAAATTAGATATAAACCCATGCAAGGGGAATTCAAGTTTTGTGAGGTAGGTAGATTTAGCACCCTTGAATTAGTTAGAAAGGCTCACTTATTGTTGATCATGCGCACATCATGTGGCATAAGATTAAAATATTAGTAGAACTATTCCTAGATTAGTGGTGACACCCACTTAGTTATTGCAAAGGTGGCGTGGAATTATTTAGTTAAAGGATAAGGGTTATTTATGGAGAAGGCCATTAATGGAGAAGCCAAAATGACGGCAGGGAACGACGAAGGGAACACGAGGGGAGCAAGAGGCCTTGGAGTTACCCCCCGCAGGAGCTCATTCGAAGGTACGGGTAGGGAATGTGAGAGTGTGAGAGGACTGAGCTCACGAGCCGGAAGCCTGGCTGGAGTACTGAATGTGTTTTCGAGTAACCAAGAGAGAATTCGGAGGGAAGGGAGGAAATTGAGCGAGACAGAGACAAGGGAGAGCCGGAAGCCCCGGTTAGAGGGAGAGAAGATTAGGTCAAGAGCATCACGACCGAGAGAAGAGGACGAACACGAAGAAGAAGATCACAGCAGGAGCATCACGACCGAGAGAAGAGGACGAACACGAAGAAAAAGATCACAACAGGAGCATCGCGACCGAGAGAAGAGGACGAACACGAAAAAGAAGATCATTGTAGGAGCATCACGATCGAGAGAAGAGGACGAACACAAAGAAGAAGATCATAGTAGGAGCATCACGACCGAGAGAAGAGGACGTACACGAAGAAGAAGATCATAGCAGGAGCATCGCGACCGAGAGAAAAGGACGAACACGAAAAAAAAGATCATAGCAGGAGCATCACGACCGAGAGTAGGGGACGAACACAAAGAGGAAGGGCAGAGGGTGAACGGCAATATCGAATCAGGGAGCCTCCCTTTCCCACCTATTAAAACCCTACCTTCTGAATGTGATTGAGTTGCATGTAGTACTTGTCATAGGAAATAAACCCTGATTTGTTATCTTCAACAATCGCGCGGAAGCGCTGTTAAAATTAAGATAGAATTAGGGTTTGCCACAAGGCTAGAAAACCGTTTCTTATAAATACAAGGAGTTAATCCAACGAGGAAGGTGTTGCATGGGCTGTGCATGTGAATGTACGGGTTGTGATTTACTAGAATGAATGGATGGAGTCATGGTGCTGGTGGTCGTATCATTATGAGTCCAAGTTCACGTTGATTGGCTAATTAAACGATGCCATTGTGTTAAGCACAAAAAACTAGTAAAGGTAGAAGAAGAAAACATAAAAAACAAGGTTGTTAACAAGGAGATATGGAGAATATAAGTTCTGGAACCAAGGAAAGTGTCTGTCTGCTGTCCACTGCTGTAAGGGTCATACCTTGGTCTAAACCTCGTCCTGAAGGGTTTAGTCAAGTTCACAAGGCCGAGCTAAACTCAGTTAAGCCAAAAAACGTTGAAAACAAGGCCCTAAGGCAAAAGATATGCAAGTCTAAAGTTTGGGTATGAAATAAGGGATAAATCATTCATTAAAACACCTTTGCATCTATCCCTTGTATGTGGTATGTATGGTTGGTCTCGGTGATGGTTGTGCAAGGGGTTGCATCCCTGGGTAGGGTCTTGTGTTCAAGATAAGCCTTCCGCTAGGGGGGGATTTATTTGGCTAACAACATCCTATCTGCAAAAAATCCGGAGAATCTCACCCTAGAGATCCGAGAAATCCGAAACCGTTACAGATCTGATCTCAGATTCTAAAAACTCGGAAAAAGTTCCGAACTCTGGATTTTCTATTCTAAACTACAAAAGCTGGCAGTTGATTCTGCTAGCAGCCAGGTGCAACGTGAGCCCCATTGTTAATTGCTGTCGGTCTGAATTTTCAGCCCAAAATCGCTACATCTTAACATTATTCTAAGGCGGGGCACCCAACACCCGATTTCTCCCACTTCTACGCGCGGGAGATATCTCCAAAGGAACCCGCTGCTTACCGTTTCCCTTCTTCGATGTTGACGGAGAAGAGTCGACCTTCCGGGTTGCAGGTTTGGCAGCTGAGGAAGTCCTTGCCACTGGAGTTCTGGAGTCTGGAGGCATAGGTTGTTGTTCCTGCGCACCTTCCGAAACTGGAGGGGACTGTCTTTCCATCTCGGCAGTCGATTTGACCTCTCTGACTAGGTCCTTGTAACTTCCGGAAGGACTCTTTGGTCAGTGTGCTCGGTGATCGGTTTCCTAGTCTTGGATACGGATTTGAGTGGTGCCCGGTGATCGGTTTCCTCCGGAGGATCCCGTAGTCGCATTGTCGGAGGCGTCAACAGATCCGGAAGTTGCTTCAATATCTCACCCGTGCTGAGGTTGGGAGACAACATGCCTTCCGCCGGTGCTCGTGGTGATGGTGTATCGAGGTCTTCCGGATTTAACGAGGTCCTTATGGCTGGAGCCAACTCGGACTGTGGCGGTTTCGGAGGAGCCGTAGCCCGGTCAGGGGTCATGAAATCCTTCGGTACTTGGGCCGCCTTGTCTTCCGGATCCACCTGGGTGATGTTGTTCACCAGAAGCTGTATCTGTCCCCAGGTGTGGCCTATTTTCTCCGCTTGGTCGAAGAGAAACTGGAAGATATTGGCTCGTGTCACCTTCTTCTCCTTCTCCACCACTTTGGTGAAGAGCTTACTCCGGTTAACCGTATCCATAGGAAAGTTCAGAGCCTCCCGGACCTCCGTCAAGGCGGCTGTAGATTCGTTGGCCCTTGCCTCCGCCTGTTTCCGGGCAACCACCGCCAGTGCTACTTCTTGCCGTAAATGCGCTGCCTGCTTCTCCAATGCCGTATTGGCTTGGTACATGTTGGTGACCTGTAGATGCACCACCTGTAGCGAAATTTCCTTGTTCCGGAGGTCATCTACCCGGAGGATGACCTCTTCCATCCGGTTGACACCTAGACTCTGGAACACCTGTTTTTCTCCTTTCTTCATGGCGTAGCTCAGTTCTTTGAGGGCTCCCACTCTCCAGGTTAGTTTGCACACAATCTCATCAATCTCCACCATCTGGCCTTTGGAGTCTTCCGGGTCGAGCCTCCTCCTCTTTCGGTTGGCTTCCTCGGACGGCCCGCCTCGTCTGAGCTGGACAATCCGGTTGAAAGGCTGGTGTGAGGACTCTCCGGCTCCGGATCCTTGTCTAGTGTTCATTTCTGGGCCCTCCGATCTTCTTCTGGAATGTCTGCCGTTGTTGAATCCGACACCGGTTCAGCTTCCGGTTCGGCTTCTCCTCCGGACTCTTCTTCCGTCTCCTCACCTCCGTACTTCTGGAAGCTTAGGATTTCATCATACACCCTCTGTTCCGTCTGGGTGAGTTGCTGATAGTGGCAGTAGAACTGCGCCACATAGGAGGCCAGAGGGGTTGCGAATTTCTTCACCTTCTGAAGATTGGCCTCCAATCGGTTGATCATCTCGCTCATGAGTGTCCCCCAATCCGCCAGTATCTTTACCCGGAGCGCTCCGTGGAAGGTGCAGGCCCACTTCGACACCAGCTGCTTTGGCTTTTCCGGATAGAAGATAGGGTTTAGAAACCCTAGCACCAGCCTAGCGTCCAGATGCTTCAGGTTGTGGATGTTGTACCCCTCTTTTGGGTCGGCCTTCCCTTCAAACTCCTCCGCATGGAACTCGTCCCTCTGTTCCACCACCTTGATACGCCCGACCCGGAAGTCATACGCCTGCGTCCATTCCGGAACTCCCCATAGCTCCGGATGGGCTTGTAGCATCCCTTTGTACTTGGAGTCCGGCGTTCCTATCAACTCCCGGACGAACACCTCTTCTCGGATGCCCCAGACAACGTCTAGGAATTTGCAGCCCATTGCCGGTAAACTTCCCTTTAGTAGGATGTATTCGTCCGGATCTGCAGGGATGTCCGGCATAAGCTTTATTAAGGACGGAAGCGCAGCGGCTGACGCTTCGTCTCGATTTCCTCTTCCATCCCGGTTCGTCTTCTTCTTCTTGGCCATGACGCCCGTCTTCATCGGTTCTGCCTAATTCCTCACTCTCTCTTGATGTTGTCCCTGCACGCACTGTCCTCGCAAAAGCTCTCCCTAACGGACATACGTCCGTTCTAAATGTCAATGCGAGAAAACCCTAATGGCCAGCAATTAGGAGAAAGAGAGAGAGAGAGAGGCGCGAAGAAAGAAAGAGGTTTCCCTCGCATCACCGCTTTTTATAGTTGGTCATTAGACCAGCCCTCCAGAAGCAGTACGGTTGATGGTGACAGCTCCAAATGACAGACTTCCTCGGAGTTCCAACAACTATTCCGGCCAACGATTTAGTAGTTTTAAGACCAATTAGAGATTTCATCCACGTTCACCCTTCTTTATTCCTACAATTGATTGTAGGTTTTATTCTAGCCCAGACTATCGTACTTATTTAACTAATTTTTATGTTTTTGCCCGATTTTTAGGTTAACTTCCGGAACCTTGTGGAAACATATCTAATCAATACTCCAAATGACATTTGTACCTTCATATGTACAATTTTGCAGACTAAATTCATTTTGTGCTTAGCTAATCACATGTGGATATTGCATTATGTAAAAACAATCCTTTTAGTTTTATGAGCAAATCAATCTTAAGTACAAATCAAAATCCCTTACTATAAATCATATAACGAGTACAAAATCAAAATACAAGCAAAGATAGATACAGAGAAGATCAACTTACCACAATACTCTTTTTCAAATCATACAATCTCCAAGTGATTGAATCTTCAGTTGTGCTTCTGCCATAGAACACGTAATAAATACCTCAGATACAAAGGTACCCTTCGTACAAAATAGAAGAATTAGCTGTAATGAATACAATCATTTGTAACAACTTCCTACCTTTCCAAAGAGACTAGAATAAAGTCTCCAAAACAACCTAGTTGCTAGGTACAACATGTCAAAACTATATGGTTTGATAATAGTCACCTTAAAAACCATAAATTGCTTGAAGTTCTATAACTTACTAATTTAAAGACAAACACCCAAAAACCTACAAAGGGAGGAAGAACGGCACATGCAGAACTTACTCACGTTCATGTGTACATTAAAATGAACTTGAAAGGCACTAATGTTGCTCCCATCTTAAAATCTGTAAGTAAAATTCATTGTGAGGTAGAGTAGAGCACAAATAAGCTACAAACTTGACAATACAATTTGAAGTACAATATTGTACTACCCATAAATCCTTGCAATCTCTTTCTCACAATCAAAATGAAATCGGCAAAAATTGCAAGACAAACCTTCACGTCCTCTAATTAGCTGATTCACATGTGGTGGTGGGAGATTGATCAAGGATTTCCCCATCTTCTATCACAACGTGCTCAAATAATGCCTCACTACTCCTAAGAGCTTGACTAGGAGAGTTGTCTACAATGTTACAAAGTCCTAGGTAGAGCGCAATGTTGCCAAGTTTTGATTTAGGAGTTTCAGAAACATACCCATCAGTTATTGTATCCATAGATACATGATGAGCCGTGCACAATGGGAAATAAGAAGTGATGAGTTTCTAAACATGTCTAGAGTTTTGAAATAGAAGGTTTGACATTGCCATGGAACACAAACTAGAACAAAAACACGCACATTACAAGAGAAAAAAGAAAAACAGTCTCAAGACGGAGAAGAAGTCTGCCGACGTATTTGTTGTCTTACTGCCTCCCCATCTCTCAGACTTTCTCTAGATACAATGTAGTCCTCAATCCTAGCACAAGGACCTTTCCTTTTTGATCCCACACGTTTATCTGCAAGGCCACTATTTCACATTGCCCTAAACAATGACAACTCCAAATTCTAAAAAACAAAGAAGCACTAGTCTACCACCGTCAACACCTCAAGCACACCGCCATTAACCTCAAGCACATTACCATCATCTCTGCACAAGTTGTCTACACAAGTCAAATTGCAAAATCCAGGTGGTTAGTGCACTAAAATTTTCAAACTCAGGTACAAATTGTATGAACAGTATACAAAATGTGCGTAAACCATGTCAACGGATAAAATGTGTTAGGTGTCAGAAGATACGACAGATACACCATGTGCACGATCTCCATGATCTCTCACATATCCACAAAGCTGCCTGCAAATCGGGGATTCCAATTTTCATACAAATTGTACTCGTCTTATTGTTTGTACAAGAAAACCAAAAACGGCCAGGGGGTCGACCGTAGTGTGAGTTCACCCAACAAAATTAAATCGAAGAACCTTAAATTAAAAAGAATTAAAAACTTGAAGGATAAAAGTAAGTTAAAGAAAAGACAAAAAAAATTAAAATATTAAAAAATATATATATATATATATATATATATATATATATATATATATATATAAAATTAAACATAGAAAGAAAAGAAGGACATGCTGAGACGGCGAAGAATACTTAAGACAAACTAATCTAATTAAAAAAACACTACTTAAGTTTGATTATCTAAACTAAGCTGAAGTGAGCCATCCTAATCCATGTGGTGATAAATACCTTAAACCCTTGTGAATCTCGTGTATGTGTGTACATGAGCACCAATCTTGCAAGGCTGAACCTTGAATTAGAACCTTGTCTTCAAAACAAACTCTCCTACTAGGAGGGGTTTTCTTTGTTCAAATTTTGGTGCGTCCGCCGGGAGTAAAACGTGCCCATTGCTTGGGAGGTTTGTTATTACTAACTGTGGAATTGAGTCCAAACGCATGTGAGTCTACACTTACCTCGCGGAGCGACGTAGAGGTGGGGACGAGTCCAAGATATAGGGGTGCTGATTGAAAGGAGCGTTGCATATGGTGAGTCCTCCACACCCTCTCTAGTCTAGTAGGAATTGCGATCATGACTTAGAATCAATTCGAGCCAGTGTACCGGGTTAAGAACACTGCTGAACCATAATGACGGACTTAATTCCCCCTTCTAAACCCTGCCACGCGATCGATTAGGGCTGTCCGACTTAAATTGTAGTGAATTGTGAATGTAAGGTTGACCTAACAAGTGGTACGGTTGGGGATGCTTGAGATGAGTACTCCCCTTCTTAAAACTCTAATTGAATGATTAATAGCTGGCCACAAGTATTCGCTTATGTTTGACTAGGTCCGCGGGGTCTTGGTCTTGGTCTAATTGTGCCAAGGTGGCTGGCGTTGCAGCAAGGTAAGTACCCCTTTACGGTGTATGTATCACAAGTTACAATCACCAAGTATTTTTTGTTCCATTTTGTGTCGTTTTCCTCCTAGTGGACAATTTCCAACCTAGCTTTTTGGAAGGTGAAAGGGGAATACCAACAGATACCAGGGAAAAGAGCACCTTCCATTAAATTGGTGTTTGGGTAGCCCCACATAGGGATTTGTATCGTGTGGCACCGATTTGGGGAATAGCTTTCCACGACGTGATTTCCGTAGATACACTCCCCTTCTGGTAGTCATTTTCTCGTTTCCTACCTATATGGGGGAGTTTGTAAACAAGATTCTTCGGCCGCATCCCCGGCATTTTAAAAATCTAAAGAAAAGTCGCAATTTACTGTCCTTGAGTCATTGGTTGGAACGAATAGGTTCGGTGCGGTATTAGTGGTATACGAGGGTTTAGTATGTGGCAAGAATACTCACCTAAAAGCACTTGTCGTGTACTAAATGCTCCTCACCTCAAAACATACTAGGAGTCGTGGTCGTGCACTTGAATTGACGTAGCACTTATGGACTTAACCGGGCAACCTTGGGGTTTAAGCAACCACATGCAAGGAAGCATGAACGTAGGGATTCTCCTAGTCTAGAAGATGTCCCGGTTCAAGGGATTGTCGCAACGACCATCCCTTACCCCACCCTTGGAGGCTCAAGGTGAATGGAGGAGTAGGTCTAGGGAACCCACATTGGACACCACCGACACCTTCAATGGATTTCTAAAAGTACACCTAGAGGCAATACCAACCCCTTCTCTATTCTCCCCCCTATTCCATCTACTTCGTTTGATTCGGTAAATACTTCAACCACAGCTCAATACGAGGGCAGCTAGCCAACTCCTACTATGGCATCGGAAGGAGTACCTCCTCCGCCTTTAATCTCTATCAATCCCTTGGTACAGCCAAGGGGTTTATCCATTATAGTACCTGTAGGGTTATATGCAGCTTCTATGCTTCCTAACTTGCCAATCTTTAAGGGAAGTAAAGATGAGGATCCTTTTGCCCATGTGGAGTGGTTCTTGGAACTCCTCACCACTTGCCTGATCACGGATACGAGGTACTACCTTGTGTGGTTCTCGTGCACTTTGAAGGACGCCACATATGAGTAGTATAGAAACAACCCACTCAACTCATTTGCCAATTGGGATAGACTCATGAGGGCATTTTTGGAGCAATTTCGGCCTGAAGTAGGCCAAAGCAATGTCCTTACAATCCTAGCAGCATTGAGACAAGGCGTTAGGGAGGAAATTACCGCATACATTAGGCGGTTTGAATTAGTAGTTATAAGGTTTGTAGGAACCCTCCTCACCGACGATACCCTCATCCAAGTTTTCATCCACGGGTTCAATAGTGAGCACACAATTAGAAAGATCTTGAGGGCTTGCCCGACGACCTTAGCAGCGGCCAAAATCCAAGCAAGATTGATTGAACAAGTGGAGAAGGACCACAAATGGATGTGGAGGAAGGATAACCATCACATCCCAAGCTTCATCCCCATTCATGCCAAGGGCAAGGAGACTGTCCAAGAACCCTTCCGAGGTCGTGAGGATGCTCCAATTTCCCCCATGAACTATTATCCACCCCCATTGAATGTTAGAACATCCCCCACACTTCCGAAATTCACATACCCGGATGAAAGAGGTAGATGAAAGGACGGCATCTAAAACAAAATCCTCCAAGGCCAACAAGGGTTCCAGAACCATTAGCTCAACAAATCAAGGCCATGCAAGATCAAATGACCTTGTTGATTAAGAACCAATCACCAAATCAACCACCTCCATCCATAGAGTCTGGTAGACATGCGTCGGGCCTATGGTGTACCCAATGTGGCCAACCGGGCCACACAAGTCCATTTTGCACTACCATGATGGCAACACCTCAAGACCAAACCACCCACCCCTCTTATGTGCCTCCTCATAGGAACCAGCTACCGGCTGGAATCAACCATGGACCACAAGGTTATGCATCCCCTAGTCAAGACTATGGAGGATTACAACGATTGCATTTTCAAATGCACCAACTTTGTCGAAAGAGACATGCACCGGGGCAGTGTTGAGTACGGAGTGGAGTAATATGCACCAATTATGGCGGTAACCACCCTACCCATGCATGCTGGAGACTTGATAAGGTGATTCCCATGACCTTTCCGCTAGAAGATTATCCACAATAGGCCCAAGATGATTTGAGAGGGCCACGTAACCCTACCTCCAATAACACCCTTAGGCCACCGAGCATTTATTACAATTACAATAACAATCATCAAAACCAAAATCCTCCAATGGGGATAAATACTAGGAATGGTTACATTTCCCTTAGCCAAGGGCAGCCTCACGGGGGTAACAAAACCAAGGGCCACAAGACGTTCGTTATGCTACAGTCTCGTGTGATGTGATGTCCAACCACTCCCCCTCTCTCACGGAACTCAACGTGGTCTTCCACGAAGTTAACTTAGCTAAGGAAGAAAATTCTTGTGAGTTACCAACGCTAGCAATCCAAACTCGGTCAAATCTTCTAAGTATTCAAGCCCCCTCCATCCATACCGGAGGATAGTAATAACTTGGAGGATGATTCCCCCACTTCTCCGACTTAAGTGAAACCACAAGGGAAGCTGTAGAGAAGACTCAATGGGCCAATTCTAGGCCCTCTCATGGAACCTCCAAGCCCTAGAACTTGTCGATGCTGATAGAACTTGTCAATGTGCTGTTAGAAAGCATCTTTTCATAAGCTATGTTGCTACTTATCGCTTTGCCGTTGCCATCTGTATCATACACCCTGAAAATAATTGCAACATGGCATTCATATATAAGTTACTAAATTAGACATCACACGGCAGAGAATTACTTATTCATTCACTTCACTTACACTCAACTTGTTGTCTTTTGTGGTGCTTGCACTGAAGGGAGAAAGCAAGGCAATGAACTCCTTGAAATTCAACCCTTCCAACATCTTCAGCAACCTCTGCAAAACAGAATCGTTCCCATACATCAACAAAACACCTAACAAACAATTAAACTCATTAATTCACAGTTTGAATTGTACCTGGCAAAGAGGATTGATAGCAAACTCAAGCACACCCATGAACTCATCAGCGGAGATGAAGCCCTTCCCAATACGGTCCAACTAACAGAATCGCTTGTACAAAGCAATTATCTCCTGCAGCAAATCCGTCAAGGAAAAGAAAAAATCATCCTGAATGTCCACAGCAAAGAGATGATCCTAAAAACATGTAACAAACTAGAAGCCCTGAAAATTCACAGCTGGACAGATTTCACGTGAACTGCCAAACCCTAAAGCATGCAAAATTGCTCCAAATACTTACTTCCTCATAGCCTTTCATTCTAGAAATTCACAAGTGAGTATAAAAAGCTTATAGAGGTTGTTGCAATGGTTTTGGAGATCTTCCAGATCGTACTGCGTGCGTTCTACGTGAGAAGCGATGACGAGTTCTCCATCGCTGCAAACCCACTAAACGTCAACCCAGTTGCACCCTACTCGTGTGATTGCTTTGGTTAGACGATCACTGGTTGCTCGATGCGGCAGAAATGGGACCGAGAAAGGTGAACAAGTGACGAACGAGCGAGCTTGGGTGCGACAAACGACGGAGACAAGGACGACGACGACTTTGAGAGTGGAGGGTACGGGGGGCGGATATGGGGGTGGGGTCAGAGTTGAACCGGGTGGAAGAACTGAGCTGTACTGGGCCACTGGGCGGGTAGAATGGGCTATGCCGGCCAGAGGCGTAGTCCTCTGAGGAGTCCTTAGGGCCGAGGAGCTCCCCCATAGTACCCCAAGTTCCCAAAAACTTGACCACCTTTCCCAAGCCAAGTCATATGCATGTGGTCCGAGTTACTAACATAAGACCTTAAAATTCGGGATGACATGCGGAAAACTCTTCTATCATATAGAATTTGAACAGCAGCACCAGATTCCGATCCGGACTTCCTTGCTTCGGAATTTCATTCGAATTGCTGCGCAACTCACCGACGACCGGAATCCACACGAGACGACTCGAAACCCGGCAACGAATACACGCTATCGCTCATTCTCCGCCCACAGCTTACAGCACAAACAAGGGTCGCTTCCGAACGTAGTCACGCAGCTTCCTTGCTTCAGATCAATCACAAGTGCACTTTCAGAATCACCCTTTTCTACACTACGCGCCATCTCATCTGTAAGTCTCGTAGACTCATTCGATCGTGTAGTAGTGAACGTGTGTGTGTACGATCATGGATCATATCATAGTGCGGGTGCATAGACGTCAGTTTCGATGAACGAGTTGAAGTTCTAGGTTATGTACGGTTACCACTTCAGTATCTGTGCTGAAGAATATGCTCATTTGGCCGAGGACGTTGAACTTGTGAAATTCGAGGTCAAACATGTCTAATTTGTTAGTTTTGCATTCAGGACTTGATTATATGATCCAGTGTATCTTGTTATGACGTTTCCACTTTCCAACATTCCTTCCTTGACAGAATCGTTTGAAGAAGAATAAGGAATTGCAGACACTATTAGTCATTGGACACTGAGAATGGTTTGAATGAGTTTCTCACACACTAGTTTTCCGAATGCGTGACCAGTGTGGCCGTGAAGTCCATTCTATTTCGAAACTGTGGGTGTCATGAAGGTGACCAGAAATTTTTTGTTCGGTTTTTGTATAATTTTGTGTATTGTCGCTCATGAGATTGAATTTGTGCAAGGCAGGAAACGAGTACGTGGAGATAGCCTTGGTTCGATGACTTAGATTTCTTGGGAATCGAGTGTGGCCCGCGAGCGCCATTTTGCTTTTGAAAGCGACCCAATGAACGGCCATGTTAGTTACGCGAGATTACAGCCCGCCGCCGAGGAGGAAGGCGACGCGCAAACACCTCAAAATGCACTCAGAGACGTCGACGGGGGTGCGCTCTTCGTCCTCGAGTCTAAAGGTGAAACAAAACCCTAATCGAACACCGTCTCTCTTTTCTTCTCAATTTTTACCTTGTGGCGATAGGACATTCCCATTCATGTGATTGGGAGATTGGGAGTGAGCAGGGAATTGGCAGCATGCTGGCTTCCATCTGACCACGTCCGTAGCCACCCCTGCCATGCTCACCCTTCCGTTCGCGCTGCGGGAACTCGGATGGGTGGCTGGAGTTTTGGCGCTCACTCTCTGTGCTGGCGTTTCGTTCTACGCCTACACCATCATCTCGCAAGTTCTGGAGCATTCCGAACGACGTGGCCATCGGTTTCTCCGTTTTCGTGATCTGGGAGCACACATTCTCGGTACTTATCTCCTTCCTGCTCGAGTTCGTCTCGCTTGAAGCAACGATGATGCCGAATTCTAGATGCTATTACCTCGGATTCGATCACAAGGATGGAGTGATCTAATGATACCCTTGCGATTTTTGCAGGGCCATGGGGTTACTACGCAATTGGAGCTATTCAGATTGTTGTATGCTTGGGTTGTGTAATTGGAAGCTGTATCATTGGGGGCCAGAGTATGAAAGTAAGTGAACATTTCCATTTACTCGGTCCATCTATAATTACATCATGTTGAACTGAAGTCTTTAGAATACGATAGAAATCTGCACTAACTTCAAAATAGTGTTCCAAAACATGTAGCCTGTTTGCCATGACTTTGACATTGAAGCTTAATATATGTTGTAGAAAAGGAAGCATCTCATCTTGGAAGGGGTCATTTTTTACGAGGGCTTACAGTGTACTTCGTTTTGCAGTTGATTTACGGTATTTATGACCCAGATTGCACTAGACCACTCATGGAGTACATTGGCTTCTTCGGGATTATCATGTTGGCACTCGCCCAGTTGCCATCATTCCATTCACTACGCTACATCAATCTTGTCTCTTTGTTGTCTTGTCTGAGCTTCGCTCTTTGTGTGGTGGGAGGCTGCATTTACGCAGGTACGCACACAGAGATAGAGTTTGGATTTGTGATAGAATTGAATCTAGTTTCAATTGGAAGTGGAGTTTATGTTCTTTTTTTCGGTCAGCTCGATGGACATTGTCACGGAAGAAGTTGTGTTTCATATCTCTGGCTTGGTTAATTTGCTCCTGGTTTGACTTTGACAGGCAGCTCCGGTGAAGCACCGTCTAAGGACTATTCTGTACCTGGCACCCCTGTGTCCAAGCTTTTTGGCGTCTTCGAGTCTCTTGCTATCATCACTACTACATTCGGTAATGGAATCATTCCAGAGATTCAGGTAGAGTTGGCCAATGTTTTTTTTAAGATTCGAACATTGTTTCCTCTCATGAAAAATGTACCTAATAGGAATGAGATACTCAGATATCAAATATTCAGAAGCTGGGTCTTACACCCATCATCTTTAGGTGTCTCTGTGCACCTAAAGTATGGTTGATACGAACTGATACAGTATCATTCAGGCAACGTTGGCTCCACCAGTGGCGAATAAAATGTTCAAGGGCCTGTTGGTTTGCTACGGAGTGGTTATGTCAACATTCTTCTCTGTGGCTATATCTGGATACTGGGCATTCGGAAACCAAGCTGCAGGCTACGTCCTCACCAACCTTGCACCAAAGGATGGGCCCGCCCTCGTCCCAAGCTGGCTCATCGTCATGGCCAACATGTTCATTCTTGCACAGCTCATTGCTGTGGCTCTGGTAAGACTTTGAATCCCAATTCCAGTAAATTCATTATCCCATGTTAAGGAGTCACGCTAGAGCATTTCCTAGAAACTTTCGATGTACAGGATGAGGTTTTTTGTACAGTACAGAAAACCTTCCGAGCACAGTTGGCAGAACTGACTATATTTTTGGATTGATTGTTTGGAGCAGGTATACTCGCAACCAACGTTTGAGATCTTCGAGGGCCGGTCGTCGGACGTGAAACAAGGGAAGTACTCAATGCGCAATCTTGTGCCGCGTTTCCTTCTGCGATCTGCATACGTCGTGTTCGCCACCTTCGTCTCTGCTGCGCTCCCGTTCTTTGGCGACATTAATGGTGTTCTGGGAGCCTTCTGCTTCACCCCCTTAGATTTCGTGCTCCCTTTCCTCTTCTACTCCGCTACCTTCGGCCCTTTCCGGGGCTCATCTCGGTTCTGGATTCACTGGGGCATCATCGTTCTGTTCACCTTGATTGGACTCTTGGGGTGCATCTCCTCAATTCGGCAAATAGTCCTGGACGCCAAATACTTCAAGTGGTTCGCTGATTTGTAGCAAACTACTGACGCGGTATTGCTCATTATTTTTACTGATCATTTATTATTGTGACCGTGCAGATTATAAGCGTTGATTGAGATCTCGTGAAACGAGTTCCAGTGTTTGAACAACAATCACTTGCTTTGTGTTGACCGATGTACTACGTATGTTCTGGACGAGAATATTGGCGGTGAACATCCAAGAAATCTGGAATTCGTGATGTTGAACCCGACAAGCCTTCCGATCATGAACCAAAACCTGATCTTGAGCGCAATCTAACGCAGGGTAACATTTTGCACACTGATCACTGGGACTGCTCGACACCCCTCCCAGTCTCGTCATAGTAACACTACGACGAACAGCGTCATTTTTCATTCTGCTCTACAAGGGAACCCTGTGATTTTCCATTCAAAAGTGTCGCTCTTCATTCACTAAATGTTGCTCTTCGTTCACTGAAAATCGGAAAAGCGTTTACTTTTTTGTCCTTTGTGACCTAATTGACTCCCTCAGAAAATACATGAAATAGTAAATGAAAAATGACAGGGTTCGTTGTAGTGTAAAGCCACCGAAACCTAAATTCCACCTACTGTACATACCTTAGTAAACATACAAACTGTAGAAGAGAGCTCATGTCCTAGCTTAGATTGTCAAAATCGTGTTTCAGTATGTACCACAAACATTCTAGATTAATATTCAGCGCCCTACCTCGATGCCATCTGAAGTCGATAGATTCGGACCTCGTCTTCCGGACAGACAACCCCTTTGCTCCCCGCACATGCACTCAGAAAGCAGGTTTCAGGGACCTGACCCCTGCTTTTCGGAGCACTTTCTAGGAAATCGTCCCCTACATGCTGACCATACCGTCATGTAAGTTCGGGATGAACCAAACTCTGAACCAAATTCTGAACCAAATTCTGAATCATGTGCGTAGACCACTTGATCCGCTGCTTCCGGTACACGATGCTGCCCCCCCCCGCTGGAGCTTTGGTACACACCGGCACTGGAATCCTCCATGATGCCTGCCAACGGCAACCGCGGCGGACTCAGACGGCCCCCCTCCGAGAGCCCCACCCATTTCTCCGCCGACGCGGGGCTGAGGCTCAGCGACTCTGGGTTGCCCAACCACCGGCCGTTGTAGCCCTGGGCCCTCGTCAGACAAGGACGATTGGATAGGGTCTGCGCATGCCCATCGTCCAGGTCCAGCTTCATGTTCAGCGTTGTCCCCTCCGTCTAATCTTCCAGGTCAGGCTTGATCTCTGCATCCGTGACAGGGGACGCACGCTGTGGTGTAGCGAATCTGGATGGCGATGGAATCTCTTTCACGCTGGCGCTCTTTGTAACAGCTAGTTTCTTGTGCTCTCCTCGATACTTCTTAAATTCCAACCATTCCTCGAACTCGGTTCTTGTGGTCGTGTCCAACTTCGCTAGTGCTTTTTTCATTCCGTCCTCCTCCTTCTCAGATTTTTCACCGTCCTTGTCTTTATCCTTCTTCTCAGATTTGTCGCTCTTGTCCTTGTCTTTATCGTTTTTGTACTCTAAGGGTTTGAGGCGCTCCTCGATGCCGAGAAGCTGGCGACGCGGGTCTCGAAGTAGTGGCTGGTGGTGAAGGTGGAGTGGATCTGCCCCTGGATGTTCCACCGAAGCTTCTTGTCCTCCATGGACTTGGGGAAGCGCCACATCATGGTGTCGGCGAAATCGTTGCCTGTGAAGGCGACACCACCTTCGCTGGTGAGGGGGAGCTGGTCCAAGGGGTTGCCTGGGACTCGCCGCCCCCATTTCCAGGTCGAGTTCATCTCGTTCATGCGGTGGGGGTTGGACCGGTCAAACGACAGCCCCTTCATCGACTGCAGCGTCCACACGAGGCTGCCGCCGCGATCGTCCGTCAGTGGGAGCCGCTCAAACCGCCACGACGTCGACTTCACGGTGTTGCACCGAGGCGCCCGCCGTGATCCCCAGCGCCGCGGCGATTCCTCTCGTCGCGCCGTCTCCTCCTGTTCCAGCCGAGATATTCTCTCCCCTCCCGATCTTGAATGTGTTGTTAGACGACGAGTTCGTCATCGTCACGTTCGTCCCGTCCTTGGTCTGCGGCATCACTGACAGCGTCACCGCCGTCGGACAATGCCTCATGCACATGTCGTCCCACCGCGAATTTTCCACTTTAAACCTCACATGCTTCACCCCTACTGTCACCTGGTTTAGAAACATCAGAACACAATAAGAAAAAAAAGAACCTGACAATTGAGAGATGAGCTTCAAACTGGAAAGCTTCTTACCTGCAAGAAATTAGCTTGCGATTCCACATTCGCAATGAGCTGAATGTTGACTTTCGCTATCTGATTGAACAAGAGCGTGAGCTGCTTATACCGCCGGAACGGCTCCTCGTCCTCCAAGGCATACTCGACGGGCATCATGAGGAGCGGGAGTTCGAGCGTCATCTCCCATATCCCGTTCTGCGCCTGGGCGACGAACCGGGGCGTCCATGACGCGATGCTTCCATGACATCTTCCATGGGCTTACCGCACCGGGCCCATCGCGTGCCGTCTTCCCTGCCTCCGCTTCTTTCAAGAGCGCGAACGCGTTGAACAGCCCCACCAGCATGCTCCCGCTCAAATGCTCGCCCTGGAGCTCCCGCAGGCGCTGCACACACCGCATGTACCCTATACGGACGTTGTCACGAGCGCATGCCCGACCGCCTACGATTCCGCGGGCCCTTCCACCACGACTTCAGCCGGCCTGCGTCTCCCGCTCAAATGCTCATCCGTCGCGCCATTCTGCTCAAAATTGCGCCATACCTCAATTACCTAGGGCGCGTTCGCTTCCGCGTACGCCAGTTCCGGCGCCACGGTTAGATTCGGCGCCTGGTTCGCCCTCGCCGCGGCCTGCTCCGCCTTGTGCAGCTCCTCTGCCAGGCTCGTCGCCTTCTCGAACCCCATGATTCTCAATACCGCAAAATAATACCTCTACGTAAAAATAGCACACTCTGTCTCTCTACTCATCTGCAAAATCCCCTCCTAAACTCATACACTACCAACGTGACGCCTCTAAACCTGAGGTTCCTGCAAATACTGGGCACCAACAAGTTAACTCACCTCTAGACCTCATGAAACCTACGACAAGCTACAACTGCAAGCTCCTCAGGAAACGCTTCCCCAAGCCACGACAACGCTCATGATCCCACGAGCTTGCAAACCAGAGAAACATCAACCTTCACCGATGAAACTCTCAACGTCACGACAGAAATTAACAGAGCTTGCAACACACAAAAAACTGATCTGACTGACCGGCTATGATACTCACTTTCCTAGCTTCTCCCGATTGGGGACTGTCAGATGATCGATCTCAACCTTAAGAGATCCAGCCAGAAGAAGAAAAACCTGCGTCAATTTACCTCTCGTGCTAATCATGTTGACAGATGCTTCACAGAACTACAGTTATTAGGTTTAGTTTTAGGCTTAGCAATCAGTATAAATTTGTTGCACTGCAACCATTGTATCTCTCTCAAAGTCTAAAGTCAAACCACTTCGTTGGTTACTTTGAACATGGTATCAAGGCAGGTTTGCTCTTTGGCCGTTTTTCTTTGACATTCTAGCATCGTCTAGATCTCACTCCAAAATGGAGTCCGTACGCAGCGGAAGAGAAGTCCCTGAAAGCTCTAAGCTCCAGGGCGTCTCAAACTATACTCTATGGGCTTTCAAGACCACTAACAATCTGCGCAATGAGAAACTTTGGAAGTTCGTAGATCCCACCTTATCTCCATCTCGTGCTGCAGGTGCATGTGACATAGGTGATTTGTCGAAGATCGCTACTTCAGCAGCGATAGTTGCAGCTGCAAGAGGTAAGGCGATTCAAGTTGAAGTAGATCTGGAAGAACTTGATGATCTACGACACAAGGCTATCCGCATCATTACATTGTCAGTTAAGGACTCCCTCCTTCCCCATATCATGCATCTCTATGATCCTAGGCAGATGTGGGTTAAATTGAAAAATCTCTTTGAGTCTCAAACCACGAATAGGAGGCTTACCTCCAAAAATCTGTTCAACAGTTTAAGGATGACAAAAACAAAGTATGGAAGAACACCTTAGAAGTGTCAATTCTATTGTGAATCAACTTGCCAATATTGGTGTGCTCCTGCCTGATGATCTGAGAGATAGGGTTTTAATGAGCCTTCTCAGTAGTTGGACATTCATGCAACAGCTTATCAACGCTAGAGAGAATCCAATAACATACACAAATTTAAAGGCCCTACTGTTACAAGAAGACGCCATGAAGACTACAATCAAGGCGCAAGAGGAAATTGAAGAGGCGATGGCGGTCTCGCAAGAATTCCGAGGCGGACGAGGGAAAGGAAGAAGAGGCCGCATGCTCGGGCGAGGAGTCCGAGGATCTTCCCCGACTTCGACTGCGAGGCTGTCGAGAGCAGGCGGCAGTTCGGCGGCGGTTGGCGGTAGCTAGGCGGCAGTCGACGAGACTGCACCTCCCTAGCGCTACACAAGTACACAACATCGTCCAAACCCCAGTTTTGATTCCCGCAAAGGCAAATGTCATGAATGTAGATCATCTGACCACTGGGCGGACAAGTGCGAGATCCGACGCTTAAAGAATAATAAAGATCATAGCTCAATGAAGAAGTCCAGTGTTGTTGAAATTGCGAAGTATCTTTTTTTGGACATGCCTTCTCCAGCTTCGGTTCTTGGTCAAGAGAGCTGTGAGAGAATTGAAACCTCACCCTATAAGTTCTTGATGGATCAGAATAATTTGAACAAGATGATCTTTTTGAAAACATTGTCATCAACTTTATTTAGGCGCCAATGTCAGTCGATGGTCCTAGATTTGGACAACACCCTTCTCATCGACGACAACCCGGAGAAGAGCGTTTGTAATCATATGGGAAATGCCATCTTTCTTCGTCCGTGGAGACATGCGGCTTGTGATGACCAGTTCCTTACTCAGGAACTTGTACCTTGGCTGCAACGTTTGGTTTCCGAATGCCCTGTTGGGCAATTACATGATTATGTTAATATCAATCGCATAGGGGTTCCACCGTTGGCGCCTAATAGTCCTTTCATGAAATATATTGTAGATGGGATGGTGCTCTCAAACAAGAACGTTGGTTTTGTCTATGAAATTCCACATGGTTCTACTTCATCGGCTTCATAGTTCAAGGGCTTTTTTTTGTGTAACTATAGTAGGCATTTAGTATCGACATTGTAAACACCCTTTTACATTTTGAATATATAAATATTTTACAACTTCAAGAAGTTATTTTGTAACTTATTGGCATTGTCTCTTGTTTTTCGTTTTCTATGTGCTGTTATTTATCTTTCGGTCGGTTTTAGAATTTATCATTGTTTTCAGTATTATTGTTTATCCTCTCGTCGAGCGTATTGTTTTTATTATGGATTCAAGGTATATTGTATTCCTTTGGGCTTTCATCTTTATCTCGGGTCGAGCATGCGTTGGATTGTTGTGACTATTGTTATGCTAACTCATCGCTTCTTTTATCTCATGTGTCTTTTGAAGGTTGTGAAGGCTACCATCCCCCCTCTATGTAGAAGTGATCGTAGTAGACCGCCCTCCAATTGTGGCTCATTTTCTAAGTACTTTGGGTCTCTTCCTGGAGGTTTTTCCCAATCTCACCATTCAAAGCCGTTTCTTGTGTGCACTACAACCGATGTTGCCTCTGCTATCATGGACTTTTCTACACAGAAGGTTGATGATGGTGTTGTTGATAGCCCTCCTGAGCGGAGGGCTGGAATTCCTTGTGTAGCATCTCCTTTGTCACTCAAGCGGATGTGTGCTTCTGTAGAGCCTATTGGCAATTGCACTCCTAAACGGCAGCTCTATGTTAATGGTGCAATTTGTGTAAACGAGGTGAAGGATTCTGAGCCTATCTCTTCCAATTTGATTATTCCGCCTTCATTAATTCTTGTCCAGCCTTCTCCTACCTCTACTAAGGGGAGGCAACTTCCTAGTTCAAGATCTGAAGGTATTGTTGGAGTTAGTAATCCTCCCTCCCGTTCAACGGGATTGCATACTGAATCTCTCGGTTTTAAGCCTAGTTCTTGGAGATCCGCATCTTCACAGTTTCATCGGAATTCACTATGTTTGAGTGGAGGTGGTGGTTCAGGGGCTGATAGTGGTCAGTGCCATCAATCACGTCATTCACCTATGCTAAAATCCGTGAATTATTCGGAAGTGGATGATTACTATAAACCCTATTCTCGGAGGAAGGAAATTATGATTGGGTATGCGAAAGTGAAAGCGTAGGAGGCCTTGCTTCTGCAGACATGAGGAGGTGGTTCACCCATTCCTTCTAGTGATGGGGGAACTCCTAAGTAGGAACAATTTTATATGCTTTACGAGTCCTTTCTTGTTTTGTTGTAGAGACGATAGCATAGATCCTAGACTACTATAAATAGAAATTTGCTTGTGATTACCTATGTTGGTAAACGATGTCATGAAAATAAAATTTTAGTACTATTATTTTCCATTGTACTTACTCTTCTTTGACTATGGTAGAATTATATTCTCCATAACGATCTACTACTAGTATGTCTTGTGTGATGCAATTATGGAGCGTCGCAATGATGATGTTGTTTTATTGTTGGATTTGAGATGTTTCTCGTATGTTACATGATCTATGCCTTTGTTTGCAGCAACTTTTCACGATATTT
Organism: Bryoerythrophyllum caledonicum; assembly: GCA_963971425.1. NCBI lineage: Eukaryota > Viridiplantae > Streptophyta > Bryopsida > Pottiales > Pottiaceae > Bryoerythrophyllum > Bryoerythrophyllum caledonicum. Next base: position 33,612,249 of record OZ020515.1, on the reverse strand, counting down.
GTGTCCAAAGTAATAGGCTTTCAGTCTCAAATCTCACGATTTGTCTCATTTTAATAAATATGGTGTTCAAGTAATAAATTTCAAGTTAAATCCCTTATTTCCACCTTTGTTGGATATGATGATCAATCCAAAGCATATAGATGCTTTGATCATCTACGCCAAAAATTTATTATTTCCCGTAATATGAAGTTTGATGAGACTATATTTGGGCTACCATCCACATAGCCTTCCCCACCTGAGGACTATTATCACGGTCTTGATAAATTTTTGCATCTGAACTCCTCACGAGTCCTAACTCGGCCCGTAGAAAGCTCTGTCGACAAGGTGTTTAGCCACCCTGCACGTAATCCTCCTCCGTCTTTTAGCACCTCGCTACGTGGCTTGCACACCCTGGTCATTAATTTCTGCATGCACCTCCCTATTGTCCCAACGAGAGATGATCCGCCGTCGGGGTTTCAATCTGCAAAGAGCCCCTCAGGATCTCTAGCCGCAAGGAGCCCCTCGGGTTTTCAACTTGCAAAACGGACCTCCAACCAAGTTTCTATGACCTTGGACAGCCACACGGTACCTATAGGTTTTCCAACAATGGATGACTTTGATGATTCCAGTTCATATTCCGGTTTAGACCAACGGCCGGCATTGAGAGCCCCTATGGAGCCAAAACAATTTGGCACGCCTCTACCCCTAGTACCAACCCTCCTCTTCTTTCTTCAGAACCTTCTTAATATTTGTCTCCACCTGAATTTGATATTATCCATCATCCACCCCGACGCTCAAACCGCTTCCGTAAACAGAACGTCAAATCCCATAATTACATTCTTTCAATATCTCTCGAGAATTTTGACCAATGCTTGACCGAGGATACTCCACAACTTCAGGGGGATAACCTAACCTTCAAAGAGGCCTCGCAACACCCAAGATGGGTAGAAGCTATGAAGGAAGTAATTACATCTATTCAAGAAAATTGCACATGGGATTTAGTACGACTACCACCCGGAAAACAAGCCATTATCGCAAAATGGGTTTACAAAACCAAAACTGCTCTACTTGGACAAAAATCTCGTCTTAAATCCCATCTTCTGGCACGTGGCTTTCAACAACGCCACGGTATAGATTTTGATGAGATCTTTGCGCCAGTGGTTAAATGGTCCACCATCCTCGCTTTGACAACCCGGGCATCTCAAGTGGGCCATAAAATCCATCATTTGGACGTAAAGACAACATTTCTTTATGGTTGTCGTAGTCTAGTAGTTTGTAATTTTCAAAGTTAACCAAAATTAATCTAAAGCAAGCCCACCTAACCAGATCGTTTCCAGGGATTTTTATCGTGTGTTAAACTCTCTAAATCTAAGGACTACTCACACTTAATACCTCAGCACATCCCGGAGGATGGCTTCCCCGGTACCTCAGTGACCGGTAACAAGTAATCACAAATGATTAAATTTAAACTAATAATGTTAAACGTCTGAGTAGTTTTCCGATAAGTTTTGACAGTGCCCGAAAATCATTGCCCTCTGTTCTCACAGTCCAGAGGCCACAATATCTACAATCTAACTCTACACCTTGAAAGAGTTAGAAGGTTGCAGCTAGTTTACCGGCCTTTACAGTCTATCAGAAAATAGTCTATGTAAACCAGTCCCGCAAAGCCGGGTTTCAACTACAACAACACCAAATGAATCAAACAAAGAAGATACAAGAATTACAATAGTCTAATGCTAAGCAAATCACATAAGCAAGACAACCTTCCATGGGGATCAAGGGACTTCATCCACTGTAAGGGTAGAAACCCTGGAATACTTCCAAACTCAGGCTTAGCCGAGATTTCTTCCGGTGTACCAAGAGGGGGGATATCACCCCTCCTCCCTACCAATCCAAACACTTCCCACTTAAAGGATGCTATCATAAATAGCCGTGGGCTTTCTGGATCTCATCCAATAAGCAACTCTTCCCGATCCAACCGGTCAAGGGTTTAGAGTAGATCCCGGATCTTACTCCACGTATCTAACTTGGATAACCTACTTCCTCCGGAAGCCTTAGCTCACATTCAATCACATAACATTTAACAAGCCACAACCTTGCACAACCTAGCAAAGACTCACTAGGAGGACTCAACTTTCTCCCTCTCTATTCACACAATCTCAAGAAAGACTCTAAACACAAGCAATGAAGGGAAGATACAAGCAAAGAAACAAAGAGAAGAGTACTTAAATCAAGAGCCCAAGGCTCTTTAAGTACACAAAGGCCACTAGCTACCCTCCAAAACTAGATCCCCAAAAGATAGAAATGGCATCTAGATTCAAAATCAAGGATTGTCTAGTCAGCGGTGGATTACCGGTTAGACTAGTGTTAACCAAAGATTTGGACTCATTGTAAGGTCCCGATAGTAATTTTTTGATGTTACTAAGTAGTTATGGCTAAAAAATAAAACAGTGGATGAAACTGTCTAGACTGACAGTGGATGAAATTGTTTGGATTTTGGATGAACTGTCCGGATATGAATGTCATCCATCCGGACATCTCCATCCATTGTAGAGGATTAGGGTTTGGAGGGGGTAGAGAGCGACTCTCTGGGATTTGGGAGCTTTTTTTTCTGTTCTCTTGATGTATTCCAACCTAGAGTGTAGAAGTGTGGTTAGAGAGCTAGGAAGTAAAGGTATCGTGTCAATTTGGAGTTTGTTGTAATGCTAGACTCAAACCGGACATCCTCTGTGTTAAAGGTTTGCCATACAATGACCCACCACCCGATCACATTAACCAAAACTACACCATTCAATTCATTGAATTCACATATTGCAACAATAGATTTTCCCAAAAAACAATTCAAAACAAAATAGATAAATACCAACCCCTTATTGAGGATATCATCGCCCTTGGATGGAATGTAGACCCCCTCATTATAGTCACGGCCGGCGCTCGTGCCACCACCTTTATTCCATCTATGAAAATTCTAGAGGATACCTTCAAAATTCCCATTGAAACAATTAATACCTCCTTTAAAAACATTAACACCATAGCTATTCAATATGCCATGTCCATTCTTCTACATAAACGCAAAATCAAAAACAACCAAGCCCTCCCCGATACACAGGACCCCCCTTAAATTCTTCTCCCACCTTGATTTATCATGACTAGTTGGTTTTGAGGTTTTTTGACTACTTGTTTCGTTTGTGGTTGGTTAGTTGGCTAGTTGCTTGGTTAGTGATTGGTTGGCTGGTTGGTGGGTCCTTGGTTCTTTGGCTACTTGTTACATAGTGTCTACCCTCGAGAGAGGGCAGTAGTTTCAGCTTACTAATTCCTTGTCCAGTGGGCATGGTCTTAGTAGTGGAACGAACAGACACTTTATTCACGCCGGTCTCCTTCGGAGACCGGCGTTCTTCTTCTTCTGAATTTGGAGTTGTAGTGAGTATGGAAGTGGTTTATGGAAGTTTGAGTAAGTAAAACAAGACTTGGATACTATCTATTGTGTGTTTGTGTTAGTGTTGTGAATGTGTGAGTAGATCTTGTTGTTCAAAGAGCATTTGTGGTGAAACTTGGTTGTGGTTATTGTAGATCTGGCCTAAATACACTAGATCTGGTATAGATCTAGCTTGATTTACTAAACCCTAATCAAATCTAGTGTGTTAGAGTTAGAAACAAGTCCGGATTGTTGTGGGTATAGTCTGATTTGTTGTAATCTAGTGTGAAAATGCTAGATCTGTGAATTAAACCTAAGAGAACGAGTGGAAACAAGATTCCAACTAACTCTAGATCCAGACCTAGATTCAGATCTAGGTTGAATCTGGAGTTTTAGATTTTGTACAAGTCCGGTTCTGGACTTGTGTCTTACTACTTGGAACTTCAGTTTGAACGAGCGTAGAGAAGATTTTTCACTTGATCTTGAGGTGAAATCTCCCTTTAACATCATCCTTGTGCGGTCTTCATCTTCATGCGGTCTTCATCCTCGTCACGATGGTCTCCATCCTTGTGCAGTCTTCATCCTCGTCACGGGCCACGGCGGACTTCATCCTCATGCGGTTTTCATCCACGTCACGGGGTCTTCATCCTCATGCGGTCTTCATCCTCATACGGTCTTCATCCTCACCACGGCGGTCTTCATTCTTGTGCAATCTTCATCCTCATCACAGCGGTCTTTATCCTCGTGCGGTCTTCATTTTCATGTGGTCTTCGTTCTCGTCTAGTGCACAAAACCCTACTCGTGTTCATGCATAGAACCCTCTTCATGGCGGTCGTCATCCCGATGCCCGGGGTTAGCACATACCCGGCTAATATCCAAGTTTCCCCGAGTATCAGCTCGTGTTTATTTTATTTTTTGTTTTTGTTTTCCATTTATTTTCTTTTCTTTTCTTTTTTATCTTTTTCTATTGTTATAATTTTTAAATTCCTATTCTTTCGAATAAGAATTTAAGTCTCCAACAACTAAACTATCTAAAAAGTAACCTACAAAACTAAAATTAATCTATCTACTAAATGAAAATTCAAATAGATAATTTAGCCCGAAGTGGTGATTTGAACCTTGGTCCCAGAGATTCTTCTCGGACACTCTCTTTAAGTTTTTTTGAGCATCAAACTTGATTGTTTAAGGCCCGATTTTAGCAAATTATAATACTAATTAACCAATTCAGCATTCTCCTACTTTCACTAAGTACTATACAACCCACTTCTATGTAATAATAAGTACTTTGCCAATTATCTAAACTAAAAATCACAATTTTAGCTAATTTTTTTGGTTGGGGCAACCCACTGGGAGTTTTAGACTCCCACATAACCCCTATTTGTGTATGAACGTCCTCGTAAACACTCATTTAACATCCGCCGGGTTGTAAAGTTTTACCCGGGAACCATTTGTCTGGTTATCCAAAGGAGTCCCGTCCAATTGTTCCAACTACAACCTTCCATTTTCAAAGATTTGAATGACTATACGGATCCATCCACCGGGTTTGAAGCTTACCCAGGAAGACTTTGTGCATGTTATCAAAGAGAAGCACTATCTTGCCTTCCCGAATTCCGATTTCCCGGGGCAGCTTCCAGTCAAATTCCTCCTTTCTCCGGCCTAGAGTGAAGATCATCTAGTCCAAAGAGTCTCTTTGGTGCTCCTCTAGTTGGTCAATTTGTAATAGCCGGTCCCCCAAGTCTTCAGTCCGGTCTCTAAATTCTTGGGCCATCACCTGGTAAGTCTCCACATTGATCTCAATTTTCTGTAAGTAGATAGTCCTTCCTGTAGAGAGTCCTTCATGTAGTCTTCTTCCAAGTCTACTAGGAAGTAGAGAGTCCTTCGTGTAGGCTTCTTCCAAGTCGTGTTGTAGGCAAAAACCGCTGAATCAAGCTTCTTGTTTTAATCAATCTTGTGCGCCGACACCACCTTGATCAAGATATTTCCTTCATTTCCATTGGCTCTCTCCATCAATGCATTTGCCTTTGAATTGTACGGCGTTGTCTTCTGGTGCTTGATGTGATAACGCTCGGTAATCTGCTCAATGGTAACATTCAAGAAGTGGGTACCCCATTCACTAATCAACTCTATAGGGTATTCAAACCTCATCAAAATCTGCTCAAAGAGGAATGTGGCAACGTTGGTAGCATCATTCCTCTTTGTGGCCCCAGCCTCCACCCACTTGGTAGCATAGTCCGTAGCTAGGACTATATACCGGTGTCTACAGGAACGTGTCGGTGAAATGGGAACGATAAAATCAATACCCCACATGGAAAAGGTGCTAATGAAATTATGGGTGTGAGAGGCCAATGATGCCGGAATGATGGAGTTCTGGTTTTTTGGCATGGGTCACAACTATACACAAATTCCTTAACATCTCTATTCAAATGCGGCCACCAATATCCGGCCTCCCGAATATGCGCCAAGGTGCTCACTGACGCAAAATACCCTCCGGCCGGTCCTTCATGCAATGCTCAAATGACCGGTCTTCGGTTCTAAGCACCGGCAAAGCTTGTCGTCTGCTCCCATTCGAAAAAGAACCCCTCTAATCAAACAATATGGCGCCACGTGGTGTCAAAAAACACTCTTCTTCTCCCGGTTGAGGTGGGTCGGGTATCTTCCAGTCTAAAGGTATTCAATAATCTCTTAGAAGTTAGATCTACCGGTCCCTACAACTAGGTATACGAGAACATCTCTTTCGCGCTCCAGGAAGTTGGTTTCTGGGACCTCCGGGAACTCAACCGGAAACTCTACAGGCAAAATAGTAAAACTTTCTAGACCTCTCTACCTAGATAGATAATCCGCATTGCAAATAGATTTCCCAAATTTTACTACGACATAATTGAATTCTTGCAATAATAAAATCCACCTATCAAGTCTTCTGGACTAATCGGGTTTGTTTACTAGGTATTTCAAGGCATTATGATCCGTGTGGAAAATTACCTCATACCCCAGTAGATAGTGCCGGAACTTTTTGCAAGTGTAGATCACCACTAGAGCTTCTCTCTTTGTTGCCATGTAGTTCTTTCTGCCGGGCTCATTTGCCGGCTAGCATAGTAAATTGGATGCTCCCGGCCCTCCTTGTCTGCTTGCCAAAGTATGGCTTCCAAACACCACAGAGGCATCCAAAGTTACATGAAACCGCTTACTCCAATCCGGAGGAGCTGGAATGGAGGCGGTTGCCAACTTCTTGTTGAGATCCTCAAAAGCTTGTTGATTAAACTCCGTTTACTAACAATACGACCTAGTAGTAAACCACTAATCATTCCAAAGAAACACTTACTAGGATGAAGTTTCAAGTTGGTTTCCCGGCATCTCTAAAATGTCTTTCGGAGGTAGGTCAGGTGATCTACCCACCGGCACCCCTGGGAACCAATGAAACACATGTGTGAAAGAGGGGCAGTAAGTAGGGGCACAAATGGTGGAGGGAGGGTGGGGCAGCCCAAATCAAGGGGAATAATGGTGGAAGAGAAGACCCCACGAATTCAAAGAAATGGGATAAATAGAATTTTTTTTAAAATAGCATAAAGTGCCTTGCGGCGGGCCCGGCAGCTCATGGCAAGTGGCACATGGCAGGGGCTGTGGCGAGGCTCGGGTAATGAAAGAAATGGCACGTGTGCCAAAAAAAAAATGTCGCCCTATAGTGGCGGGCCACCCTTGAGGAGTTGCACAAGTCCCGCACAGGGGAGTGGGTGAATGACGTGGCCCTTCATTTCTTGAAGGGTCCCCATTTTGAAGCCCTGCCCTCATCTATAATATTTGAATAATTCAATAAATTCATTAAAATTAGAGGTTTTACCCATTTTAAAAGAAAGATTCTCTAAAATAAGTAAAAAATTAAATTCCACATTTCAACCGTACGGATTTTCAAATTTGTAAATTTGTAGGTAGCAAATAATTTCTCACTTCATTTGCTGTCATTTGCATTGTTTTATACCCCCTTTCACTAAAGTATTTATTTGAGTATGATGTATCCCTCGAAATGTCCTCAAATTTTGCACACACTTAGCTAACATCATATTCTTTGCATTGGTAATGGTTTCCAACACAATGCAGTGTAAATACTAGAAGATATGCTTCGTCACAGTGAGCTGACTTTGCCTTGCAAGAGGGAAAAAAAACTATCTTGCACTTCAAACACTATAATCTTCACATTCGTGCGGTGGATTACAACCATAATTTTACAAGATTGTTACACATGAGTCTATTTTTAGATCTTACGGTTAAAAGTTGAGAATTCTTCTCAAAAATGTAATTATTGCGGCCATGTTTGACAATGGCAATTTTGGACAAGTTTTCGACAGAAATTGTCAAGGAATTTTAGGGGTTAAGAACCATATTGATGAAAGGTAAGGGAAAGTGGAGAAACGTTTGCCCGGGGGAGAGGATGAACACTGAGTAGAGCTCTGCATTTCTTGGTGAGGGGAGTGTAGGGACTTAGTTGCAAAAATACATAACGCACACAACAGGAGGTGGCTGACCCTGTTGATGAGCCAACGTTAGTTTTTTGTCTTTGCATGTGGGTAGGCGTGGTAAGCAGAGTGAGGAGATTGATGAAGCTCAAAGATCTTAGATCTGAGGATTAGTGGTTTGGTGTATGCATGTTGGAGGACTAGATCTTGTGTGTAGAATCTGTAGCAAGGGGACCTGTGTTGGAGCATCGATCTAGACCTCTTAACTTGCTCACAAGATTACTCTACCCTAGATCTGAAGAAGGTTAGGCTGAATCTGCTGCCTCCTACACAAATCCCTCCCCATCTCCGACCCAGGAACTCAAGCGCACAAGATTGAGGTCAAAAACTACTCGTCGTCGCTGCAAGGCGCTGGAAACGCTACATACTAGGCTACATCTCACCTCCACATTCATTGCCGTCATTTCTTTGTACACTCTGCTTTGCATCTACACTATTCTTGCCTCTCTAGACACACCAACATCAAGATCTTCACTCACAAGACACCAGAGCATTATACACTCAATTAGTTTCTCACCATCATTGGACTTAGCACAACCTCCACCCACACAGACATAAACCCTATTCCATTACAAGTATGCTTATGAACTATTACAGCTAGAAACTAACCATACTACAGCAGAGACAAACGGAATAGGTGCGGCAGCAATATTCCAGGTTAGGAACCTACTACCCCTACTGGTGACTCCAGGATCAAAAGATCCGCACTCAAACGTACGAGAGCCACCCATGAAAGGAGCACAAGCTGTTTGGCACCTAGCAGCAAAGCGCCACCGAATCTGCGCCAGGATCTCCATCCAAGAAAACGAACAACCGAAATCAGGTAAGTCCCTTTCTAAAACACATCTCTCAAGTTATCACACAGTACACTCCTTACAACCCCTCCCTTTCACATTTCGATATGCACAACTAGTAACACTGCACACACTACACCTCACCCTAGAATCCCTATCGACCTAAACCCTAGCACCTATCACGATGCACTCACACATACTAACAATCATAGATACAAGACTGCTGGTTTGAATCATACCTGGGAAAAAAAGGTGTCCGAGCTGCTGCAGATTTAGGGTTTACAGCAGACTTTCAACTACAAGGTCCAACCACTGATATCAAGACCTATACCATAGACAACATCAACCCGAATCAGTAAAACAAGACCAAGTATTGACATCCACAACAAACAAGACCACACTAGGACAAGAAGGCGGAAAACGAAGGACACCAACAGCAACCCCAACCTGACCCTTCCCAACACCCATCTCAATACCCAAACTCTCCCCAGCCTCCCCTTTCCCCCCCCCCGCTACACCAACACCCCCCTCCTCACACCTAGTCCCCTCCCCAACCCTCAAAACTCCCTCCCCCACTCTGTCAATCTCGCTCTCCTCTCCCCCACCCCTCTCCCCTGCCTCCCAACCTCTCAACTACCAGTAAAACACTAGCACCTACCCCACCCATAGAACCCGAGTAGACCTTCAACAATTAGAAAAAATAGTTCTATTCGAACCCTCACCAAGCTATCCAATCCAAAACCCCACCAGGCACTCCAAAAAGAACAGAAGACCAAACAGAAGCAAGACAGACGCTATAGAAACGAGCAACATAAGCTACGCTACAGAAGAACGACAGAACCGAATTCAAGCGCGCACGAAGACACAATTCAGGAAGCCAAAGGCATCAAAAATTGCACGTATCCGCAGAACCCGGAGCCCAACTAGCAGCCCCAGAAGGAGCCAGCACCGAAGCCTGTGCCCAAGGAAGCCAGTATAGCAGGAGCAAGACTGAAGTTGCCGACGAGAGCAGCACGAGCCACTTCAAGAAAAGGCGACAGCACCAAACGAACAGGGCGATACCAGCCAAGGAGAGCCGAATACTACAGCAGTCTTAAGCAGCCCGCCCCTATGAAACCCAAGCCCAACAAGCAGCCTTAGAAGGCGTCAAAATTGGAGGTAACCCCAGAAAGAGCCAACACAGAAAGCGTGAGACAGGCGCTGCAGCCGGGAACAATACGAGCAATACCAAAAATAGGAGACAACGCTAAATTCAAGCGCTCACAGGGACACGACCCAAAAAACGCCGAAAGCCAAAGGAGGAGAAAGCAGACAATACCCGAAGAATCCAAGCCCAGCGTGCAACCACAAAAGAAGCACGTATCGGCGCCACCTCCGAAGGGAGCCAATACAGGAGGCGCGTGGCCAAGGCCGCAGCTGCGAAAAGCAAGAGCTACCCCAAAAACAGAAGGCAACGTCCGAACCAATCGTGCGTAGCAGTTCAACACAAGAAACGCCGAAAGGAGCAGAAGACGGGAGCAGACCATCCCCAAAGGACCCCGAGCCCAACGAACTAATCTAGAGGAAACCTCCCCCGAAGTCAGCCACAGAGGAAGCCAACTGGGAAGACGTGACGCAACAGCTACAACTAGTTACTCCTCACCACCAACACGCAGCAAGTCCAAACGCACTAAGGTAAGTTCCTTCCCTCTTTGCATTGGTGCATTTCATTCCAGTACTAAGAAGAATAGTAACAAAAATATTGCCAACGTCATGTCCACGAGTATATGGAATCTCCAGTTCCGAGAAATGATGGATAACCATAAACCGAACATTGTTTTTAAAAGAAAAAATAGGTAGGAAAAACACGGAGGTGGTTGGCAGCAGCAAGAAAAGCAAAGGCACCGGCGAAGAAGAAGGTACGTCCCCTCTCCTTGACCCGATAACCATGTCGTTCAAATTTTGGCTAGGGTATGAAGCCATGGAATGCCTCGCAATCAAAGAGGGACTTGAAGAACTCCCACGTGATGAGAAAGTGGAGAATATGATGACAAGAAGATTCCAAGAACACGAAGCGAAGGAGTTCAAAGCCGCAAGGATGGCATTTCCAAGGATCCCACAATTCTACTACCCACTTTCAAGACCGGGGAGTGATGAACAACACTACAATATCACTCAACTTCCCAAAGGCACCAAGATCACCGGTGCCACAGATTTGGCCCTTGACTTCCATGTTGTTGTTTACTTTGAGCCATCCTCCTCTCTCTTATTGCATGATGATGTCCACAAGATGATAACACATAGAGTAGAGGTCATGGAAATCAAATTAGGGTCAAAAGTCATGGATCCCATTTACATTCAATGCCATAGTGTCAAGCGAGGGTGACAAAAAGGTGTTTGGACCGGTATGTTTAAGCTACACTTACTCAACCCCGAAACGGATGCCCTTGTGTTGCTAAAAGGAATAAGGCCTTTTATTCTCACCCTTGACAATCAAAACATCATTGGAAAGGTGTGTAAATCCTTTCTCCTAACCGCTAACTCTTCTAACCTCTCCGTGCAAGTCAGAAGTGACACATTGATAGGTACATCATCCCATCAACTATTCAAGGACATCTTCTACAATAGCTTCAAGCGCGGCCAAGATTATGAGATCACGGGAGTAACTAAGGGAGAAGGAGACTCACTAGCCTTCATTGCCGCGACCACCCCCCTCCATGCCTCCAAGATATAACTACAATACATCACCACCCACCATGAGATCATAAAAGCAAGGAAGACCTACATTGGAGGATGTGTGACACCTGAAGTCAAGGCCAAGAAGGATGCCATCTCTCTCACCCTCTCCCCCTTACCCCTTCTCATGAGTGTGCATGATATTACTAATGCTATTCACAAGATCATGGGAGAAAATAACATTAACTCCATTTGGTTCCACAAGGAAATCGAGGGTAGGCATAATGGTAAGGTTAATGTTGAATGCACTAACCCCATTGTGTATAAGCAATTCGTCAAGAAACAATTTGACATAGGTGGCAACTTCGTGGACTTTTCTCCGCATTGGAAGTGTTTAGAAGGTAAACAACCTCCTACAGAAGAACAAATCAAGGCCTTTGGATTCAACGACATCAACACCGCAATGGTTAACACTGTTGCAACCTTCAAGATTCAAGACGCCTCCGCCAACATCACCAAGAAGGAATTGAAGGAAGCTTTGGAGGAAAACAACAAAAAGATGCTAGAAGAAAGCAAGAATTACACCTACGCACTACATAGTGAGTTGGTAGATCAAATGGACAAGGTGGAAAATGCCATGAATGCCACATAGCTTGCATTCCAAGCCATGAAGGAAAAGATGCCACAAAGACTTGAAGATAAGCCGCCAAACATGTGAAGACCAATGACCACACGGTAATCCATACTTACCACCCATATAGTTATACACAATACATACGGTACTTTACAATATATGTGTCCTATTATTATACTAATACTATGCACATCATGGTAAATACGTACTTAGATAGTACATACAAACAATGTACTACCCTCCATTTTAATACCAATACAATTACTATACACAGTACGTATACACACATGACCATCCAATGTACCATCCACCAAATAAAATACCTTACACACTACACAAAATACTCTATCAAATACCACACCAAGTACAACTACCAAATACCAAAGAAAAAATACATACATATACATATACATATACTAGTAAACACATAACAAAAAACTCAGAGAACAATATAATGTACAATACACATAACAATACACCAACAAATACACAAATATACATACACACAAACACACCACCTTGCACAAATACAAAAAATTATACATACATAAAAACCATACAAAATAACACACAAAATAACACACACAAAAACCTACAAACCATACAAACAAATTGGCACAAAATAGCACCAAAAATTACAAAACCACACACACCATACATACAAAAAAATAGAACTAAAAACACACACACTAATACACACAAACCCACCCTAAACACAAAACAACTAGCAACTATACGCGAAAAAACCACCAGAAGTACAACAAAAGAAAAAACAATAACACACCCAAACAAAAACTCATATTCGCTACAGACCAAGCACAACTACAATAGCACCAAAAAAAACTTCTTCATAAAGTTACACGAAAAACAATAATTCTAAAACACAGCACCAAACCAAAACACATAAAACTCCTACTACTTTTAGGAGGAGACATTGAAATTAACCTAGGTCCAATGCCTAATATACTAAAATGACACCCTTCATCACATAAGAAAAATTCCAAAATATATTTCATACCTAATACCATAAAATTCCAACCGGAATATAGACACGTTGCAAAATCCTTCGCACCTTTCTTAAAAAACACACATACATTACAACACAAAGATAACACTACACACCCAAACATTGCCCAATGCATACAACAAAAAAATACGCATTCACCATCCCACATTCTATATGCCCTAGTAGTCACTACTCATCCACACATAGATGAATGTATCCATCTCCTAAACCCACAAAATTCGAACACAATTACATGGACCAATACACTCCTACAGACTTTATTGAACTTAAAAAATCCACCAGAATGACACATTCACAATACACACCCTTATATAAGTTTCTTGAAGACAACCAAAATATTATAAACCATGAGAACTCAATACATAAGGAACTATATGATTTTTTACATAGTCAAACCATACCTCCCTCAAATGAAACAATAAAACTAAAATTCCCTTACCTTCCTAACAATCTCATCAATGAATCACTAAAATGCTTAGACCCTATACCAGAGTACACCCACCCACCTCCACCACCTCCCCACATCCCTCCACAAAATCAAAACATTAGATCAAATCAAGAAAATACATATATAATCACATGGAATGCCTCCTCCCTAACACTATCCTTCCTAGCTTACAAACTTTGGTCACGCACACAGACACGCCACCAGCCCTCATAATTATACAAGAAACAAAATTATCCGCCACAAAATCTACAAAATATATACAAAATATATTTCAAAACTATAAACTCATCTTTAACAATACACATGCACTTACAAGATGCATCCAACAATGGAGACCATATACACCGGGCCGCGGGGGCCTCCTTACACTAATACACAAAAAATATGCCTTCCCGGGCAAGATCTACAAAATTCCTACCCCAATGCACACATCACCTTATATTCAAATAATCAAAATTACTAATCACCCACTACAACCATGGTTAATCTTTCACATGTATATGCCATCCCATCCCGAAGATACTAGATTTATCATAGACATACAAAACACTATTACATCTCAAATTAATAATAATCCCAATCACACATACCTATTATGTGGAGACTTCAACAAAGACATAATATTAATCGGTCACCAAAATAGAAATCATAACACCCTCCTTCAAACCACTAATTATCAATGGCGCCGCTTCACAGAAAACTTAAACTTTGATTACATCAATATCGATACACAATTTTCTAGACAAGGTGGCTATAACTATAGTGATTGGAGTCTAATAGATGAATTCTATATAAATACAAACAAAAATACACAATATACCTCTACAACAAAAAAGGATGTTATTCTCAACTTGGACCACTCACCTAAACGATTGCACATCCCAAATAACACATTAATTAATAGAACTCCTTCAATCCTAAACAACGACACTATATACATACTCAACCCCATTCCAAAAGACAATGTAGAAAAATTCAACACAAAATTCTTTGAAGAAAACTCCATACGAATAGACTCCCTCATAAACACTCTTGAAAATAATAGCCAACTATCACAAGTACAATGGCAAGAAGCAAGCCACACCCTAGACAAACTCATCAATGAAATCTCTAACACACTAGAACAAACTTGTAGAGCCCACTCAATACCTCAAATGACAAACAAAACTTCCCAACAAGGCGGTTATCTACCCCGCAAACTTTCCAAAACCTGGAAACAACACCTAACTACATACCATGTTATACGAAAACCATTAGAATTGTAAAAAACAACCCTCAATGGCGTAACCACCCCATATGCAATGAGCTACTAACTCTACAACACATCCAAATCCCTACCCCACCACCTCCGGATCTACCCCATGATACATGGATAAAAGATATCGCACTAATTGCAAAGAATGCCAACATACAAGCCCGAAAAGTAACCTCAAAATATGCAAAAGATAACATTAAGAAAGCCATCTCAAAATACAGTTAATTATACGAAATTAGCCCAAAAAAATTTAACAGAAAAGTCTTTAAAAACCTTGAATCCTCGCCGATGGATTGTATCATAGATCAATATAATAATATCCTAACCAGCCCCAAAGACATTGCGAATGAAATATTCAACCAACAAACAAAAAATAATAGACCAACAGTACCAACATGTAACTACCGACCACAACACCCAATTGAATGCACATGTGCAGTACGCCAATACCCATGGCATGACCTTGAAGAATTTACCCTTGACAAACGAGGCGAACCAGAAATTCCACTACATAAGTACTTTAACAGAGCCACATACGACACGTGTCTTCGAAATCTTGGTAACAACAAAGCTCCAACCTAGATCGCATACCAAATTCAACACTCAAAAACATATCTCCAAGGTTTCATAAATTATTATTCCTATTCTTTTCTCACTGCTATAAACAAAAACAAATATCGACCTCATGGAAATCAAGTGCAACAATTTTATTATACAAAAAAGGCGACCTGTCTATACTACCCAACCATAGGCCAACTGCACTAGCTAACACAATACATAAACTCTTCACTAGTACACTCACCTCTATACTATCCTCATACGGTGAAAAATTCAAAATCCTACATGATAGTCAAGAAAGATTTAGAGCAGAGAGAAGTACCGCTCGACAAATACAAACTATAATAGGCGCACTAGAAGACGCAAGATTTGCAAACCAAGATATATACATATTATACGTTGACTTCAAAAATGCCTTTGGCTCAATAGACCATGCTCGACTACTAGCAATAATGATGGATCTTGGTTACCCAAAAGATGCAACTATACTTGTTGGAAACATATACTTCCAATCATCCACTTACTATATCGGTGAAAACTTTCGGAAAACAAAACCTATATCCATTCAAAGAGGAACTATACAAGGGGACACTCTTAGCCCATACCTATTCATTATATTCTTAGAACCACTATTCAGATGGCTAGAACGAGGCAACAATGGATACACTTTTGGCACATCACAAGTCACAATAAACTCTGCCGCATATGCGGATGACCTCGCCGCCATAACTAACAAAATTAAAGCTATCCAAATACAACTCAATAAAATTGATAGATATTGCAAATGGACCGGTATGGACGTAGGTGTCCCAAAATGTGCCGCTACCGCATGCCCAAACAAATCCAAATTGAACCCTACCACTTTCAAAGCCCTAATGCAAGCTTCTAATATCAATTACCGTAATCATCCGATCCCTATACTACACCAAAATGAGCCATACATATACCTAGGTACAAATCTTGTTCCATCACTAAAATGGAAAATCCAAATTTGCACTACAACCACAAAACTCATAAAACAATGCAAAGAACTAACAACATGTCCGGCCACCATGAAACAAAAAATAAAAATGGTTGATACCGTACTATGCCCAAGTGTGGCATATAGTTTCTACGGTGTACCATACTCTATGCTAGCTATCAAAAAACTTGATCAAAAAATAATAGCTATACAAAAAACTATATGCGGATTACCAAAATGTATTTCAAATGCAATAACCCAACTCCAACATAACCTATTTGGGCTCGAAGCTTTCTCCCTCAAAAACGCATATCTCCGATGTATAGGTGAACAACTACAAAATGCTTTAAACGATAAAGGTAGACTTGGGAAAATATATAATGGATTAACTCACTATGTCCTTGCCAAATACGGTGGTGCCGAAAACATACCCTGAATTAAAAAAAGTGACTGCATAAGATCACCAATAACAAGAACATTCTTCTTATTAAAACACATAGCTAAAATCCACTTTAAAAGTAAGCTTCCAAACTTCCTTATTAATCCTACATCACTAGAAATACCATGGCGCCAAGAAACACTAAATCACAACACACTCAATGCCCAGCTCTCCCTGAAGCTTCTACAAAAACTTCTCTCAAAAAATGTTTTTGAACTAAACCAAATTACTTTACCTGACGGCACACACATCATGAACAACGAGGACTTCAAAGCCTACCACTTCACCCCATCCAAATTATTAATGAATGCTCTAAACGTTGCTAAACAACTATTTTGCCATCCGACATGCCCCACCACATGTCATACCCCTTATAACATACACCCATACTCCTATACACTTCAAGATTCATTCATCACCATCAACAATAGTATCACCCCAAGAAATATTCCCCCACCAATCAATCCCCCTAACCCCACACATTCATACCACCCCCGCCCCCCAACATACATCCCTAAAAACCCTACCACATATCCCATTAATAACATCCCACACCATAAACATATACAACACATAGATACAAATAATATACAAAATACCTACACAAAATATTTATGCCAATGGCAACATAACAAAAATACATACAATAAATGGCTTCCCCAAAGAGACCTTTTCCCACATCACGACACCAATACCTCCACACATAACATTGAAAAATTAAAACAATACTACCAAAAAATTCAAAACATAACGTACTCGGATATCATCAAAAACCACCACCCCCAAGAACAATTCCCAGACTCAAGATCTGTAACACCACCCATAATTATTCCACTCTTAAACATCTACACAACAGAATGCAATCCCGAAAATGATATTCTTACACTAGCAAACACAATAAAAATGAATAACAATCAAGCACATCTATATGAAAAAAATGGCCGACACTTACACACTATCCCCATTACTCGACTCCAATGGCTATGGAATCAATATAATACAAAACTACAAACTCCTACAAACATCGAACCAACAACCTAATCCTTTGAAACCGAGTTAATTTGGCTATACCAAAGATATAAATACCGAATTCCAAAAAATGACCCCCTCAAAAATGCGCAATACACAATACCCACACCCATTTTAGACTCACTAATCTCCTCCTTTAACATAGAACATTCATACTTTTCTTCCCCGGTCTCATGTTCTACCAAACTAAAAAAATTCTACTCAGCTTATGAAAGAGACAAATATTCGGGTCCTTGGGAAAGGCCTTTGACTACAAATGGATTGGTAATGGTATAGCTCACCCCCACAACGAGAAGGAAATGGAAGAAGCAATACATTGGGCTTGACTTGCCGCCAAACATGATCCAAATAACACATACTCTATCATCATCACACCGAACAACAAGTGGTACCAAAATAATAACCAACACTCAAATCCATTTTCAGATTCCCATATCATTGCATTATTTGAGGCAGACTCAATACCATACGAAGAACCTATTATCCCACCTGAGCTAAAAAAACCCCAAATAGAGCCATCTACATTACAAATACTATGTGTCCATCATCAAAATCAAACCCTTGGCACCCTAGAACAACGTGCTGAACTTACCTCCATAACAGACAGTTTAAACATGCACCGATTATACACAAAACTGGCCCCACCAACAACAATACAAACCTCAGTAAACCGAAGCAAAAACTGGTCAAAACTAAAGTATGTCAATAATACATTAAACTACTTTGTCACACCACCCCTTATTCCAAACTATCCAACTCATACCACACAAAAATTTAACCCCGCACATAGCTACTACATGGATGGCTCCTTTAAACCACCAGAACAAATTAGCCCGGGAACTTGGCGCAGAGAAAAAGCTGGCTACGGCATATATAATCCTACCAAGGAAATTAAACTAGCCAAAAGACTCCATGGGCTACAAAATATCCTTAGAGCAGAACTCATGGCCATTTACAAAACACTACAAATCATTACAACAAAATACAATAATGAACCGGCACATATATTCACCAATTGTATAAATGCACTTTACCTACTAAACATCCAAATAACACACCCTACTCTTCACAATAGCCACCTCGACCAAACCATATTAATGTCAATGATCCAAATGTTACAAAACCGAACACAAATCACAACCCTCCACAAAGTGAGAGCCCATGCCAATACTGATGGCAACGAACAAGCAGATAAACTAGCAAAAGAAGGCCGAGAAAAAACACACAATATGGCCAAAAACCCACACGAACATGCCCATGCTATCCCATACTACTTTCAAAAAGAAGATTGGCCTTCCAAAGAAGCTACCCCTGACAAAGGCCCGATTAGATTCTTGGGCAAATATCTCAAAAAACAAGACCTCTACAACAACCTTGACACAATCTCAGAAAATATTCCTAACATCGAAAAATGGACTGACAATAACAACATAGACAATGAACTCTCTACAAATTTTTGGAAAAATCCCATCATTTCAGACTCACAAATAACATGCCTCATCAAATTTTGTACTGGTAAATATACGGGAAATGCTCGCAAACAACTCTTCTTTGGAATTAAAAGATTTCCATCCATAACATGCCCCATATGCCTTTCAACGGACCCTGACACATGGCTTCATGTTCTACTCAAATGCCAAAACCACCACATACACAGTCTCCCTAATTGTTAAAAGACACAATAAAGCAGTATGGGAAGTCCAAAATCTAATCACCTCCTACAACAAATTGAGATGTTTTATATTAATGAACGCCGACACCTTTAATAACAACCCACAAGAAAATACAGTCCCTCCTTGGCTACTCCCATGTTCATGTGAGACTCAAAGATGTCATTGCAATGCTAGGCTCAAACTGGACATACTTTGTGTTAGAGGTTTACCATATAATGATCCACCACCCGATTACATTAACCAAAACTACACCATTTAATTCATTGAATTCACATATTGCAACGATAGGTTTTTCCCAGAAACAATTCAAAACAAAATAGATAAATACCAACCCCTCATCGACAACATCATTGCCCTCGAATGGAATGTGGACCCTCTTATTGTAATCACATTTGGCGCTCGTGCCACCACCTTTATCCCATCTATGAAAACTCTAGAAGATACCTTCAAAATACCCAACGAAACAATTAAAACTACCTTTAGAAATATTAACACCATCACTATTCTATATGCCATGTCCATTTTACAATATAAAAGAAAAATTGAAAACAACCAAGCCCTTCCCGATACACAAGACCCCCCTTAAATGCTTCCCCGGCCTGGATTTATCTTGACTGGTTGGTTTTATGGTTTTTGACTGCTTGATTGGTTTGTTGGTTGGTTGGTTGGTTGGTTGGTTTCTGGCTACCCGTTGCATAGTGTCTACCCTCGAAAGGGGAAA
Source organism: Bryoerythrophyllum caledonicum (assembly GCA_963971425.1). Classification (NCBI taxonomy): domain Eukaryota; kingdom Viridiplantae; phylum Streptophyta; class Bryopsida; order Pottiales; family Pottiaceae; genus Bryoerythrophyllum; species Bryoerythrophyllum caledonicum. The sequence goes on along the minus strand of OZ020515.1, from coordinate 33,592,153 downwards.
GTAGTTCCAGCTTATTAATTCCCTGTCCGGTGGGCATGGTCTTAGTAGTGGAATGAACAGACGCTTTATTCACGCCAGTCTCCTTCGGGAACCGGCGTTCATCTTTTTCTAAGGGAAAGTGATCCTTCTGAATTGCCGCATTTAGCTTCCAAAAATCTTGACAAATCCGGATCTTTATTTTACCATCCGCACTTACCTTCTTAGGCAGTATCACGGTTGGTGATACCCACTCGAAATGATTTACCGGGTCAATAATTTTGGCCTCCAACAATTTGTCCAACTCCTCTGTAACTATCAAGGAGTACTTAGGGTTCAACCGGTATTGCCGTTGCCGGACCGGAGTGGAGTCCTCCTTCAAATCAATGGCATGTTCTTCCAACTTCGGAGGGATTCCCTTCAAGTCCATCGGTGACCAAGCAAAGACATCATAGAACTCTTTCAACAAAGCCAAAAATCCTTATGTTCTCTCTTAGATAATCTTTTCTTCAGGTAGAAGGTTGTGAACAAAGAAAACCCCCCTCCAGTAGGAGAGTTTGTTAATTAAGCTTGGTTGATTAGAACTGAATTCCGCACTTGCCTCATGGCCCAACTTCAACAGCCCATATCTTTTGGCTTATGACTCCGAATTCCAAATTTTCATTTCCTAGCATGACTAGGAGCTCATCATTAACTTGACTAGGCCGCTATAAATCAAGTCAGGACTCACACACGACTCCCACACACAGCCAGCAGCAGACAACCCCCAATAATTCCAGAAATCTTAGTTGATCACAAGTTGTAATTCCTTGGTGGTGACTCCGAATTGGACGTTATCACCATCTATTCCAACTGATTTTTCGTGTTCTTGACAATGGAACTCTCAAAACATTCACTAGACCTTGGTAATCTCAACATACAAACGGACAGCAGCGATCCAGCCAACACAACACATTCACAACCGTCCATGCACATCCACATGCACTCATCCAACGGTCAACCATTCATGAGCTAGTTACTAAGTCGTCGATTATCATGCAATAGGCAAGGTTCATGCCTAGATTAAAAAGGAAACCTAATTTTTTTGCAAAAAATTGGCAATGCTTCCAACACCATATTCGTTAATTTGGGAGATTTTCAATCTCCCAATTTAATGACAGTTAAGGTCGAGTCGACCTAAACTATACCCACATATTAGGTACTTCACTGAAACTCGACAAAACAACCAATCGTTGAAATATTCAAATGGCCATAACTTACTCAGATTTTGTTCAAATTGGGCGTTTGAGGTGTTTTTTGACATCTACAAAGAAATTAGATGTCTTAAACACCTCATATGCCAAAATTGGACAAAATTTGAGTAAGTTATGGCCATTTGAAAATCTAGACGCACTATAAGAAAACCGCGTTTTAGGTGGCGTCAATGCTGCAACGTGCCGTGTTTTTTGAGACGTCTGACGTTTATCGGACACCGGCCGCAATACTTGAAATTTTTTTGACGTTGGATGAAACGTGTTCCTATTAAAGACGAAATGCGCAGATGTCACCGTGGAGACACACGTTTTGGAGGACGTCAGTAACAACGTGGTCACGTCTGAATGCAATGTCATTGAAAACGCGGGAGGTCCACATTAGCCATTGCATTCATTTTCACTGTGGGATGAGTACAGACCGTTGCCCGGAAGGAAAAAACTGAGCAAAATGGGCAGCTCTTCTACATAGTTAGGCAAAACTTGTTTGTACGAAAACATCGGCTTTGCTTATATGGGATAAATTATTCTAATGGACTTACAAAAACACATAAAACTAAAAATTTATTAGTGGCTCAACTTAAATGCACATGTTACATACATTTTGTATCCATAATATTTTTAAGTTGATTAAATATGGGATTCTTTGCTCATTAATTTAAATTGGATCACAGAACATGCTTGTGAATATAGCAATTCTAGTAATTCATTCTTTAAATTCATTTTTTCAAAAGAATGAGTTCCAAAAAATGGCTAAATTTGTTTCAGTGGTCTTGGATTGCTAAATAATTATGAAAGTGGAAAAAATAAATGGAAAAGGTATGAGTGGTTTAGGGGTGTTTCAAAGTGAGAGTGGTTAACAATAATTGGGATTATTTTCTCATTAATTTAAATAATGTCACAGAGCATGCTTGTTAATATAATAGTTCCAGAAATTTATTCTTTAAATTCATGAACTTAGTGGCAAATGTTTGAGTGGTTGTTAAAAAATTGTAAAATTGGAGAAAAAAATGAGGAAGATAAATGTGGTCTTTAAGTTTAGGAAAACTAGAAAGAGTGTTTAAAAAAAAAAATGAAAGATCGTCGTGGATTAATCTGTCTTGGGATTCTATGAAAATTGCAAGAGTGACTGAAATGAAAATGGATAATGAATAAGTGATCTGTGGTTAAGGAAATACTTAAAAGACTCAATACGAAATGCTTGAATTGGTCTTCAAGTGTTTCTTACATCTTAAGATGGTAAAATCAATTAAAATGTGTGAGTGCTTATTGGATGTTAATTAAATTGAAACCCATTGAAAAAATAATTGGAAAACCTTGAAGTTCTTTTCATATGTTTGGAAACTTGGAAGGTTATCAAAAGTAAAATGGGAATGCATGAGTGCTTTTGGGTTGTTAGAGAAATTGCAAGAGTGATTAGAAAAAATTGGAAAATGAAACAGTGGTCTTCCGTTTAGTCAATAGTAAAAATAGTGAATATAACAAATGTAAAATGGGTGAAGTGCTCTTGAAGGGTTTCAAAGATTGAATGTAGAAAATAAATTTGGTACCTTGCTCGGCAATATGTGAAAATGTTTGACTTGGATTAAAAAAAATTACACTAAAGGCAAGGATTTTTTTGGTAGGTAATATTCTTTAAATGTATTCAAAATCTCAATTGTCAATAGGTTTTCAGTAGAAAAGATGAAGGCTTTTGTTGCTCGCCCGAAACGTGTAAAAATGTTTGACTTGATTTAAAATGTTCTTATACACTAAAGACAATAAATCCTTTTTGACATCTTTAAAGAAGGTAATATCCTCTACATTTATGAAATTCTTTAATGTCAATAGAAACTTCTAGAAATTTTTTGGAGTTGCTCTAAGTCCCTATTTCTAACTTTAAGTGGTAATAACTTTCAAACCATGAATCCAAAAAAAATAACAAAAATACCTCCACAAAGTTCTTATCAAGCACAATCTAGTATAAATTTTTTAAAAAGAGAGATAATTTTTCCCAAATTTTAGGAACGTGCCCAAAATCGAAATCGTCCACCCCTATGTTAAATGGTCCTTTAGGGATTAAACGTCAATCAAGAACCGTATACACAAGACCATACTTTACTCTGTAGAATACAAAAAAATGTATTAAAGTTTCACAAAGACTAACACCTTTGGATTGAAGAATCTTCAACTAACATCTTTCATTCCGAAGTCATTTCAATCAATCTGAACCTTATCATGTTCAAATACAACACCGTACATGTAGAATATGGTGGGAATAGGCGGCACCTTCTGACGTCTAAGGATTAACTTGTATAAACTGGACAACTGCAATCGGGACATGATGCAAAGCCTTCTATTGTGAATGCTCGCCTAGAATTTTCTTGTGAAACCACCTGATTCAATAAAGTTTTTTTGTCAAAACCACCTCATGGCATATTCTTATTCCGATCCTACCAAGCATGCTGAAGAGCTAATTCCATGGCAATTGATGTGGTTGGAAGGGTAGTATTCCCTCTGTAGTAAAGAGTTCCCTTTGCTTGTATCAAAAAAGAAAGAATAAGAAGGGTAGTATTCGGTAGAAGCTAGTGAGCTGTGAACTTGTGAAGCACGGATGCAGCAATTATGAGGGCATGTGATCTCGAGAGCCATCCGTAAATAGTCGAGGTCCGAGGAACTAAGTTCGTGTCGCAGGCTTCATAGATCAATCTAGCTAAGTTCGTACACCGTGCGACACGATCCTAGCTGGCGAAGTTCATACACCTTGACTGATCAAAGATCAACCTGCACACACAATTTTAAGTTTGTTTCTGGTGCTATTGCAGGCGTGTAGGAGGAATCTGGACGCCCACAGTTTGGACCAACGACCGTTTTTCAAGGGTGGCCCCTCGTCCTTTGCGGCTCATTTATCTGGCATTACCACTCCGACCACGGAAATGCTGCTGCCAGACTTGCATGCAGAAGCTCTCAAAACAGCAGGTACTTGTGCTGCTACAAAAATAACCAGGCGGCAATAGTACTACAACGTGAACGGACCTTCGAGACCGGTTGCATGTCTAAAAACCTAGAATTTTGGTGGTGCGCTAGCGAACGTGTACCTGCTGATTCGGTGCGCCAGCAAGTGTGTACCTGCGCGCCACTCCAGAATTCTAGTGGCGCACCAGTTTAACGTGGAATGCGTGGTTTTTACCGCGATGTTATCGCAGCTACGAAATATCGATGTGGGTTAGAGAGAGTTGTCACTTCGTGGGTCTGGTCACTTAGTGTGGTACACGCTCGCTGGCGCACTGAAACATCAGTGTACACGTTCGTTGTAGACGAGCATTCTCATGGTTCGAGTGTGTACCATGCGGTGACGTGTCTCTAGATATTAGGACGGTAGCTGGCCAGGTGATATACTTTCTTCCTCCATTTTCCTTTATTTCTTGTCAACTTGAAATGATGATTAAACCCAAGAGTTGAGGCCAATGAGCGAACTCTCATGTCATTGACCAGCACCTTTATGTTGTGCATGAAGCAAATCATTATCATGTTCTGCACTATCGTACTACGTATTATACCCGACCCAGTTGGGACAAAGAACACTGAGGATTCAAGCAAGGATTTTATTTCGGCCTTACCAGCATTGCAGAACGTCACAAATAACACAAAAGAGGTGAGTCTCTCTACTATTGAGAACATTGATTGTTTTTTGTATGGCTTGTGCTTTTGATCTCATCTCAACATTTTAATATAGATTTCCTCTGAGTGCCCATGGTTATAGAAAATGTTGTGGTTTTCATTTGCTCACAGATCTTACTTTTGTTACCAATGTCTTGCAGAAGACAGACGAAGGCGGGCCTAATATGCTTCAGCACATAATTGATGTTGTTTTGAATCTTCTCAACGCCTCAGAGGTAAATACACAAAAGGCCTCACTTTCTAACAATGATGCATGAGTGTTACATTTCTGGACAGTTAATTATCAGTATTCAAGTGTTGAGTTGGCTCGTTTCCTTAAAACACAAGCATGTGGCATGAGTAAAACGTTGTAGAAAATAGCGTGCTTCAAATCTAGACTTTGGAAAAGAACTGTTGTGCCGTTATATAAGTTGCCTACTGAAAAATTTCCCATCTAGCTGAGCTCGTGGAAAATTAATTCGACAACGAGATAAATGGTTTTCTCTCAAAATCAAGCATGGGAAAAGGATTCTGGTTGCTGCGGCATTGAAAGGATGCAGAACCGCTATATGTGATAAGGTCTTGCCTTGCACAAGCAGCCATAACTGCAGTCACGCAGATTATGCACTCTCGGGGCCGTGAACTGCGAGAAGGCGATATATCTAGGTAAGGATTTCGTGATCTTGTATAAATGCTACTGGTTTTTGGCTTTTAATCTACAGTTCTCAGTCTTTATGTGTGTCTCCATATGCATGTTAGGATAATGCGGACTTTGTTTGAAGCTGCTACAGCTCAATGTGACAGACAGGAACCGATTCTGGAACTCGTATGTTTCTTTTCCTTACTCCAAAGTCTAGCGGACTTTGTTTGATTTCACTACTCTCGCTTGCACTTATAATTCTCGACTACTTTTCGTCCTCATGGCGACACTGGTAGGACTGGACTTGTACCTAACTAGCACTGAACTTGTACCTGAGGCAGATGTCGGTTGAGGGCGTCGATTTGATGGCCATTGCCGTGGGCCACGTATTGGAAGTTGAAAAGGTGCAGTGAAGTCAACAACAAGCTTGGTGGCAGAGCTGTATTTCGAGATTGCATGTCGCATGCTAGTTTTTTTGGATCGAGGATCGGAGGTCCAAGAAGAAACTATTTGCTAGTTCTCATTCTTATCTCCGCTTTTGTGATTACTCCTTTTCTTTTTTAGTTTATTCCCATGCAAAACATTCAACAAGACGGGCCCGCTTTTGTGATTAATGTGGTGGAGATTGCTCATGTGCACATGCACGAGATCTGCTCCTTTTCTTTTTTGGTCTTCTAAATGAAAGTTTTGATAAATTCTCCAAAGGAATATTGGCCTGCTGAAATTATCATCGGGCAATATCTTTTATGATTTATCTAAACATTCATTTGAAAGATTGAAAAGAAATAATAATTTGATCCTAGAATTTATACTATTTTTCACGAACCCTATATTCTTATATATTATCTCTTAAATATTTTTGTTTATTTTGCAGATTTCTTAAAAATGGTCCTGATGATGATGATGTTGGCTCTATCATTCATTTTCCTGGTTGTTCTTACTACCAGTAAAGAAAAGAATAAGAAAGGCGCAAAGGCCTATACCAGAAAAAAAAAAACAATTTCAAAATTTCACAAAAACATTCCAGGTTTGTTTTTTTCCTCAATTTTTAGTCTTGACCGTAGGATCTTAGTTAAGACTTCTTAAGTGACATACTGAGAAAATTTCATACACTTTGACCTCATTTTCTTCCCTAAGTTGAATGGATCCACTGACTTTAACTACACTTTGTGTGAAGTTTTTGAACTACACATGGTCTAAATTTTATACCATCATGTTGAGCATGATATTGATTCCTTTTATACCAATTTTTAAAAGTAGAGAAGGAGTGTGGCATATTCAAAACAATTGTGCAAGGAGTGGAGGTTCAAAAATTGCTAATTCACATTATGTTTGTTTGTGAACTCAATATGTTTTAGAATGAGAATCTAAATGTTCTGTAAGAATTTGTACACGACATCTTACAGTAGAGAAATTAAAAAGTAAAAAAATTAAGATCTCTAATTCATATGTAGAAAATAAGAAGTTTTTTGGTACCTTGCCCAACAATGTGTGATAATGTTTGAAATATATTTGACTTGGATTAGCATGTTTTTTTCAACTAAAGACAAGAATTAGTATGCTAATCCAAGTCAAATATGGAAGGAAATAACATTATTTGCTAGTATTGAAAATCTCACATTAAATAGAGTGTCCTAGAATTTTTTTGGAGAGATGCCTGATGTGCCCGGACTTGCCAAGTTTGCTTAAAGATGGCATAAGTTTTTCATTGAATGTCTGATTTAGGAAAAAATTGTATTGACAAAAAAACTTTTGGTAATGTCCATGCACAATAAAAATTTCAATTTTTTTTTTCTAAACTAACACCGTAGGAACCTGTCCAAACCTTCAAGAGTCCCTTGAGGGGACTCTTGGAAATTTAGGGATTAAGATGGTATAAATGTTTTTTCTAAAGATCAAATGAGAATAAAAAATATATTCCCACGTACTTTTTGTGTTCTTGCATCTCTATACAGAATGTCAAGAATTGCAAATATGAATTGCAACCATGAGAACGTGGCAAAGATTTGCAAAAGCCCACATCGGGACTTTTTCCATGTAGGGGTTAAATAGATTGATGTTTATGCATGAATATTAGAACATCTAAATCATAGTATGTAAGCACGTTTAGTCAAATATGATATGTGCTAACATTGTCCACACAATTGTTTTTTTATAAATTATGTAAACATGTAAGAAGAAGAAGAACGTCGTTTTCCGAAGGGGACTGGCGTGAATAAAGTGTCTGTTTGCACCACCACTAAGACCGTGCCCATCGGGCAGGGATGTAAACATGTAAACAATGATTAGCCCATAAAAGCCCGTGACAATTTCACACAAAAAACACTTTAAAATTGTTGATTCTAGTGCAATGACGAAGGAAGGAAACAAAACCATACATTTATCTTTTTGACCGTAGGATCTCTATAAATACTTATAAAGTAACATACTCACAAAATTTTATACACTTAAACCGCACGGATTGAAAGATTATAGTGTTTGAAGTCAAGAAAATGGTTCATTTTAAACCATGTCTTAGTATATCAGTAGACTTTGACTTCACTTGGTATTGAATTTTTGCTCTACACAAGGTCTAAATCATTTACCATTGTGTTGAGCATGATGTTAGTTCCGTACAGAACAATTTTTAGAGGTAGAGAAGGGGTGTAGCATATTCAAAACAAGTGTGCAAGGAGTGGAGGTTAAAAAATTGTTAATTGACAATTTTTTTTTTTGAGAATACAATATGTTTTAGAATTATAATCTTAGGAGTCAATAAGAAGGTTTACACCACATATTATTGTAGAAAAAATAAAAAGTGAAAAATATGAAGATCTCTAGGTTTTATGTAGAAATGATGAAGTTTTTTTCCCCGCTTACCCAAAATGTGTAAAAATGATTGACTTGAGTTAAAATATTTTTTTACAGTAAAGACAAGAATTTTTTTGACATCTTCAAAGAAGGTAATATTCTTTACATGTATCTTAATGTCAATAGAAACTTCTAAAAAATTTCCCAAGCAACTCGTTCCCTACTAATCGCGGTCCGCGACTGCATCACTATGTTAATGGTATCGCATATGCTGCAGTGCGGATGTGCTAACAGGGTATGGGCGGGTATCTCAAGGGTACAAGCGGATATCCCGAGGGTATGAAGAGGAAATCTCTCATGTATGGTGCACGTCTTGAAGGCGCAGTCTTCCAGCCGCCAATTCTCTGTGTCTTGTCGTGGACACGCTCCTCTTGGCGTCTTTAACATTGCTTCGTGAGGTGCAGCAACATGTGTGACATGTGAGCGTGGATGTAGTAGGATTTCAGCAATTTTAAGTTGATGATTGTGGGAAGCTGTTTAGCGTTGTTAGATATTCTTGAAATTGTTAGCATCGTTTCACCTTGGGTTTGTTTTAATGTTGTTGCGCATGAAACCAACGCGGTTGACTTGTCGTTGGTGTGTGTCAAGTGTTGCAAAGGGAAAGAGATTTTGTTTGTAAAGTAGAGAGACCCAATATCCAACATGCCTCGACCTCAGTCTCACAACGGGAAGCGGAAAGAAGTGTCGGTGCATGCTCGTAGAAGTCCCAATGAGGAAGATGATGATTTGCTCTAGGGAAAACACACGCCCGTAGCGGGAGAGCGTAGATCAAAGAGTGGGGAGGACCGCAAGCGATTGGCTCTAGTCAAAGGTAAGGCTCCGACGCATCAAAAGTCATCTCAGTACAAGAGGAGACGGGCAATGGAGCTTGTCTCCGAGGATGAGGACAACGAGATCAATTACTCTAAGGAAGGCAAATATAGCGGGGACCTTAGGAAACAATCGTGGAGGTAGGTTTCCAGTGTCCATCTCTGTGAATATTGTGTTTGAAAGATACACATGTTGATGTTGGTTAGCTTAGGACTTGTTGTAATTAGCATATGTGCGTTATATTTGACGTCAGTAGGGTGTCTAAAGTGACGTCTGTTGTGAGATGTTGTCGTTCACCATGACGGCAAGGGACATATGACTTTTTCATTCAAACATGTCTACGTTACATTTGATGTCGAAGGCGTTTGTATTCTCTTAGAGTTGTCGTCTGTTGTAAAAAAAATTGTTTTCCTTGATGTCAACAGGGTAATATATTAAAAAACATGTATATGTTTTGCAAGTACTAGGATTTGATGTATAGTGCAGGCCGTGAGCAGGTGCAGAACTTCAGTTACTCTTCAGTACCTCAAATCCCTTGCCCACCTTACCATAGCCGTGGTCTGATGTTTGTACAAACATTTGCTCTAACAGTTGTACTGACATTGGTTTTGACATTTGGCCTAACATTTGTTTGACTTTTATTCTGACATGGTCCATCTGAAGTCGAGGATATCAGAAGTTTTCCGGAGATGAAAGTGAAGACTCTAAAGGCGACACCGATGGTGCTATTGAAGTTGTACGTCCCATACATAAAAGAAGCGGTTCAGGTGTTATGACGAAACCGATTGAAGTGGACGGCGAGTGGCAGTACTTTGGATCCATGAAGTTGGCCTTTGCTAACGATGTGAAAAAATATTCAAAGGACCTTGACCCTAGGATTGGCTAGGAGAAACAACCAACTTGGCATTTGAGGAGAAATTTATTTAAAAGACTGTACACAGGTATGCAAAAAACTGAGCCCCTTGTTTTTTCAATAGTCCGGTTTGATGATTATTGGCTATGGCAAATGTACAGATAAAAGAGGGCATAATGAGAGTGTTATGAACATACACAGTGCTCTTCTGGAATCTAGTAGCGCATTCTATGAAACTAACCCTGTGAGATGGCTACGTAATCGTGCAGGCTCCGAGCGGCACAAAAACGTAGGCCATTAAAAAGAAGTGATGCGACGTTGCTTCTATGACTTCATTGACATCACAGCATAGAGGCAGTGTTTTTTGGGATGTTTGAAAAAACATCTCCCATTTTCTTTTGCGTTAGATGAGACATGCTTAAAATGTCATAGTTGGATTTAGTAGAACATGAGGATGTATTGCATCTTGTTGGTATAGACGACAAAAACAACAACGGTGTTGCCGGATTCACCACCGTGCATGTTATTGGAAATGTCAAAGCCAACAACCGATGTTCATGGCATGTTCATCTTTCACATCCACGCTAACATCCTGCCTTGTCTGTACTCATGTTTAGTCCTCGCTAAAGCGGACACCACATATTTAGCCATACTTGTTGTGCATGTTACAATAAACATTGAAATAAACAAAGAAAATGCGCAAGTGAACATGGACTCCAGTATGGCAGATGTAAATGTGAACATATTGCTGGACATGTTCTTGACGTTCAGCAACAGCTCTCAATGTTTAATGTGGTGTCGTAAGAAACACGCCATCATTAAGGTAAACGTATTCCACAACATGGACATGTTCAACTTAACGTCAATTTTAACAACCCTGGCTGGAGATAAAATGCCCAAAAATTGATGACGTCAGCTGACGTGGGAGATCCACATCAGCAAAGTACAAAATTTCACGCCATTGCCCGGTCAAATTGGTGTTGGATGAAAAAAAGTCCTACGTGGCAACACCTAACGAAATCATTGCTTATGTGGACATGTACATCCGTCCATGTGGAGCCTTTCACAAAGCAATTCAGACCTCGTTCTTTTGGACGACGTAATGTTGACAACCCCAAATCACCCATGTTACTTAAAATTTGGCATGTTTTTTGCCTGTCTAGATAAACGGATTTTTGGTGACATCAACATCAACATGAGAGCATGTTTTTTTTTACATTCATACATGTTTGACGACGCGTTACATAAAACGCGGGTTTCTTATAGTGACGATTGGTTGTTTTGTCCAGTTTTACTTATGTACTCTGTGAGCCGCAAAAATGGCCCACGATGACAAATGGACCACGCATCATGTGCGTTAAGGTTAACAAGTAGTAGAAATGGGTTATCCCATTGGATTAGCTCGTGATTTTTGATCAAGATGGCTAAATAGCCTTTCCATGCGCTAATTCTTAAAATAGGAGCCACATTGTAGCAACCAAGAATTTTATGAAGTTAACTAAAAAAATAAATAGAAAGGAAAAAATAAAGAAAAGGTTGGAAAACAAAAAAACAATAGAAAGGGATTAGAATTAGAAGTGGTGGAGAAGAAATTACCTCCTACCGAGTCGGGGACCGCAATTGGCCACGGTGAAGAAACCACGGAAAAAATTAGGAGAAGAAGAAGGAGGATGGTGAGGAGAAATGAAAAAGAATGAGGCGTTAAAAGCCCTTAAAAATATAGTTGGAGGGGTCCAAAAAGAAGTGGAAAAAAACCCTCACCAATCACTAAGTAAATTAGGAATTCCCCCAAGCAAGGGAAATTCAAGCTAGGTAAAGTTAGATTTTTTTTGCATCCTTGAAATTAGTTAAAATAGCTCATTTATTGGTAATCATGCGCACACCATGTGGCTTAAGGTTAGATTATGAGATTTAGATATTCCTTGGTTAGTGGGACACCTACTTTTGTTAATGCAAGGGTGGCACGGAGTTAAGTAGTCATAGGTTAATGGTTTTTTTATTAAAGAAAGTCATTAATGGAAGAAGGCAAAGGCGGCGGGGAACATCCTTGGGAACGCAAGGGAGCAAGAAGCCTTGGGGTTACCCCCTCGGAGGTCGCTCATTCGATGTGTGTGTGGTATGAGCTAGGAAACCGAGAGGAGGTGTGTGGAAAGAGAGAGAGAGGTAGGGTTCCAGATTTCCCCCTCGTGTGGGCTGGAATTTGATTCAATCGTTACAGAAATCGGAGAGTAGTTAGATCAAAGCGTTGGCTTTTCAACAAGCTTACAAACGTGCGGATCGCAGTTGTGACGACAAAGATACGGGCTGCGGAGCAAGGATGACCAGCTGGAAGATCGGCGGCAGATCTCACATGGCCTTGGTTTTTTCCCTCATCAGTCGCGGAGTTTTGGTCCAATCAAGCTAAGACTTAAGGAGTAAATAGATCAGCGCGTTGGCTTTCCAAAAAGCTTACAAACGTGCGGATCAGAGTTGTGACAACGAAGATACGGGCTGCGGAGCGAGGACAACCAGCTGGAGCAATCGACGGCGGATCTCACTTGGCCTCAGATTTTCCCTTGTCAGTCGCAGAGTTCTTATCCGATGAAGCTGAGATTCTAGGAGTAGATAGATTAGCGCGTTGGCTTTTCGAAAAGCTCACAAACATGCGGATTGGAGCTATGACGAGGAAGATACAAGCTCCGGAGCAAGGACAACCAGCTGGAGGATCGGCTGCGGATCTCACACGGCCTTGGTTTTTTCCCTTGTCAATCGCGCAGTGTTGGTCCAATTAAGCTAAGATTTAAGGAGTAAATAGATCAGCGCATTGGCTTTCCAAAAAGCTTACAAACGTGCGGATCGGAGTTGTGACGACGAAGATACGTGCTGCGGGGTGAGGACAACCAGCTAGAGCAATCGGCGGCGGATCTCACTTGGCCTCAGATTTCCCCTTGTCAGTCGCAGATTTCTTGTCCGATGAAGCTGAGATTTTAGGAATAGATAGATCAGCGCGTTGGATTTCTAACAAGCTTACAAACGTGCGGATCGGAGCTATGACGACGAAGATACAAGCTACGGAGCGAGGACGACGAGCTGGAGGATCAACGGCGAATCTCACACGGCCTCGGTTTTTCCCTTGTCAGTCGCGGAGTTTTGGTCCAATCAAGCTAAGATTTTAGGAGTAGATAAATTAAAGCGTTGGCTTTTCAACAAACTTACAAACGTGCGGATCAAAGTTGTGACGACGAAGATACGAGCTGTGGAGTGAGGACAACCAGCTAGAGCAATCGGCGGCGGATCTCACTTGGCCTCAGATTTCTCCTTGTCAGTCGTAGATTTCTTGTCCGATGAAGCTGAGATTTTAGGAGTAGATAGATCAAAGCGTTGGCTTTTCAACAAAATCAAGAACGTACAAATTGGAGTTGTGACAACGAAGATACAGGCTGCGGAGTGAAGAGCACCAAGAAGAGGAGGACGACACGATCACAGAAGAGGAAGACGGCCACAACACAAGAAGAGGAAGACGACACAACCACAAGAACGAACACGAACACGGCAGAGGGTGAATTGAGCGGGATCAGGGAGCCTCCTTCCTCTCCCAATTGATTCATTATCCTCTAGATTCCTTATGCATGAAAGGAACCCTAATTTTCTAGTTACAAAAATCACGCGGAAGCGCTGCCAAATTTTCACTAGGATTAGGGTTTGCTATCAACTCAACCAAACAATCGGTTTAATCTACAATAGTAAGTGAACGTAGCTGGAGGCTCATGCATGGCATAGTGTTTGAGTAGGGCTACTTGTGTGAATGCATGTGGTATACACGTGAATTTGTGGTGCACGATTTTGAATAAACATGTATGTTAAGTGTGCACTGCTGGTCGTTGGCGGTGAGTCTAGGATTGAGTTAACCGGTTAATTGAAGGCTGCCATCGTGTCAAGAAAGAAAAACTAATAAGAATTCTAAAAACAAACATAGAAAACGGAGTCATAACCATGAAGATAATGAAGGATTAAACTCTGGGTATAAAAAGAAGAAGCCTGTCTGTTGGCCGCTGCTGTCACGGTCGCACTTAGGTCTGGAATTGGTTGCTGAGGATCTAATCAAGTTCACAAGGTTAAATTGAACCTATCCAAGCTTTAAAACGTTGGAACTGGAGTCTTAAGGTGGAACTTATGCATGTTTAAAGGTTGGGTTCAATTTAAGGCTGAATTCAGCCATCACAGCACTAATCATTAACGAACCTTCTTAAGTGACCACACTTTGGGTCATCATGCTTGTATGAATGGTTAAGGGATGTTTGCACAAGGGGTTGTATCCCACATTTAGAGTCTTGTGTTCAAGATAAGCCACCCGATTAGGGGGCGGTTTATTTGGCTCACATACTCAATCAGTGAATACAGTTTAGGTCGACTCGACCTAAACTGTATTTTCCCAAAATCATGGAATTTTTCCATTATAACGAATATGGTGTTTTCCACACGGAAGTTAAGACCGGAAATTTTTTACCACTAGTACATGCAGGGATGTACGACGCAACTTCAGTCTTGATCAAGAAAAGAGATCAAGAGCATTGGGAGAGTGGAAGCTCCCTGATTGGATGCCAAGTAATCTCACAACTGATCTCTGCAGCGTGGTCGCCGGCGTTCCGCGCCTCAAGTCTCGCTCTCCAATCGACTGCTCCTGCTTTTTGTCTCTGATCCTGAGCCGTAGGCTCCTCGATCGCCTCCGAGCTTCCACGTTGCTCTTGGCTACTCCTTCCGAGCTTGCTTCGCCGTGTTAGCGTTGGCTTACTCGCGCCGCAGCCACAGGCTCCTTCGTTAACGTCCTTTGCTGCCTCGCCTCGCGCCGCAGCTGCAATTCTCTCTCCGCTCCGACTCCCTGACTCCGTGCTCCGATCTCTAGGCAGGCACCGACGCTCTCTGTCCTTGCGATGTTTACAAGGAACACCATATTCGTTATATTGGGAGATTTAGCGACTCCCAAATTAACACATGTAGATCATAAGAGCTAAAGTGCACATCTAAACTCTACAATATGGAGGGACATGAGTTTCCATTAAATTGGGAGGTAATGTTTTCTACAAAAACCCCTAGAAAAATAAGTACTACGGATAACATTACATTACAAATCTAACTATAATATTGAAAAGAAGAACACATTAGTTGACACTTCTCTTATACCACATGTGTTCATTGAATATGAATAGCTAAATATTCACACTCGATCCTACTAACCCGGATTAACACCATGCTCCAATTTAGCTAAAAGTGAGCTAAATGACGGACAAATATCCACTTGTAAGAGAATTAGCTAAATACATTTTGATGAGCCCTTTTTGATTTAAAAGAATTTCAATTCTCCTTGTGGAATACACATTGGCAAAAAATATATATAACGAGTTTCAAATGATGGTGCTCAAAAGTGGGAAAAAAATTGCACAGACTACCTCTTTTCGAACTAAAGTGTCCCCATCACTTAGAGGTGCAATGAACTCAAAAAGGCAATTCCACACACTGTAGCTCCACTTGACCTAAAGTGCGCACCATTACTAAGTACACTGAACTAAATAAGAAAATTTGCTCACACTTTAGCTCCACTAGAGCTAAAGTGCGACCCAACATTTACTTTCTATCATTCACCATGAAGGCAATTACTGGTATTATCGGTTTCAAGACTAGAAGCAATTTACCACATTGTTATTTTAAAAAGAAAATAAAACATACTGCAAATTATCACCGATACACAAAAACAATGGAGAAAATATTTCATAGCAATCATTGGCATCATATATTATAGTCATACAGAGTGTAAATTAATGAAATACAAATATCTATAATCTCAGCACCAATGGATCTAACCATACTACATGAAGTATTACGCATCAGAATCTAAAATCTAGGAAAAGAAAATCCATTTATCTAAGTCTACTACGGTTTAAAACCTAGCAAGTGCTTCCAAGGAGGCCTTGATAATTGCTACTTGTCCCTTCGGAATTTTTGTAGTTGAATCTTGCACATGACCTGCATCCCTCTTTGAAGACCTAGGTTTCCATGCTGTCAAGATTGAATCGGTACTCTCCCACGTTATGGCTATCCCCTTTTCAATTGTCCAGCGAAGGTTGCAATCTGTATCCCAATCTTTATAGAACTTCAGAACATCCCGATCCCGCGATATAGGGCGGAAGAATTGGATACGCACGGTGTTTGGCATATCCGGGTTAGAATTAGGATCTAAAACTGCTTGAGCAATCCAAAATGGGCGCTCATCTCCATCACAAGGCTGCAATGCAACAAAATAGCCAGCAAAAAGATGACGACCAACTCAAAAAGAAGGAGGTGGACGATCGCGCCTCTAGCCAACAAAATGCTCCTCTTCACCGTACTCCTTGGAAACCTCACCCTTTGTTGAGAACCCATCTTCAATGGCATGGGCAATTCACGTCGTTGGCCAAAAGCCGTCTTCCAATGATATCAGCATATTCATTGGAAAAGTCAGAGCATCTCTAACGTCGCGCCAATAGTACGATAGCGGCTCAAAACATGATCTGGCTTGAACAGACTTCCGCGATGATTGCTCCTAGTGATCGATGAATCCTGAAAGTCCCTTCACCACCTCTGGGAGATGCCGCATTGTAGAAGGCTTCAATGCATCGGGTTCTCCGCGAGGCCATAAAGTTCTTCCTTCACAATCCTCCTTCCACAATTTGATGCCACTACCTTCTCCTCCCTTAGGAAGCCAATCCTCATCATGACAAAGGATTTTATACTTCATTACCGGACAACCACTAGAGTCCACATAAAACTTGAATTGATGAGCCTTCGTATGACCCTGCAGAGCTTCATCACCGTCCGCAATCATATCCCCAATGAACTTCTTAAAGTCAGGAACCTCTTGGATGAGATGTGGGATTGTGGGAACACTCTTATTTTTCATAAACGACCTCATGAGTAAAGGAATGGTTGGAAAACTCTCCTTCCTCAGTGTCATACTCCAACGTCCAAATAATGCATCTATATCATCATGTGTATGACCAACTAGCATAAAATTAACATACACCTCGCGGAAGATGCGTTTTGCAACAAGGAGAGACCAAAAATAGAAAACAAATCTATTTTTGTTATCACCAACTGCATTGTCCATTTGCACGTTCAATACTGGTGGCAAAGGCCTCCCTGGAACTAGGATATCTAGAATCGGCCCTAATGGATCCAAACACATCTCCGCACCCCGTAATTCCGCCGCATACAATGGATGAGAACTAGATTTTGGAAAGAGTTGCCGGGACGATGACTTCGGAGGCGCCTCCAGGTCACGCAATAGTTTTGCGAACGACCCGACCGTGTAATTGGCACCATGGGAGTATAAATCAAGGCCGTAATAGGCGTAACGCTGGTCCACATGACCATGGGCAAGCATGCCTGTGATTGCAAGAGGCAACTTCATAAGCCCATCTAAGTGCTTTGTTTTATGTGAAAAAACCGGGGAGGCGGTCTTTGAGTGATCCATCTTATCATGCATGATGGTAAGAACCTCCTCGGGCGACGACTTTGATCGAAATTGGTTCAGATTGTACATGTCCCGAGTGAGAAAGCATAATCGATGTGAACCTGCATCTTCTTTTGCCATAGCAGTGATGCTTGTGTTCCAGGTTGAGTAAGCTTCTTCTGATCCTAGTATTTGTCACAAGTAGAACGACGGGCAAAGTTGTCTCGGCCTTTCTTGGCATAGTACTCAGGGAAGCTCATACGCCGAATCTTACTCAAGCTTGATGTTGAGATTGACGCCAATCCACACTCAGCGAGATGATCATCAAGAAGCGGTATTTGATCCTTCCATTTAAAACTTGCAGGGAGGGCCTTTGCCACAGCCTTCTCCCCAGATGGGAGAACACGAGACTTGTGAGGCATGTGGTCCGCATGTCTATCGAGAATGGCTCCAAGAGCAGCAGTAGCCACAATCGTATGACCTCTAGGCTTACGCAAACAGGTATTCCCATGGTGTTGAGCCGCATGACCAGCGGCAGCGTCCTTCGCATTCCGATAGAAAGTACTCGAACTTACACCCATGATTTTCATCCAGGCATGGGTACAAACGTCCACACCCTCTAGGGTCACAACCTTCCTACCCGCAGCGTTTCTATGAAACTGTCTGTGAACGTCGAGTTTGATATGATTTCTGAACTGCACGATGGTCTCACTGTACAAGCGCGTCCGAAGGACTCTTATTTTATCTCTAGGGTAGTGTTGAACACAGTTTTGACTGCAACAACTATTGCTCGCAACAGCGCTAATGGAAAGAGGGGTCATGAGGAATTCAGCATTCTTGGACACTGTTGGACGTGAATTCCTTGAGGAATTGTCGTACGAAGGGGAGCTCCCACCTAGAGGTCTGTTACGCTCAACCAACCAGACATTGTAAATGTCCCTAAGACAATGATGGAAGAGACTCACACCGTTTAAAAAGACTTGTTGAATAGGCTAGGACTTAAACGAGTACCTCCACTCATCAGGAGCTTTGTCTAGAACAAAAGTACTCGACACCTGTACTACAACATTCGAATCCCCAAGAGGACCAGAGGAACCTAGAAGTGCACTGGAGCGGACATTGCGAACCAACCCCTCCGCAACGCGAACACCCAAACCATTGTGAAGCAAAACATCATCCCGACCCAGAGACAGCGAGGAATAACATCAAACTCAGGAAGGTTTGGGTTCACGGGAGCGTCAACATGAACATCGTCGCCCTCCAAAGACGACATCCTGCATTCCAATGAGATATATATAAAATAACCCTGACAAATAAGAACGGGTAAACACCTTGTAGGAATAGACATTTATGAAGAAGCATAGGAAGAAGGTAATTTATCTCGAATCGAGGTGTGGTTTGGCGCTTGAAAATAACTATGATTCAAGTGAGTTGACATTGCAGACCAGGCTGATTTAGCTCGAGTCGAGGTAAACTCATGCGGTATTATATGACAAGTATAAAATTTCATGCGATTAGTTATAATCCGAATATGAAATTATCTCACCCTTGACAGTGACAACTAAGCCCGACCCGACCTAAAATAATGACTATCAGACTCATTGTCATTTTAACTCGAGTCGTGGTAAACAGAAATAGAAAATCAGGTATGTCAATTTAGCTCGAGTCGAGCTAAACTGTCCTTGGAAAGAAGATAAGACAGTTTAGCTCGAGTCGAGCTAAACTGTCCTTCCGTGATTTTCGGCGTCTTTTTAGGGATTCATATGGTAAAACTCTTCAGCATATGAATCTGACTCTTTGTGTACTACAACCCAAATCTTTCCGTTAGTCGTCACGAAACTCGCATTGATGCTTCAAAATCACAGAAGCAACTGGAACCACTGCAATAACCCTACACACTGTCACATCCTAATTGCTAGAGACTGTGCACGGAGAATGCAAGAAGTATACATTGTGTACCTTATGAAGAAGACAACTGGTGCGTTGTTGCCTCGCGCAAGCGCCCCACTCAACCGTGCATAACCTGTAGATGTTATCTTCCTCAACCTTCGACAGTTCTTCTACCTCCAAGCCTCTCCACAACAACCTTGCACAACAACCAAAGTGAGAAGGAAAGAAATGAAGAAAGTTTTCGAGGATCGGCGAGGTCACTCACGGACACACAACCGTTTCAAAATTGGCGGGAAGAAACTTCAAAATTGGCGGGGGGGGGCTTTTCCACAGCCCCTAAAAAGGTGCAAATTCAAAATCTTAGCGGGAAACAAAATCAACTATTTCCTGGCTGACTAAAATAAGGAAGAGTACATACCTCGAATATACTCGCACATGCAAGTTATATACAAGGTTTTAGGGTATCGCTCAGGGTTAGGGTTAGGGTTAGGGTTAGGGTTAGGGTTTAGGATTAGGGTTTTAAGGGTTTGGGGTTTAGGGTTTAGGGTTTGGTATTTAGGTTCAGGTTTTAGGGTTCAGGGTTTAGGGTCCTTGGTTTAGGTGTTATCTTCTGATGTCATTTCATTTCAATATAATAATACTTTGAAGATTCAAGATATTGACAATTCAACTAAGGTATAGGAAAATGTCGAGAAGATATTGAGATGATTAGAAATAATTTGTATTACAATCCAAATAGGACTTATCTATTATGTTGAAATCAAAGACCTTAACAAACAAGTAGCATTCAAAAAAATAACATATTATATGTGCACGTGTATTTTTAGCAAAAAAATATGTATTCAAACATGCTTTGGACATCATTTCTTTGGGGTTTTAAAAATGTGCATCATGTTACTATTTTGTCATCAATTTAGAATGTGCATTCTTTGGCAAGAATCCCAAGTGTCTCCATGGTCTGGATTTGGAATTGAAATTGGTTACTAATATTTTGGATTAAAATATCTTATATTTGAGTTCACATTGCATTATCATGAGTTTAGGGTGTGGCAGTCTAAGCATGACATGAAAGATGGAAGAATTCTTGACCATACACAATTTATTTCATGTTTTGACGTGAAATTAAAGACTTTGTCATTTGTAACACATAGAGAGTGGAACAATATTAAAAGATTTCAACAAGAAACGGAGAGACCTCCTCATGACAAAAAAAGGATAATCAAAATATAAAATATAACCAATACAAAGTGTATCACTTAGTGCATCAGGCATAATTTAATGTTCGTAATGTAAGTAATTTTGAATTTATTTATACATGCAAAAAAGGAATAATTAGTTTTTGAGCACGTTCTAGTGGTCGCAAATTATATTTGAAATTCTCAAAATTTTGTAGAAGGATGATAAAAGTCATGAGGCATAATTATTAGTAATTTATTTTCTCAATGAACGTCTTCAATAAAAGTTATGCGAGCCAAAAGAGAAACTTCTCGATTGCCGGCACGTCGAGCAACCTAAAAAACGTTTTGCTATGACTCAGTATGGAATGTGATATTTTCAATACATAGAAGTAATATTAGAACGAATGATATTGTGGAAAAACATGTTATTTTTCTAGTGAAAAATAAGATTAGATCCCAATTCATACATTTTCACACATTGTCACATATTATTGATTTAGGGTACCAAGAATACTTAGACTTCATATCCAGTGAAGACTAGGGGATCGTCATATTTTTTTGCTTTCTAATATTACTATTGGAGATTTAGGTCCACATATTTTGAAATTCCTTTTAAAATTCAAAAGATTACTATTTCACTTGTGAAATCCTTAACCATAAAGAGAATTATGGAGTTCAAAATGATTGTTTGTAGAAGTGGATATACACATTGCACATACATCAGCTCGGTTTTTAGCAGAGGTGTGCACCATCACTTTGTGCAATGAACCAAAAAGAAAATACGTTAGCTCTAGTAGCGCTAACGTGTGCCTCATCACTAGGTGCACTGAACTAAAAAGAAAATATGCATAGTTTAGCTCTACTAGCGCTAAATTGTGCACTATCACTAAATGGAGTAGATTAGAAAGCAAAAATGCACTATGTAGCTCCAGTATACAAAAGATGGCTTCAAGAGAACTGGACACTAAATAGGAATCCATACAGTAATTGTAAAATGTACAATAAGTGTAGTGACAAAATTGTACATCACCCAATGTCAACTACTACTCTAAATGTCAATCCTAGTAAATAGTGGAACATAAAGTTTTTTACTTGTGGACAATTAGTTTAGGAAACCATAATCATGGTTTGATTACATCTTGAGCATCATAGTAAGGAAGGGTTGAGTGCATGTAGAAAAGCAAGAATTTGCAAGAAAGAGCTTGGGAATAATCGGACGTAGGTATGGAACAAACGAAAAATATCAAAAATTGGACAAAGTAGAATGTAAAATATGGAGGGAAAATGAAAGTGCAAGTAGAAGATTGGAAATATAAGAACATTCTTCTGGAAACAAAAATGAGAAAAGTAAGGAATATTGGAAAAGGAAAACACTTAAACAGACAATAAATATAGAAATACAAGTAAAATACTCATTAGATATCCATCACATATTATGCATTCAATGTGCATTACATATTCAATAAATATTCATTAAATACTTATTGAATATTCAAATACACATTAATTTTACATTAGAAATTTATGCACTATTCATTAACTATTCATTAACAGTGCATTAAATACTCTATAAATAATCATTAAATATACAAATATTAATTAAACTATCATAAAATATACTTTTAAAACTTCAAACATTCATTAAGTAAAATTTAAATATTCTTTAATTGTGCATAAAAAGTTATAGATATACAAATATACATGAATTATCTTATAAAAAATCATTACAAAGTCATTAGTTATTGGCTAATTATATGATTACACATTAAATATTCATTAGATAATATTAAAAAATATTAAAAAAATGCAAGAGATGGGAATGAGAATAGTTGTGGATAAGACGATAAAAAATTGAGGTTGAAGATGAGACGAAGAATAAATGCATGGCGACCGGTAGGCAGAACATATTGAGCTTATACAATTTATCAAGTATCAAAATTGTGTGCTAGGGAAGAGTTTTGATAGAGGGCTATTACAAAATGAACTGTAGTAGGTGAACAAATGAGGGATAATACTCATGACAATGGTGGCTAAAACTAGTTGCCAACTTGTTGACAAATAGTGTACTAGAAAAAGAGAATATCCACTGGGGCCGAGGGACCGGGATGCGAGAATAAACACGGTAAAGCCCACTCCGTGAGGCCTAGGCCGGTGTATCGGCCCATTGGAGTGGCGGCGCCGGTTCTTCTAAACAATAAATTTACAAAAAGTACAGGGGAGACCAAAATTCCCCGGGAGCATGTGTTCAATTATGTAATTACACGAGGGAATTAAAAAAAATCAATAAAAACCCCAAAACAAATTAGCCTACTATGGGGTAAGTGTTGGGCGCCGGCGTTCCCTCACAGTGGCCAATTCGGGGACGGTGCGGGGGGAAAAGGGTAAACCCCCCTCCCTTCATCTCAAACTTGGGCACCTCCCCGCTGGCGTGGAAAATTCCCCGTCAAGGGTGGAGATGCTCTAACTATTGGATTTGTACCGTTAGAGTAAAAGCAAAATGATGTGAAAAGTAAAGAAAAAATTCACACTTTAGCTCTATTAGAGCTAAAGTGTGCACCATCAGTAAATGTAGGGAACTAAAAAGAAAATATGCACACTTTAGCTCCAATAGAGCTAAAGTGTGCACCGACATTTATTTTATAATTATACAATTGCAAGATGTGGTCTTAACATACTTAATGTCAGTTCGATTCTCATAGTAAATAATATCAAACTCATAAAAAATCAAAACGTGAATTCAAAGTAATAGAATCTTAAAATCGTAGCTTTAAAACTCTCTTAAGTGTGCTTCACCTAATAATTGGTGTAGGAGGAACTTATATACATCGATGGTAATGAATTTACTCCTTGTCTAGTGCAGAAATTGAAATCTAGTCAAGTGAAAGCCAGCTGATCCACTAAAAGCATGAAATAAAACTAAACACTATAATCTTGTTTCTAACAGTAAACACTATAATCGTTCACTTCCGTCCAATCCAAGTTTGTGTATTATTGAGAAAATGCCAATTTAGAAGTTTTAATTGAGATCATACGAATGAAATTGGAAATAATCACTTTTCTTTTGCTACCTGTTCGTTGCCCCAGAATATGCAAAATTGTAGTGTTAATGGCCTAGAAAAAATGTGTAGGAAATTTACGAGTACAGAAATGCAACACGCGCGTAATCTCTTGAACTTACATTAGAAAGATTAAATTGGCTTCTTGAAACTCCGGGTATCAATAATGAAGGTGAATGATTTGTGGTGCATCCATCTGTAATACCCGAGGATCTCACCCGAATATCACGAAGGGTATCCCGAGGGTATCTCGGGAGCACCACACGGCCATAGGGTTTCGACCCTCACGGCTTTAGGTGCCCCCGAAAGTACCCCACGAAATCGTAGCGCTCACTTATTCTCTTCCCTTTTCATTGCTGTCCAGGTTTTGTGTGTGTTCTACGCGTTGTTGTTTTGTGAGTCTTGTGTGTTTATGCGTTGGTTTGTCGTTGCGAGTTTGCTGTTTGTGTTGGTTTCGTTATCTACAGGGTTTGTTAAGTTTGTGTATACTGTAGCGCTGCGTTTAGGCTTTGGTGCGCAGTTTATTGGAGGTTAGGGTTTCCTGCGGATAGGGTTTGTAGGACGTGCGATTCTTTGTTGTGTAAGTTCGTGTACACTGTAGCGCTAGAGTTTAGGGCTGTTTGTGTGAGATTGTGTGAGATTGTGTGAGTTTCTGTGAGTTTGTGAGAGTTTGTGAGTTTGGGTGAGTTTCTAGGAGTTTCTGTGAGTGTGTGTGAGTTTCTAGGAGTTTCTGTGAGTGTGTGTGAGTTTCTGCGAGTTTCTGTGAACACGTAGAGTCTGAAACGGCCGTGCTCGGAGGATTGACGTGAAGAAGGAACAAGACTTGCAGCTTTTCCAGTCGGATTTCTGAGTCTTAAAGGTAAGTGCACTCATTCAGTCTTGCATTTCTTTTGATATTTGTGTAGTTTTGCTTTAGATATGATGTATTGAAACATTATGATAGCATTGCTTTTGATGTATGTGTGAGAAGGTAGATGAGATTGTGTATTCAATGTGGTGGTTTGTGGTGGTTTGTAGTTATTTGTCGTGGTTTGTGCTAGTTTAAATGTGTTGGTTTGTGCTAGTTTAGATGTGCACATTGAATTCAATGTCGTGGTTTCAATTGCTAAATTCAATGTGCTGAATTCAATGTATTAATTTCAATACGGTGCTCATTTCAAAGTGCTGATTTCATTGTGAATGATTTCAATGTGTTGGTTTCCATGTGCTACTTTGTTTGATTTTGTGTGTGGGTTTGTTATTGTTGTTGCAGGACATCTAGTTCCAGCAGAATTTGTCTGGGATTAAGGTTCATAATCAATGGCTGAAATGTAAAATCCATGCTCTCACCCAGGAGCCCTAAACCCTACGCCTTCAATATCATATAACGAAAGATGAATCTGCACAAACAGCAATAAATAAGCTCTTCAATGAACACAGTTTAGCTCGAGTCGAGCTAAAGTGGGACATCGATATTGCACTATTGTCCACACTTAAGCTCGACTCGAGCTAAAGTGGGCCTCCACTGTGCACTATTGTCCACACTTTAGCTCGAGTCGAGCTAAAGTGGGCCTCCATTGTGCACTATCGTCCACACTATAGCTCGAGTCAAGCTAAACTAGGCCTCCACTGTGGACATTTGGCCACACTTTAGCTCGAGTCGAGCTGAAGTGCGCTCTCCAGTGTGCTCTTTTGGGTGCACTTTAACTCGACTCGAGGAAAAATGTGACCAATGAAGCACACTGGAGAGGACACTTTAGCTCGACTCGAGGTAAAGTATGGACAATAGTGCACAATGAAGGCCCACTATAGCTCGAGTCGAGCTAAAATGGACGACTAAATACGTCTTCGGTTGCGCTAAAGCCGACTCTAGGAAAAGTAGTCATAAGACCTACTCCAAATCTCTGGGTTTGTAAAAATGTCATGGCCTTCCAGTAAAGCCAACACACTTTACCTCGAATCGAGCTAAAGTGTAAGACAATGAACTTTAAACAACAACTCAAACACAACAACATTCGGACTATAAACATTCCAGAAGTAAAGTAAACCAATGATATCCATGACTTAACTCATGTCAACTTCTCGTTCACCTTTCACAAGTGTGAAAGAGCTTCAGTCCTGCTCCAACCACTTGAGAACCTCGAAGAGTGAGGTTTGTGAGTGATTGAAGCAGAACTGAAGCTCTTCCACAGTTCTGAGAGTTAAACGAGAAGTAGCCATGATTTGAGGAAAAATGTAAAGGAAAGTCGTTTGAATGAATATTGTAAGTGTCAAAACTGTTCAGCTATGCATTTTATGTATAAGCACTTTAGCTCGAGTCGAGCTAAAGATGAAGTTAAAGCTTGATTACAACATTGTTACACTGGTGTAATTGCAGTCTACTTTCTCAACTCACGTCTACTTTTCGTTCACCTCTCATAAATCGTGCAAGAGCTTCAGTCCCGCTCCAACCACTTGAGAACCTCTAAAAGTGAGGTTCGTGAATGATTTGAGCGGAACTGAAGCTCTTCTACGGTTTTGGGAGTTGAACGAGAAGTAGGCATGAGTTGATTGAAAGCGTCTAAGAGAATGATCAAATTGACTAAATTTTGTTGCAGAGTATTGTTCTCATACTTGTATAAAGTTTCACTTTAGCTCGAGTTGAGCTAATGTGTGACCTCACCGTCCTAATCGGATGATCATTTAAGCAATCTAATATTTGTGCTCCGTTTCGTGTTTGTGCAGATCTGAGAGGGACATGATGGTGTCTCAGCTGCAGCACTTCTTCCAGCCAAAGCCTGTCGACATTGACGATGACGATGGAGACGACAACAACCACTTAGATTGCTGGGAGCTCAAGGATCCTTCGATGACACTGAAGTGGACGCTACTATGGGCCCCCTACACAGATAATCTAGACCCTCGCTGGTGATATCAGTGAACCCCAGCACACCGACTTCAAGACCAAAATTACTGATGTAGTCCATGAAGATAACGATCTAGTGAAGTTGTCGTGTGAGACAACCACTGAGTTTGTCGATCCTTATTTTTTCACTATTGTAGTGAACAATACTTCGTCTCCCTTCTGTATCTACGATTTAGTCAGTTCTCTTAGGGGTCACAATTTAATGACATAGTGGCTCAGGTCGACCACAAAATCTCACAAAAGAAATGGGAGACTAATAGTGGTCAGCCGCTGAAAGCGAAGGCTATAGCAAACAAACTCCGCGTCATTCTTTCCAGAATGAGTACCTTTGCCACTCTTGAGAAGGCAAAATTAATCGCGGCTAGGCGCCCAATAGAACTTTCGGTAGTTTCTGGGGCCGTAACTGGTAGCCAGAATATGAGTCAAGCGTCGGTACCGGTAAGAACTCTAGGTGCAAGAACAAGTCAAAGCACCTTGCGCAGCACGCTCTTCGCTTCTCCCGTCAAGAAGCGCTCAGCTGCCAAGAAGCCGGAGACATCTTCTAGGAAGAAGACAAAACTCGTTTCAGAGGAAGAGTTGGCCAATTTGATGGCCTCTGCACTGTCCGAGCTCCCTTCGGGGCTCGGGTTTGGAGAGGTAAGAGACTACACCAACGTCCAACAGATTTATCAGAAATTCTGGACGGAGTGTCAGATCTGTTTCTTCCAAGGAGACAGAGAGATGAAGATCGAGCTTGACGTGATGAGGCTGCATAATGCACCGCCAGAGTGGACGATCCGTGCATTCGAACCTCGGGGTATGGAGGAGTTGAAGCATTACTACCTCGAAATGCCGGATAAGACGTAGAAGCAGACTCTCTCCGTCATGCCCAAGCTCGATCATATGCCAACGACGGTTGCAGAGCTCAGCGACTGCGACTTCTATATCATCAACAGCCAGCATAGCGTTGCTGCATCAAAGTCGATGATAAACGGCAACGTCCCGGAGGTCATGAGAAGGCACTTTCGTACGTGGCAGTGTTACATTGTCTGGACGGAGGACCCTGAGAAACTGAGGAAGATTTCCGCGTATTATAATCGCGTAAATCACTTGGTCCAATTCAAGCCGACGTAGGCAACAAATATGCTTGGCTCTCGCGCGTTGTGGATCCAAGCTGGAAGACCTATGCCGAAGCACTCCGCCATAGGCATTCGTGGGTCCCATAGATCAGGTCGGAGAACGGTTGTGGAGATTGCCAATGACAAGAAGTTTGAGGTAAGTAATCTAAACCAAGGTCATGCACTTTAGCTCGACTCAAGCTAACTTGTGTGTTTGTACACATCTAGTACAGTTTTGTATACAGATTCAATAACATATAGTGTATACTCTCCGGTTGCAAGTTAGCTTGACTCGAGCTAACCTCCATTTTTCGGACCTGCTGGTCACGTTTATTTTCTACTGTGATTGTACACTAAATCAACCCTGCCAATGTTCTGCACAGCCATTTCTAAATGCGGTTTGTGAGCGCTTCGCAATGATCGACGTTGCGAAAAGCTAGGCAGCGCTCAAGAAAGCCGGAAAGGCGAAGGAGCTCTCGATTACGAACGAAGTGAAGACTATCACCTCGTCCGATGAGACCTTCAAGCTCTGGTCGGATGTCATCTCTTCGGCGGCGCAAGGCGACCTCATTAAGGTGGATTCAACAACGTCGCCCTTGTCAAAGTTTAAGGACGCTAAGTCCTGGGTGCCTGAGAAAGATGGGCTATTGACGCGCGAGTTCTTTAAGTTTTTCGGCAATATGACCGAGGCTGATCACGCAACGCTGTGTAAGCAAATACTCATTCGATCAGGGCCATCGCGAAAACTACCTTATCCTAAGGTGGTTGTAAAGCAGCCGCAATCAGTGCTGGAGGATTGCTACAGCGCCCGGGACTGGGTCGATCGAAGGAAGAGGAAGGAAGTCGCTCGGATGGAGCTTCAGTTGATCAGGCCGGAGCTTGCCTTCTTCAACAGCACAGGAGCGTACAGTCGTTCCAACTGGCAAAAGTTCAAGACGAACTACAACGTCAACAAGGCCTTAAAGCGTGCCCTCTTGGATTGGGGTCCACCGGATTCGTACTACGCAAACTCGAGGCAGACGTAGTTTTGCAACTGCAAATGTGAAGATCTCTCTCCGTATGCGAAGGAGTTCTTCAGAGTCTTCATCGATGTACGGACGCGGTTCATTGCACCTCAGGGGGCCTTGTACTTTCGTCCATACAAGGCGGCAACCAACTCGCTCGGAGGATGGCCCTCAGATTCGAGGCGTAACATGGGCTGCAACGTGAAGCTCAGCATCATCGACTTCCGTAATATCCCTGGTTTCGTAGGGAAGGCAACGTCGTCATTGGAGAAGCCCTTCTTCCACGAGTCCATGACAATGTTCGCATCGAAAGGGCAGCCTTCCCTCACCGGTCTTCCAGCGTGGCTCTTCATTTGCGGCGACGAGCAGTCACACCTTCAAGTGACAGCGTTTGCTGAGGGCCCGTCGTTGTGCCATGCGTACAACGTCCTGCAGTCGAAGTATCTTCCTTCCGACAACGAGCCCTTTGGGGGATTCGCGCCGAAGACCAACAACGCTCTCGACCCAGTTTGCCTCTTCTTTCTCTTCAAGAAAGAGCTTACGCAGATCCCGGCCGTGAAGAAGATCTATGCAGCTCCGGAGCATGTAATGCACACCAAGCTACGCAAGTACAACAAGCAAACGTACTCCATAAACATGAACGAGCTGAGGATGGAGTTCTTCAGCAAGGTTCTGGAGCTGTTCTGCAAGAAAGGGGATTCTACTGTCCAGCTGATTGGCGGGACGAAATTATTGACTGCGAGTGTGGTGAGTATCCTTGCAGTTTAGCTAGAGTCGAGCTAAACTATTGATTCCCTCTCTGACTGTGAATGTATTGTTTCAGAGAGGTCGTCTCTCATGCTTTTGTAGTGTGGCACTTTAGCTCGAGTCGAGCTAAAGTGCCGGCTTATACTTATATGGTTTTCTAGCAGTCGTCAATCGCGTCATATTCTTCCAAGTTTTAATGGCTGCGTTTTCCTATCAGTGTTCTTTTGTACTCACTTTAGCTCGATTCGACCTAAAGTGTGTCTTGTTTAATCCATTGGCATGCAGATGTTGGATCTGGAGGCATTCTGCATATCCCACGACACCGATGAGCAGGACCTGGACGACGCCCAGAAGGTAGCGTTGACGTTGGATCGGGCCGATTTCAATGTTGCTGCATATCACGTCAGCGCGGAGATCTTCCCCGAGCTTGGAGAGGCCCTTGCCAACGGGAAAGGGAAAGCGGCTATTGATCTCGTCGATGAGGAGGAGGAGGAGGATGTGGTCCCGAGCCCCGTGGGTGTATGCCCGAGCACCAGTACGGTCACACCTGGTGCCGATTCCCATGACGATTTCGATACCGCCACTCCGACGGAGCTTCATAGTGGCTCTCAGTCTGAAGCGGGAGAGACAATGGGTACCTCGCAGCAGCGGCTCGATTTCCTGGAGTTGGAATCGCTTGATATCTCCGAGAGGCCTCATTCAGCTCCGACCTTGGGTGGGTCATCCGCTCGCCCCGCAGCCAAGAAGAAGAAAGTTGCCAGCGCGACCGACCGCTCTCCGTTGGCAACGGCGAGCAGTGCTCAGGACGACATCAGGTTTATCGCCCTCAAGAAGAAGCTCGAAGAGGAGGCCATCCGGATGAGGTTGATGGAGCAGCGGCTGGTGGAGCGTGACGAGGAGCTCAGGGATCTGCAGCGGAGGCGTGACGAGGAGATGAAGAGGGACCAGGACTAGAGGCATAACGACATGATGCTCATGATCCAGAGATTCATGACGGCTACTATGCCTCCTGTTGCCACGACAGAACCCGTAGTGAATACAACGATCCCCCAGCCTCCCATCTCAGTTGATGAAGGGACTGGGAGTCTGCCTCGCGGTTCGCTAATGCCGTCTCCGGCGGGTTCCTCCCCCGTCTCCATGGGGGCTCAATCGCTGCCTGATCCCCCGTCCCGGCCGACTCGCCCCTCTTCCTATCCGAAGTCGCCCGCTCGGGACGATTCTATCGTTGATGTCTCCAGCTCATCGTCAGGTTAGTGTAACGTAGTTGCGAGTGTATAGAGGCTGAACATTTTGTAAATGTCCAATTTTGTACTCCAATATTTTTGGTTGATATTACAGTGCTCAGTGATCACTTTAGCTCGACTCGAGCTAAACTGCTTGACATCTGACGACTCTGACTTGTATCACTATCCAATGTGCGCATCTGCTGATGGGTTGAAGTTGTTGAATTTTTTCAGATCTTAGTTTTGGTAATGACGCGATTGCTCAACTAGTCGTAGATGAGGTCATCCAAACTGCAGTCCTAGTCGTAAAGGATGTCGTCCAAGCTTCGGCCGTGCTTGTAGACGAGATCAATCGTGATTTTCCTGTCCCGGAGCCCTCTTCTTGTCTCGGAACCGTGCCCCCAAATGGTTCAGGAGCACTCGGAACCCCTTGACACCATGCAAGTTTTGTTGGGATCGATGAGGGTCCAAAACGAATTGCTCCAAGACGATGAAGTTCTCGAGGTGCTCTTCTAACACTATCCACACTCTGCGCTTCCCCATGTTGCTTCCCCCGTTTGCTCTCTTTGCTCTACATTATGTTGACTTGTCGTTGTTAATGAATCTGTTCGTTCTCCTGGCGTTTCCAAACCAGGTCTGCGAGGCATCAATAAATGGTGCCAGTAATTTAGAAGAAATACCTAGAGTCTTTCCAGATTCCGAGGGCAGGTGGTTGAATGTTGTGCTGGACCCAAATGGGATTCTATGCACGTGTAAGCTTTCGTGGCAAGCCAGAAGATTCAGGGACTCTATCCCGTCCATTCACTCGGCTTCGCTGCCGGCCAAAGTATGCCCTAAGCTTGTTCGGGTGCGCCCTGGTTGTGCTGAATTCCTTACGAAGTTGTCTAAGATTGCCACCATCACGATCTGGAGTTCAATGATGGAATCTACAACACGTGAGATATGTCAATATCTTTTTCAGCATAGTTCTGCGTATCCTCTCAGGATCTTTGGTCAGGAGAGTTGCGATAGGATTCCTGAGCATAGAGTCGGTAGCAGAACAATCTACATGAAGGAATTTGGCACTCAGAAGGACATCTTCTTGAAGACCTTATCGAACCATCTCTTCAATAGGTTGGGCCGTAAGTATACTCCGACAAATATGCTTGTCATTGACGATAGCCGGATTAAGCATGTGCTCAATTTGCCGGAGAACGTCCTTCTACTTCCGTCATGGTCGCACAACCATGATGGCGCGAGAGATGATTTTGTACTACTGGAGGAATTGCTACCATATCTCTCTGACCTTCATCAGTTTTCGGGTGGCCTAGCGCAGTACCGTGGTGAACATCCCTCGGGCCGGGAGATGTTCAATAATGATCAGAAGACGTGTGGTCAGTCTGCGAGTATCTGTAACGCAATTCAAGCCTATCAGAATCTCCGTTCCTAATGTAGTTGGAAACGCTTAGATCCCTAATACACTTTAGGTTGAATAGAACTAAACTGTTTCGATTGACTGCACCTCCATTTTGTAAATTTTGTTGGGCCGTGTTTTGTATATATTTTTTGATAATACAAATGGAGATGTTTCCCCACTGTGTTTGTTGTGCGGATTGGATAACTACTACTGATGAAATGTCGTCCTCTTTTTAATGATTGGAGTTTTCATCTATTGTTCTGAGGTATGTGAGTGTCACTTTTGTTGAAATTTCTATAGGGCTGTGATTGTCGGGCGTCCGTGGATTCCTTGTTGGGCCCACATGACTTCGCCCTTTCCCTTCGGAGTAAAGGGCTTTTGTTGCACTCTGCTGCAACCGCGCAGTCAACCATGGATTATTCGACCATGGCAGTGGACGACGGAGTTGTTGAAAGCCCTATTGCGCGGGAGCCAATTCATGAAAGGAACAACTCACCTTCGCCGCAGTGGCCTTGTTCAGTTCCAGGTTCTCCGCGCCTAAACCTGGATAATTGTATTCCGGCAAAGCGTATTCTCTATGACGGTTTAAGGGATGCCACTCACCACCGCTCGCTCACGGTGCGTGTTATACTGACCTCCAAGTTATTATACTATTGAGTCGTTCTTGCCTAGGGAGTCTTGGTTTGTTGTTGAGGTACTTTGCACTCTTGTAGTTTTGCCTCATTTGAGCTTGTTTTTGTTCATTGGATGTTAAATGTGCTTTGTGAATTTCCCCTTCTACATTTTAGCTCCATTCGAGCTAAAGTGCACTAGGATGGATCTTGATGATACAGTTTTCATGTGTGTCGTGTAGGTGTATTAGACCTAAAGTGTATTTGTTTGGATTGTTTGTGGCGCCTATTGTATAGGAACCATCTAGTAAATGTCTTCGCCCCGTATTCTCTCAAAAAATGCTGCTGGAATCAAATGCTCTCCTTCCGCTCCCACCCGCCGTCACTCGCTGCCCAAATCAAACACGGACGAGGTGCGTAGGCGGGGTTTGCAGTGTCTTCTTGAGAGTCCATTAATGCAAGAGAATGGCGCAACATGGACTCGGCAACGTCAAAGGGCTTTTTTGAAGACGCGTATAGAGGCTTATGGAGGGACTCCCTAGACTGTTTGATTAGTAATAGGGCGATTGTGTTTTGCCTCGAGGTAAATGAGTGTTGTATGTGACTTTTTTTTCATGAAGTTTTGAATAAAGCTTGGATTAATAGTATATGCTTCCTTTACCGTTACCACTTTTTTGGACAATCAGCTATTTTGGTCCATCCATGGTATGAAATACAGTATTCATGATACATTGTCTTTATGCTTTGCACCTTCAAATGTCTATATTTATTGATACTTCAACAACCATATTTCTTCATAGTCATGGAAATTTTCCAATATATCGAATATGGTGTTAAGGGCTCTTCCCCTGCTTCCGGTTACCGAAGTTTCCTTCTATCTGATCACATGTTGCCCACGTTCTCCCTTGCAGACTCCGGCACCTTTCTCCTCTGCCCTGTCCTGCATGACCCATGCTTGCCGGAACTCTCTCCACGTAAGCTATTGCCCCCTCGATCTTGTCGCGCGCACACTCCTCGCTCCGTGAAGAAAAAAAAACTTAAACTAACTACCAACACAGTTAATTAATCGATTCGTGATCACAACCACGGCCTGCACCTAACTATTGCAACGCGGCTCTCGACTCATACATCCACAGGGTCTTCCTGCTCGCTTTTCACCCGTAATCCTGTCATTGGCACTTCACTTCCTCACGGCTCCCGCAGCTAGTCTCTCCACCGGTCCACAGTTGCTCTCCTTTGTTCTTGGCTGCCACAACTGGCTCTCGCTTTCGCAGAGCCGAGACGCAACTCACCGAGACAGACCCCGGCCATCAACCTGCTTGCGTGACAATTCCCTACAGCAGCCTTCTCGGAACTTTGTTCGCATGCTCTGTTCCCCAACTTCTCCTCCTAGGCCGCCTCCTTCCATCGGCCAGCTCCTTAAAAAAACCCTAAATCCTATTCCCACTAATTTCCCTTGCAACAACTTGCAAGGTGCTTTCAAAATTCTATGAATAATCTCAATCAGCTTTTGCCACAAGGCGAACACATAGGCTTCAATAATTGATGCTACGTGCCAATTGTAATTGTTTTACCTATACCTGATCCTACCTAAATCACATGCCACCACTTACATGTGCCTATTCTAGTAAATTAAAATAGTGGTTAGTTGAAGGTTTTTACTTTAGGCCTTCCATTTTCTTTTAACTATTTTGATTTTTCTTAATTCCTAATGGTTTCTTCCTTTAATAATTTTTTTTCTTTTCCACTCAACCCATTTCTTTGTGTTAAAAACACATGGGTTGATGGTGGCTCTTTTAATTATTGCTGAAGGCCCTTTCTTTTAATGTTTTTAATTTTTGATTAACCATATAAAATTATTAATCGCCATAACATTACTTCTAAATTAGGAACCAACAATTTAATAGGCTATTTGGCCAATTTAACCACGAAGCATGGTTTGGACTTAACCTATTATCCCAAATCACTATTTCCTAATGTTAATTTGTAAGTTTGTAGTCCCAATTGACACCATGAGCCGGTTTTGGGGCTGACAAAGGTCTTACTTGCCTCTACTTTTACAACTTCATGGTCATCCGGAGCAACCACCCTCTTGATCTTCTCAGCTACGTCCAAGTCGGCAATGGCATACAAACCTGCCCTAGTTACCGGTCAACCGGTGGACCAACAAGGGACCGGTGGAATGGTTTGGTCTTTCATCTTGTCACGCATACTACTACTTGCACTTGTTGATTCTCCCTTCGTGGCGTGCGAGACGCTTGACTACTTAGGGATTCATACTTCATTCACTTGACAAAGACCCTCCCATAATACTCTTATGTTTCCACTATTTTGTGTATGAAAAGTTGTAGAAAATGTGAAAATGAGAGAAAGAGTGGGTTGCAAAACTTAGAAGTTGTGTGCTATTAGTTTAGCTATTTATGGAGCTTGTGTAGAGGTTCTTCGAGCTCACGTTTGAAGCTGCTGGAGTTCGTGGGAGGCGTGGATCAAGGTCGTGGACAGCCCGTGAGCTTAAGCGCGAGGAGCTTGGGAACGCGTTTGAGCGTTGGGAATGCCTAAGCAAGCGCGAGAACCTAGGGTACGGGGAACGAGTAACGTGTGAAGAGATCACCAAACACTCAGTCGGATGTCGAGTTGATTCCCTAACGAGCGTTAGCTCACGGGGCTGGTGAGAGCATCCCATTGGGCGAGGGCAACGAAGGACCGGGAGCCTGGCATGGGAGTGTGGAGTCAACGAGGACAGCAATTGGCTCGTGGGAGAGCGCGCCACGTGGCGTTCTCATGCTTGCTCACGGTGTCGTATTGAGAGAACCTTGCTTTAGGAAACACATGGTCTTTTTTGCATTTAGGTAGTTAAGTGCAAGACTTATCTTGTATGTATGGCTTCAACAAATAAAAAAAATGGCTACTATGCCTTTCTATTGCTTCTAGTCTATCTCCATAACACTCTTAATCTAGAAGTTCCTATCTTCAAACGCTGCCCCTAAAAATCCCACCACTAATTTTCACATAACTTTCTATCTACAAGTCCAATGATTCTAGGATTTTGACACAACTTTTATAATCTTGTTAAAAAGCTATGTACTAATTTTCAATATTACTGGATCAATTCTCAACAAGATCCATGGCCTCAAACTCCTCTGCCTCTAATATCAGGCCCCCCCTATTTCAACTCTTCATCACTCCTATTCTATTACAGGCAAAAGATCTCAAAATTTGTACATAAGTTACTCATACAACAAAGAACACTTCCACAAAAAATTAATCCTAAAGACTCTATCAATAATCTCCCAAAGCGTAGTTTCTTTATACCAAGTTCCGCCCTAGAATCCCTCTCAAAACCCCGGTTACAATTTACCTCATAACTTTTAGATTATAGTTTAAATGGATCTCAGATTTTAACACAAGCTTCCTAAGACAATTATTTTACTACCCTCAAAATCTCACTATCAAACTCACAAGAATCGCGAAACACCACTCCTTCAAAGTATTTGTACATTACTGCCTCAATTTCTAAACCCCTCTTTATTCAAATCCGCACCACGGCTTCACTACAACTCCGATTGGAGCGTGTGATACATCACTAGAAAACTTACAACAAAAAAAACAACAATCTAAAAACTGACAATCAAATTCTAAAAACTCGCGATGAAACAAGCAGAAACCTGAGGCTATTTGTAGTCTTGGGGAGAAGAGCTCAAGCGGAGGAGAAGGGCAAGAAAGTCAAGAATTAACATCAGCCCACGCCTTCAAGCCTTCTACTTTGACCAAAGTTTGGTCACCTAAGTCAATTTACCTCCAATCCTTGCCCATATCTTCCCACATAAGCCTAGATTCCCTTTTATCTCTTATCTATAAAGTCAACAAGTAGTTGCCCCTATTTTCTTCCCTCTAACTTGACTCCAAACACTAACATTTCTTACTTTTACTACAAACTAAAATACCATAACACTCTGTTTAGGTTTTTTGATCTTAGAAGTGTTAGAAAATGGCTTAAATATCATTAGAGCCCACGTACTATCATCAATCGCGGCTCAATTCGGCTAGCTGAGCATTTCGTTGCACCTTGCCGGTCCGGGTTCGATTCCTTCGCTTGTTAGAGCGGCTGGCGTATACGTGGTGAGGGGATTGCTGGAATCAGCAGGAAAACCAGCTGGTGGACGCCCCTAAGCCCTGAGCTAGTGACAAGATGCAGTAAAGATCCTCTGAGATAAGGATGTCGTTTGATGAATTATGACTGCGTAATTGAGGATGAATCCACTAGTCATATCTTCACCTTCGGTCCTAACCATTCACTTTCCCCTTTTTTCTATCCTTTTACAACATCAACTGACTTCCTTCACGACAACGGTAAAAGGAAGCAAGACTGTGGGCATCCATCGTATTGGATTGGGCTGTGAAGAGCTCTGACACCCACCTTTGTCTTTGGATTTTGATTGCGACGTGACATGATTGACCGCTACAACAAGGAGATTGTTGAGAGGGACTGGGACCCTGAACGCGTCACGCACAAAATTCTGACAGGTACCCAATTAAGTGTCGCCGAACTCTTAAACCGTGCGTTTTGTGCAAAATTTTAGAACATCCTTGGAGTGAGCACCTTGATTTTTCAACTATTTCACTTTAAGTGATTTTGCAATTTCGACTTCGGATTTGAGTTCGCCGTGAAATTCTAAGACTAGTAGTATAATAAAATTATATTTTGCAATTTTTTTTTATTTTGCTAGTTTTTTCGTGAAGGCCGAAAAAAAAACATAGTGCTAAACTTTGGGAGTAGATTTCAAAGGCAATGTTACTCGGATGTGAGTGACATTTGTGCTTTTAGTCGGGATTTCCGCCATTTTACCGAATTTAGTGTTCATTTGGCGTTTGTCGTGATTAGCTATCAATGTATGTAGTTCATTGGAGGCTTTAAACACCACGACCGTAGAGTCCCGTTACTTCTTTGGGTTAAGGCATTGGAGGAACATTTGCGAGTGTTTCTCTTTGATTTGCAGGTTTTGCGACTTTGAGGCATCCACTACAGGCGTGTGCCAGTGGCGCTATCTCTTTCATTTTCCTGCTTTTATGTTGTTGGGGGAGAGGATCCGGTTTTGATTTCTGGATTCTTGTGCGTTACCTCCCCCGTGATTGGGCTTGTTGCCGGTGTTTTTTGGTGGCCCCATTTATTGTTGTGCAAGCTTATGATAGGGTACCGTAGGGGTGAAGTCGGAGTAATGACCGGCAAGACCTTTTCATGTCCGGGGATGTGGTTGGACCTGTGTTAGGCGGAGGTGATGACTGAAAAAGCACATAGCTTGGTGATTTTGGAGGTGCAGGTTGCCCGTCCTTACCCTTACCCTTTAGATAGCACCCGTAGATAGTTACCTGGGGGATTTTTGTTTATGGTGAGTACGAGAAGTCGGTATTACCGTTCTCCCTGACCAGATTCTCCGGAAAGTGCATTGGCTTGAGACTTTGGGCCAGAGTCGGATACCGACGAGGCTTTTGAGCCTATTTCGGCGTTGGATACCGACCGTAGGCTTCGAGTTTGGAGTGTGGGCACGTTTGACGACATGGAGGACGATCACCGCCACGTTGTGCGTGATCGTTTCTCAGGTCGGATTGGGGGCATCTCCCTACCGGATTGGCCGCTCCGTTTCCAGACATGGATGAAGGAGAAGCGCCAGCGTTCACCGTCGTTCAATGACTGGTACGCTTTTGAGCATTTGCCCCAGCATTTGGACTTGGAGGCGCTCCAGACCTATGGAAGGTGGTTGGTACTACATGCGGATGAGTTGCGTCCGGTTGAGGATTACTGGCGCAACCAGATGAAATTGGTGAGTGCGCTCAAGGAGAGTGTTGTTGCTCGTGTCCCGGCCTTTACCGATCAACCCAAGGAGGAGGGAGTCTCCTCCAGTGAGGATTCCAAGCAGAAGGGCATTGCCCTTGTAGATGAGGCGTCCGGCATGGGAGCCATGTCGCGTTTGGCCCACGCCACGCGAGCGGCATTGGTGGCCGTCGGTCCGCCACCAGTCTTTGACCCTCTGGCGCGCTTCATGGTGCACATGGAAGTGGAGTATGGGGGATTCCGGCGTGATCAGATGCAACGCATCTAGGATCTCCGCCGTAAAAAGGAGGACACGCCGTGCACCATGTATACCTGATTGGCGCGGTTGGCGGCGGACGCAGGTGATATTTTCACGGAGCGCCAACTTGTGAAGATTTTTATCTCCAAGTTGAACAAGAGGATGGTGGACTTGATCACTCCTCGTCTTCTAATTGATTATCACGGCAACGCCAGTTTGGCTCAGGCGTTTGTCGAGGTGGAAGCGCTTGATAGAGTGCCGGGCGTGTCCGAGGCCAGAGACTTGGTCACATCATTGATGGACGCTCCCAAGTCCAAGAAACTTGCTACTGCGACGAGTAGCTTAGCGGAGGCACAAACCTGAAAAGGTAATGCATTGTTGGGCTTGTGGAGAACCCGGTCACAGCAAAGGGGACCCGAACTGTTCCAAGAAGAAGGGGGCAGAGAAGAGGAAGGTGAAGCCCAAGACTGAGGCGGCTAAGTTTGGTGACAAGGTTGCGGGCAAAGGAAGGAAGCCGGTTACTTGTTCTCACTGTGGCAAGTCCGGCCATATTCATGAGAACTTCTTTGTTCTCCACCCGGAGAAGCAACCAGGTTCATCACGGGAGAAGGACTTGGAGGCCAAAGTGGCGGAGTTGGAGAAGAAGTTGAGTGCGAATGCTTCTTTGGGACAAGTTGTGAATGCACGGGCTCCGGTGCAGAGTCCTGGTTTGTCTTTAGCCATGGATGCCTATTTGTATGGCGCTTCCAGAGAGGTTGTGGCTGCACTTGCCACTCGTGCTCAGACCATCGCTCAGGCAGTGTCACCTTCATCCAGTGTACTGGGTACCAGTGGTCGTCCACGCCACGTGGGGTTACCAGACCACATTGGTCAGTCACGGCTACCACTGTCGTTTGGCATTGCAGATGCAGCTGCTACTGGTGTCGCTTCCCCTTTGCCTAGCGTACCACCAGCTTCATCCACTCATGTGGATGCCGCTCATTCCTTGGCATAAAAGGTGTTGCGGTTGCCGTTGTTTGCCGGTGTAGACTTTTTGACACCGGATTTTCAACCATCCGGTGTATCTTACTTGGCGGGTAGCATGTTGGAGGGCAAGGTGCCCATGCCATCATTGGAAGTGTTGCAGGTAGTAACCGCTCCACCCACCAAGAAGGATTTGGTGGCAATGCAGGCGAAGGTGGCGGCGGAGGCTATTTCCGCGTTTGAGGCCAATGCCACTTCCACAGTTATGGAGCAGTCCTCCGGAGATCAGTCCTTGATCTCTGGAGTGGCTTATTTGTCAGACGTTGCGGCCCAGTCGGCACGAGAGCGACGCAGTGTGCATTTAGGGGTGGTACGCTTGGTAAACGATGACGGAGTCATGGTGGTTGGTCGTACGGACGGCAACTCCACTCGGGCTACCCTCCTACGTGTTATGTTGGACTCCGGAGCTCAGCTAGTGATGATTGGCAAGCAGCTAGCCCAGGATTTGGGTCTAGGTGCTTCGGACCTCGAGCCTTGCCTATTCACGATTGTTACATCGGTTAGGGGCACAGAGAAGGCCATGGATGTGGGACTCCGTTCCCACATGGTGCCGGAAGTTAACCTTAAATTCTGGCCAAAACAAAAAAATTAGTTAAGTAGTTATGATAGTTCGTGCTAGAATAAAACCTATAGTCTTGATGTAAGAAAAAAATTGGATGGGCCTGACTGCAAACCCTAATTGAGCATAAAAGCTGCTAAAAGCGCAACCGGAGTAGTTATCGGGGTCCGGAATTCTGGGTCAGTCAGTTATCCGGAACCGTCAGCCGGAGCTGTCACCATCAACTGTCATCATGAGCCGTACTAACGGCCAGACTACTTAAGGTTGGAGTTCGGAGGGAAACCCTTTCTTTTCATTTCTTCTTTGCGGGTTGACGTTCCGCTCCAGCGCTTTCGCTTTCTCTTTCTCTTTCTCTCTCTCCTCCTCACTCTTACGGTTTTTCTAACCGCTGGCCGTTAGAGTTTGGAGCTTAGACGGTTAGAACGGACGTGCGTCCGTTAGGGAGAGTTTTTGTGAGGTTGGTGCGTGCAGGGACAACATTGAGAGACTGAGAGGTAATAGGCAGGCCTCATGAAGTCGGTACCTATGGCAGAGAAGAAGAGGATGTATAGAGATGGGCACGGTCGGAGAGACGAAGAGCTGGCAGTTGCGCTCCCACCCTTGATCCACGTTCTTCCAGACATCCCAGAAGACTTGGACGAGTATAACTTGCTGAAGGCGAGCCTGAAGGCAATGGGGTGCGAGGGTTTGCTCGAAGTTCCCTGGGGCATCCGGGAGGAGGTCTACGTTCGGGAACTTGTAGGCACCCCGGACAAGAAGTACAAGGGATTGATGAGAGCCCATCCGGAACTCTGGGGAGTCCCGGAATGGTCTCAGCCTTCAGGCGTACGACTTCCGGGCCGGCTGCACCAAGGTGGTAGAACGGCAGGACGAGTTCCTGACGGACGAATTTGGGGGGCCGGCGGACCCAAAGGATGGCTACAA
Organism: Bryoerythrophyllum caledonicum; assembly: GCA_963971425.1. Lineage (NCBI taxonomy): Eukaryota > Viridiplantae > Streptophyta > Bryopsida > Pottiales > Pottiaceae > Bryoerythrophyllum > Bryoerythrophyllum caledonicum. The sequence continues at coordinate 33,551,010 of OZ020515.1, read as the reverse complement.
CCTGCAGAACCTTCGCCACCGGGATGCCTAGCTCGTGCTAGGGTTTTTAAACCCTATCTTCCATCCGGAAAAGCCGAAACGGGTGGTGGCGAAGTGGGCCTGCACTTTCCTCCACTATAAGAAACCCGTGTTTTTTGTGATGTTCCAAAAAATGCAGAAAATGTCAAAAAAACAGGGATGATGTCCATGAAAGCATCACCTAAAATTTGGATCAACCGAAACATGCAAAAACATGGCAAAAATTGCAGTCAACATGACAATGTTTACGTTAACGTCTTTGCCAACATATACGCGTGTCCTTGCTAACATCCCCATGTTTGGGAGCTAACATGCCCACGTGTCCCAACTAACATCTCCATGTTTTTTACAACGTCCTGTTAATTCTGATGTTTTTCTAGATGTCACTTTTCAAAATGTATATGTTTTACGATTTAAGGTGACATCACAAAAAACACGGGTTTCTTATAGTGCTCGGAGCGCTCTGGGAGAAGATAGTTGAGGACTGGGAATCGCTCATGACCGAGCTGATCAACCGCCTCGTAGCCAATCTCCAGAAGGTGAAGAAATCGGCAACACCTCTGGCCTCATATGTGGTGCACCTCTACTGTCACCACCAGCAGCTAACTCCGGTGGAAGTCAGGCACTACGACGAGATCCTCAACTTCCAGAAATACGGAGGTGAAGAGTCGAAGGAGGAAGAATCCGGAGGGAAAGAGCCTGTGCCGGAAGCAACAACCACAGGCACCCCGGAAGGCTAGAGGCCTCCAAAGAGACCTCGGAGGAAGGAGCTCGATCTTGAGAGTCCGGGCATCTGAAGCTCCTCTACGTCGTCCGGAGAAGACCAATCCGGACCCTCAGCGGAGACTAGCCTGAAGAGGAAGAAGGTCGACAAGGAGGACTCCAAGGGTGAGCTCAAACACATAGACGAGCTCACCCACGAGATCGGCTGAAGAGTTGGTCTCTTTAAGAAGACTAACTATGTCATCACCACCAGCGTGGACCAGATCTTCCGGAGTCTGAATTTCGACAGACTGGAGGACGCCATCAATCGGGTGGAGGAACTCCAGAACTGAGAGACGGACACGAAGGCGCTGCATACCCAAATATCTTCTATGTACAAGGCCAATACGGAGATGGAGAAGAAGGTGAAGCAGTACCTCGCAGAAGCAGCTCTGGCGGTGATGGCCCGGAAACTCGCGGAGGCAAAAGTTAATGCCTTCGCAGGTGCTCTAACAAAGGTCCGGAAGGCTCTGGAGGTGCCAATTGATGTGGTCAACTGGAGTCAACTCTTCACCGAACTGGTGGAGAAGAAGGAGAAGGTGACCAGGGCCAACATCATCCGGTTTTTCCTGAATCAAGCGGAGAAGATGGGACGGACATGGGAGCAGATGAAGCTTCTGGTTGATAACATCACCCAAGTGCTTCCGGAGAGGCCGAGCAGCACCAGTAGCGAAAGAAGCCACGACCCCGGAGTGGACCACGGCCCCTCTAGAAGCATCGACCAAGACAACTCCAGCTCCGGGTACCTCAGCGAATCCGAAGTCTCTCGACACTCCATCACCTCGGACCCCTATGGAGGGTATCTTACCTCCCAACCGGAGTATGAGTGAGATCCTAAAGAAGTTTCCGGAGATGTTGTCGCCACCCAACATGCGTCTGCCAGATCCTCTGACGGAAGGTGACCCCCCAGCACCACCAAAGTCTGTGTCCCAGAGATTGGCGTCCAGGCCAAGGAGTCCTCCCGGAAGCTACAGAGACTTGGTCCGGGAGACCAGGTCAGCTTCTGAGACGGAATCACCAGTACCTCCGGTCCCGGAAGCATCACCAGAACATCCCCCTCCACCACTGGACTCCAGGACTCCGGTGGCTGGTGTTTCTCTAGCGACCGGACCATCGACCCGGAAGACCAACCTTTTGCCTGCAACTTCAAAGAAGGCGAAGGGCAAGCAACGCGCTCCGGTGTAGATCTCTCCCTCCCGCAGGAGTGGGAAAAATTGGGGCCCAGGTGCTGCGACTTAGGTTAGTTAGGTTTTGTATTTCTTTTTGGGTTTAGATTCCGGATCAACAACGATTAACAATGGGGCCCCAAGTGCACCCGGCTGCTGCCAGAATCGACTGCTTGTTTGGTAGTTAGAATTGGAATTCCGGAGACGAAACTGTTCCGTGATTTTAGGATCTGAGATCCAATCTGGAAGTTTTCCGGATTTCTCGGATCTTTGATATAAGATCTAGCGGATTTCCCATAGGATAGCTAGGAGGAAGGCTAAGTTTAGCAGGGACTTAGTTGGTACTTAGTAGAGAGGTTTTGGGAAAAAACCTTTCATCTTGTTCTTCTCCCCTAGAAATATACGTTACCCTTTTGTACCAGACTTGTTATCTTGTGCTTGTGGTGTGATGTGTGGAACTTTGTGAGCGATGGATCCATTCTTGTGTGTATGGTTGCGTAGTATTCTTTCGGAGTGGAGTGATACAGTTGTTTTGCGAGAAGGAACCTGGTCCGGAGTTCTGTCAGGAGATCGCCTGGGAGAGCTGGAGGATTATTGCAGAGGTGTGCCTGGTAGACTCCAGGGTCCGGAAGTAGCCAGCAGGGGAAGAGATGAAGTGCAGAGGTGTTCCTGGTAGTCTCTAGATCACGGAGAAATCCGTTTTAAACTGGATTCTGGTCAAGACCGGAGTCTTCCGCCACGATAGGAAAAAGCCTGATACAATAATCTAGACCAAGTACCCCATTGCAAATGGTAGTCTTCTCCGGAGAATCGCAACTTTACTTACCAGAATGTCGTCGTAGTCCGGACTTGTCTCTGTGTGACCGCATCTGGAAGGCCTTCCGGGTGTCATGAGAGTCTAAGTCTAGCAGCATCAATCAAATCACTAGCTAGTAGTGTAGGGAGAGTAGTGTTCGGTCACTATAAGTTCCGGACAGTAGGTGCCTAGCCACTTTAAGTCACAGGGCAGTGGAAAATCCAGCCACTTAGACAAAACAGGATCAGTGGTCTCCGGCCACTCGCTTAAAAACTCCAGGAGACTCTCTGAGGAGGAACAGAGACAAATCAAACTACCCTCCAGACTTCCGGAAACTACTTTCCGGAATCCATTGTACATAATCCGGACTCCGGAAGGATCCGGTTCTACCCTACGTAAGTAAAGATTATAACTAACTTATAAACGACTTGCTGTCATAAGTTTAGTAATCGGGAGTATTTGGAAAAGAACATTAGGTCTTTGTGGGAACGAAACCGGAGCGGTTACTTTGGAAAGCACTTAGTGAGGATTGGGTGCATTCCGGAGGGATACTGTCTCTACAAACTGCAACAATGGGCTATACCCGACATCCGTTGCAGTTGATGTTTGGCGTGGGATCTGGTCCGTTGTTCTCCCATGTCTCTCTTCAGTGCATTGTGACTGGCGCCACCAACTACGATATTTTGGTGGGCCATCAGGCACTATATCCACTTGGATTTAGGGTGGATAACTGGATGGAGGAGGCCTGGATTAGGCCAAGGTGGTCTGCCGGTGATGGCAGGAAGGAGCTCATCCCCGTGGTCTTCGCAGCTAGGGCGGTGACTTCGAGGTCAGACACTATGTTTGGGTGTAGTGCTTTGGCATCAGACTTGCCGTGTGGATCATTACTTTTGGAGGAGACATATGCATTTATGTCTAGGGTGGAGGATTCACGGGATCACCCACCATTGGCAATCCCTGCCCCTCATTGCAAGGATCCGCTTCCGCAGTGGGGGACGCCGTTGGAGCTCACTCGTCGGAGTCGGGAGATTGTGGACGCTCTTGATGCTCCACCATTGTCAGTAGACTCTTCCACCCCGTTGTTGGCTCGCACTATTCAGTGGCAACCACTTGATGAGGGTATTACCCTTGTGGAGTTATTTGCCGGTAGTGGTACGAGGCTCGCGATTGTGTTGGAGGCCGGGCTGAGGGTACTACTGTATGTCCACGTGGATAGTGGCTTTGAAGCCAACCGTGCCGCTCACCATCACATTCAACGTCTTTTGGCGTTGTATCCGGACCAGTGACCACCTTTTGCGATTTGTGGGTGTTTTAGCAAGTTGCCACGTGATGTGACGTTGATCAGTGAGGATGATCTTCGCCGATTAGGTCACGTGGTCTTGGTGATTGCCGGATGTCGTTGCCAAGGCCATTCACAAGCGGGCAGTGGACGTGGCTTGGATGATCCACGGTTGGGTCTATTTGGGGATTTGCTTAGGCTCATCCAGTGGTGGATTACCCACCAATCGACGCCACCGGGGTACATTTTTGAGAATGTACCTCCATTGGGAGATACATGGACGAAGGTGCATGAAGATGGAGCATACATCCATCACCTTCTTGGTCCCCCCACGTTTGTTGATGCCGCGGCGTTGGGATCTTATGTCAATTGGCCACGTTGGATTTGGACCAACATGGCATCATCGGCAACGCTCACCTCTACACTTGTTCAAGTGCAACGGCCCGTGCGTCGTGAGGTCGATGACATCTTGGACAACCACCGTGTTTCCACGGAGGTTACCAAAGATGATGAGCCACCATTGGCAGTGGTCAACCGCGTTGGTTTTACTTGGGGAGCATTTCCCACCTTGATGTGCTATATCGGCTCTTTTGCCTTTAAGACACCTGGTCCGAGAATGGTTTGGGATTCTTCTTCCTAAACTTACAAGGAGCCTTCTGCCGATGAGAGGGAGCAGGCTATGGGCTTTTTGACAGGCACCACCGCCGCACCGCATCTCTGTAAGGGCCAACTCTGTTATTTGTTGGGTCAAGTAGCAATCACCGGCCGTGCCGGTACGCGGTGAGTCTCCTACGGTGGAGATGGAGACCACGGAGTTTGATGATTGGCCTTTGGATTTAGGACCACATCTTACCAGTGCCGAGGCACAAAGGGTACGAGCGTTTATACGTTCGTATCGTAGTTGTTTTGCCTTTAGTCTCCATGATTTTGAGGGCTATAGAGGCAAACCAATTCTCATTCAGTTGAAAGACGACCACCCGATCTTTCGACAAGCGTACAAGCTCAGTCTCTCTGAGAAAGTTGGAGTTCAGACTCATTATCAGAAGTTGTTGGCCGCTAGCTTAATTGAGCTCTCCAACAACAGGTACGCTTGGGCCACGGTGATGCCATTGAAGAAGGACATCTTTGGCAACTCGACGGAGAAGCGGATGTGTGGGAATTATAGGCCGGTCAATCGTAAGACCAAGTCGGATCGGTATCCCATGCCCACGCCAGAGGAGTTGTTTGATGCGGTGGAACACGCCAGAGTATTTGGTACTCTGGAATTGCGGTATGGTTACCACCAGTTACCTTCGATATTGGATGATCGGGTGAAGACCGCGTTCTGGGGAGTTGATATGGATGGGAGAGATCAGCTCTACCAAAGGAAGTTTCTTCCATTTGGCCTCAAGAACGCACCCGCTAAGTTTCAGAGGGTGATGGACCGGGTGTTGACGGGATTACCGTTTGTCCGATGTTACATTTATGATGTTATCATTTTTAGTAGCAGTCCATAGGAGCATGTGAGGCATCTTCAGGCGGTGTTCGAGACGCTACGGCACTGGGGATTGCACTTGCACCATGGCAAATGCAAATTCTTCCATAATTGCTTGCCATACTTGAGACATATGATTGTTCCAGGAGGTCTTGGCGTGCAACAGACAAAGGTTGACGCGCTGCAGAAGATTCCAGCCCCAATCGACGTGTCACGGCTCAGAGCTTTTTTTGGCATGGCGAATTACTATCGCCGATTTGTCAAGAACTTTAGCTTGATTGCCAAGCCGTTGACTATCCTCACGGGGAAAGATCAACCATGGACTTGGGGACGGGAGCAGCAGCAGGCGTTTGCTACTTTGAAGCTGAAGCTCGGTTCAGCGCCTGTATTGCGGCGTCCAGGTGCTACACGGCCTTTCCACTTGCACACGGATTGGAGTGGGGTAGGATTGAGAGCCGTGTTGACTCAAAAAGATAATGAGGGACGGGAGTACGTTGTGGCGTTTTCTTCTAGGGGCAACAACAACGCGGAGTCCAACTATTAGTCCTATGAGAGGGAGGCCTTGGCCGCGGTTTGGAACATAGCTCATTTTAGGCCCTACTTGTATGGGCAGCGTTTTACTTTGGTGACCGACCACCAGCCTTTGAAGTGGCTCATGGAGTCTGAGAAGCTTACTGGTAAGCTTGCTGGGTTGTTGTACACCAGGCGGGCATCACTAACTTGGATGCGGATGGTCTATCTCGCAATCCAAGTCCATCGGAGGAGGATTTGACTGGTGCTAGGTGGCATGGGGACTATGATAGGGAGTTAGTCATGGGGTGGCATGCAGCAGCCTACCTCACATTGATGTCCGGATCCACATCAACGCTGACTGATATGGCAACGGATGAGGAACCGGACAAGGCCCAGGTTCTTAGCGACATATAGGAAGACATTCCAGTCTTGCACAAGCTGCAACATAGTACACTTCCGCCCGCTCTTTCGGCTATGAAGCGCGATCGAGTTGGACACCACATAGCGAGGTTCCGTTGGGAGAACGGCCTTCTATTTCGGTTGTGGCCGGATGGAACTAGGCGCATAGTTCCCAGACCGGATCAGAGGGCTTCGTTGGTACGGTAGGTACACGAAGACCTTGGTCATTTTGGCGTGCGGCGGACTCATTCGATGTTGCGTAGCCAATATTGGTGGACCGGTATGTATCAGGAGGTCGCCACGTACGTTTCACGCTGTGAAGTCTGTGATCGGGTCAGATCCAGCTTCAACACCTTGTCACCACAGTTGCAGCCTTTGCCCATCATGGGTTTGGGCTACCGTTGGTCTCTAGATTTTGCCGGGCCACTTGTTGTTACCCCGCGTGGAGCCAAGTACTTGTTGGTGATGGTGGAGCACTTCAACAAGTGGATTGAGCTTGTGGCACTACCACAGAACTCCTCGGAGTTGGCACCTATGGCATTCCTTGACCGGGTGCTCGCTTGTTTTAGAGCCCCAACTCAGGTATTGACTGACCAAGGGCATGAGTTCCTTGGAGCTTTTGAGGCTTTGTGCACCAAAGCTTTGATTGACCACCGTAGCACTTCTCGAGATCATCCGGAAGCGGACGGTTTGGCGGAGCGTGTCGTTCAGACCGTCAAACGTGGACTACGGAAGTATGGATTACTTCAGGGTGGCCACCGTAATTGGGATCTGATGATCATCATGGTATCTTTGGCCGCTTTTAGTCCGTATCAGTTGTTGTACGGACGGAAGCCAATTTTACCCAGTTCTGTACGGGAGAAGTTGGCCCCAGTTGTGGACTTGGATGATCTAGAGGTCTGGATCTAGTGTCTGCGTGATTGGGCGAAGTTCTTCAAGCGGGCCATGCCAATGGCCATGGAGAATTTATCCATCGCTCAACATCGTGACACGTTACGATATGCTCGCATTTGCAGCGGCGCCTATGACGTTGGACGTCAAGGTTGGGCGCACCATTCTTTGCGCGAAGGATGTGTTGCCAAGTGCCATTTTGTTGCTTGGAGGCAAAGATGGCCGGGAGTGTCGGAAGCACTCCAAGAATTGCGCGCCCTGCCATTTTCCCTTTGATGGCTTCGTGCATCCTGAGTTGGCCGTTGTGCCACAGGGTCTTCCGTGTTTTGTGTGTAGTGAGAAGAAGGGTGCGGCTACCATGTTATTATGCGACCGTTGTCAGCGTGGATGGCACATGGCTTACTTGATGCCGCCCCTCTCTACTCTACCGCCTAGGGATTGGACTAGCCCTCGTTGTAGGAGGTCTTCAAGCCACGTTTCATCAGATGAAATAGCTTGATTTTCTCCTGAACATGTCACTAGTATGGTGTCCTGCCATCAAATTGAAGTTCTTGGTTTTGTTTCAAGGATAGGCTACATGGGAATTGACAACAAAGTTGTTGTAGGCGATTAAGGATGGGGCTTACATTGCACTCCGCCTACCCTCTCTTAGTTACTTTTCTATTGGTGTATTGATGCGGCAAAGGATTACATCTTCAACTGGATGCGTACAGTTGTTGTAGCGGCATCACTGTGGCGATTGTCTTCAAAGTGTTGTTTGGTCCTAGCCGAATAGAGGGTCTCTTTATCCGCTGGGGGGGGCACTTGAGGGTGTACTACACATACTTGTTTTAGTGTATGTTTTTCGTTTATTTGATATTCGTTGTGATTCTCGATCTGTTGTGTTTAGCGATCTTTGTTTACACAACAGTTGTCACGGAATGTGGCGTCGAGGACCACACCACATCTCGTGGTGTTAACATAGGTTATATTAGTCTAATCTACGTTAGTTTGTGTTTAGGGACGTATGGCGGCCCACCCTATTCATCCGTGGATGACTTTCATCCACTTAGGGTTCCACGTGTGCGTATAGCGCCGCACTTGTCCTTCACTTGACGTCTTTGTCAAATCAAGCTTTGTGAGTGAGTTAGAGAGTGTTAGTGAGTTTCTTTGCTTGTAAGTGATGTGATTTTATTACTAAAGGCTCCGCATTCTTTTACTACTACTTGCACTTGTTGATTCTCCCTTCGTGGCATGCGAGACGCTTGACTACTTAGTGATTCATACTTCATTCCTTGAGGGTGTACTACGTATACTTGTTTTAGTCTATGTTTTTTGTTTATCTAATGTTGGTTGTGATTCTCGATCTGTTGTGTTTAGCGATCTTTGTTTACACGACAATCTGTTGTCTAATCTACTTGAGGATAAGAGATCATGAGATTCTCCTAAGGATCGGTCCTCTGATTTCATTTCCAAAATGTCTATTTAGCCGGTGTCAGAGGACCACCTTGGAATCAGAGCCACCTTGGAATCAGAGCCACCTTGGAATCCTCTGATTTCATTTCCAAAATTCACCTTGACACCGGCTAAATAGAGCCACAGTCTTTTTTACAAAAGAAGAAACCATTTTTCCAAACCTACATGGGTAACTATATAGTTCAAAGGATAAGTAGTGTCACAAATCAAGGTTGGGATTCCGAACAACTTATTGGCCGGAACTACTCTCGATTGATCCGCCATCAGGAGAGTTTGCTTGGTGGATTTGAAGCTAGTGTATCTTAAATCAGAAGCCGTAGACGACTGATTCCAACATAAGATTAACTCCGGATCCACCGTCTATTGGGACATTCCGGATTAGACATCCATCTATCTCTACTGAGATCTTCGGAGTGCCAAAGTCTTCAATTTCTACAAAATTGACCGCTATTGGAGGCAACTTGATCTTGCGCCTGCGAGGCCGGATCAATGAGTCCTTGAGTTGCTTCTGGTAATTTGGATAGTCATGTAGAAGTTGTCATATCGTCACATTGGCCTTCTGTGCCCGGAGATCTTGTAAGATGTCATACTCATCTACCCGGGTGCCTATGTTTGGATGGATGATTACCAGACTACCGACAAATGTCACTTTCCTAGTATCGGGCTCTACTCTATCCTTATTAATCTGATCTCTAATTTCATCATGGCTAATGTACGGAAGAGGGTTGGCTAGTCCCATCCCTTTTTTGGATTGAGCTACCGATGGAGGAGTTACTACATGTGGTTTACGGGTTGGCTCTATTGAGGTTCAAATGAAGTAGAGAAATGATTACAAAAGCAAATGAAACACACAAGGTATTACAAACAATGCTTTGAGTGAGATGTGGCCTTCTTTCAAAGGCCTTTACTTATAGTACCAATTGGTAACAACCTTTGCCAATACATATGGGACTGCTTTAAGTTCGTATCACCTCTCTCCATTTTCTCCCCTTACAAGTTTCCCTTCTAAATCTACTTCAATTACTTACAATATCATAATAACAATAAGCAACTCTAATCTCTAACACTTTCACTTTGCGAGTAGTTACCATCTCGCAATTCCATTGACTTTGCTAACCTTTGATGTCGTATTTTTGCAAGTGCTTTTGTCAACACATCCGCCAACATGTCTTCCGTTGGACAATACTTCAAGCCATAATTGTCTACATCGACGAACATGGGCCCAAAGACAGTGGACGAACGAACAATCGGACAGTCGGATAGGACGGACAACACCCCTATCAAACAGATGTCTAGAATATTCTAGAGAACATCTTCAAATCTATAGGAATATTCTGAAATATTCTAAAATTTTGGAATATTCTCTACCGGACAGATAGTCGGATGGACAGACACTACCGAACAGACGGACGCCGGAACAACCATGCTTCAAGCTTATCTTGCTACTCTCTAACTTCTCGCAAATGAAGTGATGTTGTACATCAATGTCTTTTCTGCATGAGTGGTGTGTGGAGTTTTTTAAAAGAGCTATACACCCTTGGTTATCGCACATGATGGTCGTTGCTCCTTCTTGAACAAATCCCACATCTGCCAAGAGCTTGCGAAACCAAATGACCTCCTTCGTACTTTAGCTAGTTGCCATGTACTCCGCCTCCGTTGTGGACAAGGCAATGGTTGGTTGCATCTTGCAGGTCCACGAGATGGCACCAACATTAACAAAGAACACAAACCCCGTTGTCCAACGACGCTCATTCACATCTTCGACTAAATCTGCATTGTAATGCCCCCTCAAAGCAATGTCCTTGCTGCCAAGGCACAATTTGTCGTCTATAGTACCTTGCAAGTAGCACATGATGCGCTTCACGGCACTCCAATGTGTCAGATCAGCCCAAGACATGAATTGGCTCACCTTGCTCACCGCAAAAGCAAGGTCAGGCCATGTGCCTACTGTGGCATACATCAAGGATCCAACTCCACTCTTGTATGGTATCCCTTCCATCTCACCTTGAATGACTTAAAACTCTTCCTCCAAAAGCTTCATCAACTTGACATTCACATCAAAAGGGGTACCAATAGGCTTGCACTCCTCCATGTTGAAGCGCTTGAGCACCTCCTCAACATACTTCTTTTGGCTCGTGGTGATGGTGAGTGCCTTGCGGTCCTTTACAAATTCCACACCAAGACAACACTTTAACTCACCAAGATTGCTCATCTCAAATTCCGTGTTAAGCTTACCTTTGAGCCATGCTAACTTAGCCAAAAGGCTAGCCAAGATGATCAAGTCATCCACATGGATGAGGACTATCACTAAGTACTCACCCGTTTGCTTGATGTACAAGGAATGGTCCTCTTGGCTCCTTGTAAAACCTTCCTTGGTGAAGAAAGCATCGTTGCGTTGATACCATGCTCTTGGTGATTGCTTGAGTCCATAGAATGACTTCTTGAGCTTGCACACAAGATGATCAAAGTCTTCTTTTTTAAAACCTTGAGGTTGGTCAATGTAAATACCCTCCTTCAACTCATCATTTAAGAATGCGGTCTTCACATCCATTTGGTGGATCTCCAAGTCCAAGGTTGCCTCAAGTGCAAGAATGCACCAAATGGTGGTGAACTTGGCAACGGGAGTATGAGCCGCAAAAACGGCTCACGGTGACGAATGGGCCACGCATCGTGTCCATTAACTTTAACAAGTAGTGGAATGAGATTAACCCATGTGTTAGCTCATGGTTTTTTTTTATTAAAAGGGCTAAGTAGCCTTTCCATTCGCTAATTCCTCGAATAGGAGCCATGTATTGGCAACCACAGATTTTATGAAGTTAACCAAAAAATGAATAGAAAGGGAAAAAATAAAGGAAAAAATAGAAAAGGAAGAAAGAAAGGAAAACAATAGAAAAGAAAAGTAGAAATAGAAGTAGTGGAGACGAATTTACCTCCTACCGCATCAGGGACCGCAATTGGCCACGGTGAGGAAATCACGGGAAAAAATTAGGAAAAAAGAAGAAGAATGATGGTGGGGAGAAGGAAAAAATGTAGGGGCTTAAAAAGCCCTTAAAAAAGGAGTTGAAGGGGTCCAAAAGGCTTGGCAAACTCCTCACCAATCACTAAGTAAAAATAGGAATTCCTCCAAGCAAAGGGAATTCGAGCTAAGTAGAGTAGTGGTTTTTTGTAACTTGAAATTAGCCTTGATGGCTCACTTATTGGAGGTCATGCACGCACGATGTGGCATGGAATAAAAGTTAGATTTAGATATTCCTTGGTTAGTGGGACACCCACTTTTGTTAATGCAAGGGTCGCACGGAATTAGTAGTCACGGGGTTAATAGGCTTTGTAAGAAGAGAGTCATTAATGGAAGAAGGGCCAAAGGCGGCGGGAAACACCCATGGGAACGAAGCAAGGCTGGGGGGTTACCCCCGGGAGAGGGGGATTATTCAGGTGTGGAAGGAATGTGCGAAGAGAGAGGACTGAGAGAGGGAGAGCCGGAAGCCCCGGCCACTGGAAGAGTGAATTAGGTACGACAGGACCACGAAGAGCAAGAGGGCAAGGCCGCGAGCAGCACGAAGAGGACGAGCAAGATCACCAGAACACGAAGACGACAGGACCACGAAGAGCAAGAGGGCGAGGTCGCGAGCTGGAACACGAAGACAACAGGGCCACGAAGAGCAAGAGAGCGAGGTCGCGAGCTGAACGAAGAGGACGAGCAAGATCACTAGAACACGAAGACGACAGGACCACGAAGAGCAAGAGGACGAGGTCGCGAGCAGCACGAAGAGGACGAGCAAGATCACCAGAACACGAAGACAACAGGACCACGAAGAGCAAGAGGGCGAGGTCGTGAGCTGGAACACGAAGACGACAGGACCACAAAGAGCCAGAGGGCGAGATCGCGCGTTGAACGAAGAGGACGAGCAAGATCACCAGAACACGAAGACGACAGGACCACGAAGAGCAAGAGGGCGAGGTCGCGAGCAGCACGAAGAAGACGAGCAAGATCACCAGAACACGAAGACGACAGGACCACGAAGAGCAAGAGAGCGAGGTCGCGAGCTGGAACACGAAGACGATAGGACCACAAAGAGCAAGAGGGCGAGGTCGCGAGCTGGAACACGAAGACGACAGGACCACAAAGAGCAAGAGGGCGAGGTCGCGAGCTGGAACACGAAGACGACAGGACCACGAAGAGCAAGAGGGCGAGATCGCGAGCTGAATGAAGAGGACGAGCACGATCACTAGAACACGAAGACAACAGGACCACGAAGAGCAAGAGGGCGAGGTCGCGAGCTGGAACACGAAGACGACAGGACCACGAAGAGGAAGAGGGCGTGGTCGCGAGCTGAACGAAGAGGACGAGCAAGATTACCAGAACACGAAGACGACAGGACCACGAAGAGCAAGAGGGCAGGATCGCGAGCTGAACGAAGAGGACGAGCAAGATCACCAGAACACGAAGACGATAGGACCACGAAGAGGAAGAAGGCGAGGTCGCGAGCTGGAACACAAAGACGACAGGACCACGAAGAGGAAGAGGGCAAGGTCGCGAGCTGGAACACGAAGACGACAGGACCACGAAGAGCAAGAGGGCGAGGTCGCGAGCTGGAGCCGAAGCACAGGAACTGAAGGAAGGAGGGTGAATCGAATCAATTCAAGGAGCCTCTCCTCTCACCCGGCTAGGAGTCAATTCCTTGCGCATCAAGGAACCCTAATTTTCTAGTCACCACACATCGCGCGGAAGCACTGTCAAAATTTCACTAGAATTAGGGTTGCTATCACCTCAACCCAACCAATTGATCAATCTACAAGAATAAGAGGACGCAACTGGATGCTCATGCGTAATTTAGTGATAAGGTAGGATGGATCGTGTGAAGCATATGTGGTGTGCAAGTGAAGGTGTGGCCACAATTTTGAGTAAACATAGACTTAAGTGTGCACTGTTGGTCGCTGGCTGTGAGGTCCAGGGTCGAGTCCAATGATTAATTGAAGGCTGCCATCATGTTAAGCACAAAAAACTAATATGAATCCAAAAAACAACCATACAAAACGGAGTAACAGTCAAGGAGATAGTTGGGACTATAAGTCTGTAGAAAATAGGGGAGCCTGTCTGCTGCCGACTGATTCCAGGGTCACACCTAATCCTGGAGCTGATCATTAAGGATCTAGTCAAGTTCTTGATGCTGAATTGAACCCATACATATTGAAAATGTTGGATTCGGAGCCCTAGAGCAAAAGTTACACTTGTTTAAAGGTGGATTCAATTAAAAGGCTGGGTTAGGTCACCACCATATTAATCAACCACAAGGCGCCTAAGTAAGCTTGAGATGTGTCACCATGCTTGCATAAGTTGTGTATGAATGGGCTGAGGATTGGTCACACGAGGAACTAGGCCCCGTATTAGGATCTTGTGTTCAAGATAAGCCACCCTTTAGGGGCGGTTTATTTGGCTCACAGGGAGCAAACGTCTTATGGAAGTCCACTCCCGCAACTTAAGAGTACTCCTTGGCAACTAATCTTGCCTTGTGGTGCACCACTCGAACCGAAGCAACATTCTTCGTACAAAACACCTACTTGCATTCAACGCTCTTGCAGCCCTTTGGAAGAGGGGCCAACTCTCACGTGCCATTCGCCATAAGCGAGTCATACTCCTCTTGCATAGCCGACTCCCACTTGCTCTCATCCTCCGATTGCATAGCCTCACACATGTTTAAAGGATCCTCCAATGACGCCATATTGGCATGCTCTATCTCATGTTGAGGCAAAATGTGGCTCTTCTATCATTCACCGAGCGGGCGACGCTCTCTTCTTGGATACCGCAGCTCTTGTAAGTTCCTCAAGTCCTCATCTCTTAATGAAGGTATTGATGAAGATGCTACACCTCCTTCTTTGGCATCCAATCTCTCTTCTTTCTTGCTTTCGCCATCGCAATCTTTCAAGGCTAAGGTAGGGGTCTCGCTCTCCCACTTGGACTCATCTCCAAAACATCACCAATATTAGTAGTATCTTCAACAAATACTACATCACGACTCTTAATGATCTTCTTTGTCTCAATACACATGAGCCGATATGCCTTAGTGCCCCCACAATAGCCACGAAAGAAACACTGTGTGCCTTTTGCATCAAGTTCATCCCTCTTTGTATCCGGCACCATCGCATATGAATTGCATCCAAACACACGCATATGCGCAATGCATGGCTTGCGGCCACTCCAAGCTTCTTAGACTGTGTTGGTGACCAGAGCCCTCGTTGGACATCGATTGCGGATGTAGACCGCATTGGCCACCGCTTCTGCCTAAAATTGAAGCTTTAGGCATTGTGCATGGATCATGCTCCTCGCCATTTCTACTATGGTACGATTTGCATGCTCCGCGACTCCATTTTGTTCTGGCGTGTAAGGCGTTGACGTGTGCCTGTCAATGCCATGTTTTTTCAAGAAACTTCGAAAGCCTTTGTATATGAACTTCCCACCATTGTCCGACCGAAACACCTTGATCTTGTGCTCCGATTGCTTCTCTACAAGGGCCTTGAACTCCTTGAACTTGTCAAGGCATTCCCCCTTTATCTTCAAGATATACACCCACATTGTCCTCAAAAAGTCATCAATGAAGGTCACAAATACCTTGCACCACCTATGGAAATAATCCTCATAGGGCCGCACACATCCGAATTTACAATCTCTAAAGGCTTTGTTGCACGCGTCGCTCCATTTTTCGGAAATGGTGTCCTATGTTGTTTGCCTTGCACGCATCCTTCACAAAATGACATTGATAATTCATCTTTGCCAAGACTCATGCCATTTACCATGCTTTCAAGTAAATGCACACTTCTCACGTTCAAATGACCAAGATGACGATGTCAAAGCTTCAATGCACCGCTCTTTGTCAATGATTGTGCCAAGTTGGCCGCATCCGCCTCAAACACTTTCATGAGAGTTGCTTGATACAAATTTCCTTCACGAGGTGCTACGACAAGAACATCTTTGTTTGGTGCCCTCAACACACATCCATCCACGTTAAATTGCATATTTATTCCACATGTCATAAGTTTGCTCACCGAGAGCAAGTTTGCTTGCAACGTGGGCACATACAGAATGTCCTTGATTCTAAACCTCTTAGAGCAACCTCTCACAAGTACTTCGACAACAATTTATCCGATGCCAACGGCCTCCAGAACACTATCATCACCCAAATGCACATTCTATGGAGTAATTACCTCATACGTGTGAAATGTCGCTTTACAAGGTGTCATATGTTTTGTGGCGCACGAATCCATGATCCACTTACACATGGACTTGGAATGTGATCCACCTTGAGTTGCAAATGCGTAGTCATCTTCTTCTTTAGCATGATTGGCGTTCTCCTTCTCCTTTGCTTGGTTTCCGTTGTCCCGCTCCCACTTCTTCAGCTAGAAGCAATTTCGTGCAATGTGGCCCGGTTTGCCGCAATTGTAACATACCTTGGGCACGTGTTGAAGAACAACCTCCCCACTTGTTTTATTTTGACACCAAGGCTGCATCGTCGCCATTGGGCTCCTTCTCCTTGCGCTTGGATACTTCGTGCATCAAACTCGCCGTCACAAACTCCATAATGAGCTCCTTCATTGCCAAGGTCTCCAAGGCCGTGATCAAATGTTCATATGAAGGCGGCAAACTCTTAAGCAAGGTCATGACCACATCTTCATCTCTCACCGGGACATCCAAGCAAGTGAGTTGATGCGCAAGTGCCTTCACTTCGTTGACATGATTCAATAAATCATCTCCCTCTTGCATGTTGATTGTGAAGAACTTGCGAAGAATGAAGAGGATGTTGGACAACCTCCTCAAATTATGGATGTTGTACAAAGTTGTTCATGCTTCCATGGGTCCTTTGGAACTCTTGATGTGGGCAAGTTGGTTGTCCACCAAGTTGAGGCCAATGACGGACATGGCCTTCTTCACACATCGACTATAGTCTTTCTTTACCTTTGGATCATCATCTTCGGATGGAGGCTCCTCGAAGGTATCCACAATCTCCCAAATGTCCATCGATGCGAAGACCATCTCCATCTTGAACTTCCAAAGATTGAAATTCTTACCTTTAAACTTGTCAATGACTCTAGCACTCTCGGCATCATATGTTGCCATATTTGCACTCCAACACTATCTTCTAATTTCCAATGTGTACAGTGCACTTCAATCACTCAAATGAGCCCTTTTTAGGCTCCACTGTGCACTTATGAACCTACAACACTCAAATATGAGGGCTATCCATACGGATTAAGTATTACGTGTATGGGCGATGTGCACACACACCTAGAACACTCAAATTTCAGGGCTACCCATATGGATTGTGTACTACGTATATGGGCGAAGTTCAAAGTGCAAAAGTGCAAATGTAAACACTTACAAAGTCGACACCCTTGAATGTGCACCTCCAATGCTCCTAGAAACTCCTTGGGTCGTCTTCAATCACCTCCAATGCTCCTAGAACTCCTTAAGTTGACTAAAATCACTTCCAATGCTTTCAACGGCCTTGAATCAATACTTATGCACCTCCAATGCTTCAAATTAAACCTTGTGCATCTCCAATGCTCCAACAACCTTGAGTTAACTCTTGTACACCTCCAATGCTCCAAGTTGGATCTTGTGCACCTCCAACACTCAAAGACTCTTAAGATCTCCTCCCATCAAATTTTTCATTTCAACATACGGGTGCCCCACCTTGCCTAAGGTTGGTTTAAACTAGAACACTAATATTCTAAGCTGCATTTACTTGTACAATTGAAGAACTAATAAGTCTACGTAATTAACTTATTCCATTTGCTAATCGACCCATGCTACAACACCATGTAGAATTTTTTTTGAATATCAAATATGTGATGACTTTTCATTGCTTCACCTTTTAATTTGAGTGTAAATGTATTTAGAACTAGGTTAAAAATTTTGAACTAATATGAGCTTTGAATTGATTTTGAATAACTGAGAGTGTTTTTAAAATATCCCTAACTACTTATAAGGTTTTAGGTACTACTTAGAAGAAAGAAGAAATGCACTAAATGAAATAGTTGTATGAATCCATAGAACTTACAAATTAGAACAATAAATTTGAAGAGTTTGTTCCATATAACCTCTAAAGGCCCAAAAGTCCTCGAAGGAAACTTTTACAGTCTCCGAAGGAAGCTTTTGGGCCTTTAGGGATTAACATGATAGCTATGGCAATAAGATTTTGAGTCTTGGTATTTTCAATATTAGTTCCAAATATCAGTTCTATGACATTTTTATTTTGATAAATATGGTAATACATGTAATTAGGTTTGAAAATGGAGTTGAGGTAGTAACTTCTATTAACCATTTTCAATTGTGAGGTGAGGATGCAAATAGAATTCAAGAGTTATTTGTCTCAAAAGACATATTTTGAAGTAGATTATATAGGTGGCATAGTTGTCTTCCATTATATAGTTTATTTTATAATTAAATCAAATGCATTAAATATTAATTTGGTTTTCATCATGCTTACATTATCAAATTTATGTAGAGATGCTTGTCTTTTTTAATTTTGAAATGTTTGGATTGAATTCTAAAGTACGAATATAGCCTCTAGAAAGAACAAATATTTTTGAATCAAGTGTAGCTATGCTTGATAAATACCTCATGCTTTTAATAGAAAAAATTGTTATCAGAATTGATTTTCTTTGAAAATACTCTTAAACTGAAGTGACAAGAATTTTTGAAATTTGGTATATGTCAAGAACATTATTAACACTACAATGGTTACAAGTTTAGACCTTTTATAGAATAGAGATTTTAGACCAATTGAAGTCAAAGTTTATAAGAAAGATTGTTTTTTTCTTTCACTTTAACACTATAATCTTCCAATATGTATAGTCAAATTTTATGATATGTTTTTAATTGTTATAGTTCAATGGATCTTATAGTTCAAAATGGGAGTAAAACATTTTGTTTTCCTTTTTGCCCCTTACTCAACAATGACTCCATGAGTTTTTAAAGAGTATTTTGATGAGAAACGGTTGAGAAATTTTATGGATTGGATTGAATTTCTCTATCAAAATTAGGTAACTAAACCATATCATTTTGCACCAACATCCACATTTCTCTCAAATTTATCAAAAATAAAAATTGAACATACTCCTAGTTCTCCACGTGTCCTCCAGTAATTGGCTTCCGAGTACCAGCCATGGTACAGTTTCGCACACGCCTCTCGCAGTTCATGCAAACATATCTCGGCTCCATGTAGCTTTCTTAGAATGGAACGAAGATCTTTCTGGAAACCTGGGAGCTGATACCACTGTGCAACTTACTGGAATTGGAAGCAACAAACCATGACACAGGCTATATTCAAACTCAGACGGAGTCCAGTTGCGCCATACGGTAAATTTAGGATTAAAACATTCTTCGGACTTTAGACTTGGGAACAGTCACGTATTGCAGACTTAAGTTTCAGGAGCAGTTTCAGGTTGTGATGACTTTTGGTCACTGAGTTGAGTTTTCCTGTTTGATTATTACATTCGAACTAATCTCTTTCTTTAATTATTTCTTAGCTTGTTTACTGGTTCTACATCACGGTTTATTATAGTCATTGTGGGCTTCATTTTGTAGATCCTAGCTGAGGCTGGAAAGTCTAAATACCACCTTCGAGGAGATATTGTATTGGTCTGATTGCAGATGATTCTAGTTTTCGTGAATGTTCAAGTTGTGCTGTGGAGCTGTGATGGCATACTATTTTATTTGTCACTCTCCTGGATACAGTTCCATAATCTGTAATCTAAGATTACAAGTAGCTTCTCTTTTACCTCCTTTTCTTCGACTTCGGATACTTCAGAATTAAACTGTACATCTTCAGATTTCGTCCCTGACCCTATGTCAATATTTCAAATACCCTAACTCAAAACCCGGTTGCTCGGAATTTGAGTTTTGTAGAGAGTTGACCATTCACAGTGGTTCCTAAGAAAAACAACTAAACAGAAAATCCAATCTTGACTGAAATTTTTCAAATATTTCCCGGCCACTGTTGAAGACAACCCACAAGGCCTCACCATAAGTCTTTATGAAACATTATGCGCACTGTTTTTCCTAGTTTGTATTATTGTAGTTAGAAACCGTACCACATATTGACATGAGCCTCCACAAACGAATCCTCACGATAGACCATGTCAAAGCTTGAAAAATGAGTCACTAGCTGAGAATCCATCACACTAAACACTGTTCATTGTAGCTCAAAAAAATGTGACATACAGGCTAATCGGGTCTTTCAGCTCAAACTAACACGATATGCATGAATATTCGATGCGTCAGAGCATATACAAGTTAATAATAGGAGTGCAACATAAATGATGTCACCTGGATATCAAAATGCAGGGCTCTAGAAATGAAAGAAGCCAATCTGATTATTTATTGCTATGTAATAATGTAAGTGAAAAGCACCAAGTATGAACGACTTAATCCTGCAGTCCACAGTAATAAACGCTTTCTTACATGTCAGAACTTCAAGTAGCCCAGATCAAACTAGCAGATCATGTTCAAAGCTGGTAGAGCTGTTCACGTATGGTTGGTAGGAATAATAAGATCACTCTCGCTAGAATTGGAACCAATCACCTTCAAGTTTTAGGAGTCTCTGACGCTGAAGGCGTGGGGGACCTTGACCACAATGTCATACATGTGCATGGTTTTAATGTAGGCGAATGACTTGGGCAAGGAGATGAGATCGTTACAGGAATCACTCTTGTGGTACTGGCGCAGGCTGGAGTCGCCGGCGTAGTAGCGAGTCCATCCCTTCTCCCGCAGTTTCTGTTCCAGTTGTTCGTAGTTGGTGATGGCCTCGTTCGTGGCCACATACACCAGCACCTTCCGGCGCACGCTTGTCATGCTACTGTTGTCTGCTGGCTCCGCCAATGGGTTCTCGACAAGCCGTGTGACTCCATCCTTGAACATCCACACTCCACCCATTCAGGTGATCTCTTTTGACCAAGTTGGTTGCAGAAATTGGTTGTCAATGTTAATTCACCTAAAAGATCCTGCAGTACTCACAACAATCAAGTTACATTGTAGTTCCATCAAATTCCTTGAAGATTAGCAATTCGTTCATTCAATTGTTTCTCAAGATTAATGACAGATTGAACAAGTCGTTAATGCAGTGGAGATAAGTTGTTCTTTAACAAAAGAAAGATTCTCTTTTTAATTGGTGGCATGTTTCTGCGCACTTAGCCAATTCACTTCCATGATAGCCATCATAGCCATCATGTTTACAATTTAGCTTATTTTTTAATAAGCTTCACAAACCCTAAATCGAATCTCTTCAATGAAAGACATATTCTGAAACCTCCTCAACTAGTTAATAAGTTGGGTGCATATTAAAGTCTTAAAACGCCTCAAATGATGAAAAAAAAGGCCTCAACTACGTTCATGTTATTGAAATTTGAGCATTGCGTCCATATTATTGGGCCATGAGGCCATAATATCAAGCACTGGGTTCATATATCACCTTTGATTTCCCACTAACAAGCAAGCCCTCAGTTCATATTATTCTATCCAAGTCCTCGGATGTCTCAATAACAAAACAAGCCTCTCTTACCAATTCTACTTAATGCCAAAAACCACATCAACATGCGCTAGTGCGAAAAATGTCACAGAATTCAATTACTAGCATGCATCAAAATCTCGAAGAACAACCAAAAAGAGAAAAGATAGAAGGAAGCAACCCATTTCACAAAAGCAACCAAATTATGCGAAACCCATCACAGAAACGTAGCCTACAGTCCAGTTACTACAATGGAAATGGCAGGAGCTGGTTCACATGAGCCGATGAGCCGACGGTTGATTCTGTCCCCGCAGACCACTGGCAGCTCCTCCGCTTCAAACTACGAATCCAACGACGACACCGACTCTCACGACACGGTCGAGACACTCACGTACCCATGCCAGTACTCCTCTGTCCGAATCGAGGGGATCTCAACTCCGGGCTGGAAGTTCCTCCGGACTCATATTCAATTCAGAGTGGAATGCGTCAACAACCACCTGAACCTTGCTTTCCACCTTCCACAACTACTCGTAAAGCCACCACACTCAGGAGAAGCCTACATCTCTAGGCTGCAGACAAGAGCAACACTCGACCATACTAGAATGATGGAAAGCGGTCACGGCAACTCATGGCAGTCAAACACCGCTCCAACCTGAGAGCATGCGTTTAATCGACTCACAAGGAATAGCTTGCACAACCATCAGCCATCTAATACAGTGGTGTTGCGTGGAAGTAGGTTCTGCAAACAACTCCAAAGTAACAATTGGTGGTTATTCTGACCGATCGAACGCTGCGGCTTGTCGACAGGGCTCGTGTTGCAGCGTCCTGTGATTGGAGCATGGCTCGGTTGCATGGCTGGGAAGCCAATCCTGCCCCAGTGCACGAAAACCAAAATCCCTGGATGAATAAGGAATCCTCACTGCAGTCAGTAACGGATGAAAACGGGGGTTTCGGATGAACGGTGCTGACATGGCAATGCATCTGCCATGTTGGTTTCCAACTGGGGTTACGTTTCCATGCAAGCAATGGGAGCGAGCCTCTTGCGCTGTTCTTCGCCACCCACAGTTGAGATTCTTATCTGCATGTTACGAACCTCACCACTGAGGGGCACGCTTGCCTCGGGCCTCCAACCCTGCGCAGCTGCCCGCCTTCGCTGCCCATTGCCCTCCCTTCGTTCCTGGTTCCAATACGCGTTCCCATCCTGATTAGGGCTCCATCTTCCCTCTCCGCTCTACCCTTGCCACTCCACCTCACCTCACTGCTCTGCTCGACTCTGGGCCGCTCATCCTTGCTTCGTTTGGCCTCGTCTTTTGCGTTTGAAGAGAAACTGTAGGAAGCGCTCCACGCATGTGGTTGATCTAACACCATATTTGTTATATTGGGAGATTTAGCAACTCCCAAATTAACACATGTAGGACATAAAAGCTTAAGTGCACATCTAAACTCTACACTATGGAGGGATATGAGTTTCCATTAACCCCTAAATATCCTTGACAATTTCCCTCAAAAACTGTAAGTGGTACTAACTTTCAAACCACAAATCCAAAAAATAAAATAAAAATATGTCCACAAAAGCTCTTATCAAAGGCAATCTAGAATAAAAATTTCAGAGAAAATTGATTTTTTTCCAAATTTTAGGAACCTGCCCAAAAATCAAACAATCCCCCCGAAGGAGACTCTGGTCCTTTAGGGGTTAAATTAGGAAGTAATGTTCACTACAAAAATCCCTAGAAAAATAGGTAGTACGGGTAACATTACATTACAAATCTAACTATAATATTCAAAAGAAGAACATATCAGTCAACACTTCTTTTATACCACATGTGTTCATTGAATATGAATCGCTTGATATTCAAACTGAAGCCTTAGAAGTTATAAAATTCTCTCCAAGCTACTAATCCAGATTAACACCATGCTCAAAGTTTAGCAAAAAGTGAGTACATGACAAACAAATAGCCAGTTGTAAGAGAATTAGCTAAACGTATTCTGAAACCGTATTTAAATTCAAAAGAATTTCAACTCACCTTGTGGAATACATGGCTAAAAAAATAAGTGGCCAGTTTCAAATGATGGTGTTGAGAAGTGGAAAAAAGGTTGCACACACATTAGCTCTCTTTGAGCTAAAGTGTACCCATTAGTAGGCGCACCATTACTAAGTGTTGTGAACTAAAAAGAAAATTTGCTTACACTCTAGCTCCACTAGAGCTAAAGTGTGCACCAGCATGTACTTCCTATCATAAACCATGAAGGCAATTACTGGAAGTATTAGTTTCAAGATTAGAAGCAATTTACCACATTGTTAATTTAAAAAGGGAACAAAAACATACCACAATCACTGATACGCAAAAATGATGGAGAGAATAATATGCCCAAAATTTAGCTCAAACCAACTACAAGGTGAACTAGTCAATACTTCATAGCAATCATTGGCATCAGATATAGTCATATAGAGAGAATTTGAATACAAATATCTATAATCGCAGCACCAATGGATCTAACCATACTACATGAAGTATCACGCATCAAAATCAAAAATCTTGGAAAAGGAAGTTCATTTATCTAAGTCTAATACGATTTGGACGCAGTAAGTGCTTCCAAGGAGGCCTTGATAATCACTACTTGCCCCCTCGGAATTTTTGTAGTTGAATCTTGTACATAACTTCCATCCCTCTATAAAGACCTAGGTTTTTATGCTGTTAAGATAGAATCGGTACTCTCCCACGTTATGGCTATCCCCTTTTCAATTGTCTAGCGAAGGTTGCAATGTGTATCCCAATCTTTATAGAACTTCAGAACATCCCGATCATGCAATATAGGGCGGAAGAATTGGATACGCACGGTGTTTGGCATATCCGGGTTAGAATTAGGATCTAAAACTGCTTGAGCAATCCAAAATGGGCGCTCATCTCCATCACAAGGCTGCAATGCAACAAAATAGCCAGCAAAAAGATGACGACCAACTCAAAAAGAAGGAGGTGGACGATCGCGCCTCTAGCCAACAAAATGCTCCTCTTCACCGTACTCCTTGGAAACCTCACCCTTTGTTGAGAACCCATCTTCAATGGCATGGGCAATTCACGTCGTTGGCCAAAAGCCGTCTTCCAATGATATCAGCATATTCACTGGAAAAGTCAGAGCATCTCTAACGTCGCGCCAATAGTACGATAGCGGCTCAAAACATGATCTGGCTTGAACAGACTTCCGCGATGATTGCTCCTAGTGATCGATGAATCCTGAAAGTCCCTTCACCACCTCTGGGAGATGCCGCATTGTAGAAGGCTTCAATGCATCGGGTTCTCCGCGAGGCCATAAAGTTCTTCCTTCAGAATCCTCCTTCCACAATTTGATGCCACTACCTTCTCCTCCCTTAGGAAGCCAATCTTCATCATGACAAAGGATTTGATACTTCATTACCGGACAACTACTTGAGTCCACATAAAACTTGAACTGATGAGCCTTCGTATGACCCTGCAAAGCTTCATCACCGTCCGCAATCACATCCCCAATGAACTTCTTGAAGTCAGAAACCTCTTGGATGAGATGCAGGATTGTGAGAACACTCTCATTTTCCATGAATGACCTCAGGAGCAAAGGAATGGTTGGAAAACTCTCCTTCCTCAATGTCATACTCAAACATCCAAATAATGCATCTATGTCATCATGTGTATAACCAACTAGCATGAAATTAACATATACCACGCGGAAGATGCGTTTTGCAACAATGAGAGACCAAAAATAGAAAATAAATCTATTTTTGTTATCACCAATAGCATTGTCCATTTGCACGTTCAATATTGGAGGCAAAGGCCTTTCTGGAAATGGGATATCTAGAATCTGCCCTAATGGATCCAAACACATCTCCGCATCCCGTAATACCGCCGCGTACAATGAATGAGAACTAGATTCTTGAAAGAGTTGACGGGATGATGATTTCGGAGGCGCCTCCAGGTCATGCAATAGTTTTGCGAACAATCCGACCGTATAATTGGCATTATGGGAGTATAAATCAAGGCCGTAATGCTCGTGACGCTGGTCCACATGACCAGGGGCAAGCATGCCTGTGATTGCAAGAGGCAACTTCAAAAGCCCATCTAAGCACTTTGTTTTATGTAAAAAAAACAGGGGAGGCGGTCTTTGAGTGGTCCATCTTATCATGCATGATGGTTAGAACCTCCTGGGACGACGAGTTTGATCGAAATCAGTTCAGGTAGTATAAGTCCCGATGTGCGAAAGCAAAATCGATGTAGGCATGTATTTTCTTTTGCCATAGCAGTGATGCTTGTGTTCCAGGTCGAGTAAGCTTCTTCTGATCCTAGTATTTGTCACATGTAGATCAACAAGCAAAGTTGTCTCCACCTTTCTTGGCATAGTACTTAGGGAAGCTCACCCGCCAAATCTTATTCAAGTTTGAGGTTGAGATTGGCGGCAATCCACAGTCAACGAGGTGATCATCAAGAAGCGGTATTTGATCCTTCCACTTAAAACTTGTAGAGAGGACCTTTGCCACAACCTTTTTGCTGGATGGAAGAACACGAGACTTGTGAGGTATGTGGTCAGCATGTCTATTGAGAATGGCTCCAAGAGCAGCAGTAGTTACAATCGTATGACCTAGTCTAAGCTAACACAAATCAATATTTTTGTGGTATTGAGCCGCATGACCAGCGGCAGCGTCCTTCGCATTTCGATAGAAAGTATTCAAACTTACACCCATGATTTTCATCCAGGCATGGGCACAAACGTCCACACCCTCTAGAGTCACAACCTTCCTACCTGTAGCGTTTCTATGAAACTGTCTATGAAAGTCAAGTTTGATATGATTTCAAAACTGCACTATGGTCTCATTCTACAAGCGCGTCCAAAGGACTTTTATTTTATCTCTAAGGTAGTGTTGGACACAGTTTTGGATGCAACAACTATTGTTCGCAACTGCGTTAATGGAATGAGGGGTCATGAGGAATAGAGCATTCCTAGACACCGTTGGACATGTATTCCTTGAGGAATTGTCGTACAAACGGGTGCTCCCACCTAGAGGTTTATTACGCTCAACCAACCAGACATTGTAAACGTCCCTAAGGCAATGATGAAAGAGACTCACATTGTTTTAAAAGACTTGTTGAATTGGCCAGGACTTAAAGAAGTACCTCCATTCATCAAGAATTTCGTCCTCAACATAAGTACTACACATGTACTACAACATTTGAATCGCCAAGAGGTCCAGAAGAACCTAGAATTGCATTGGACCGGACATTGCGAACCAACCCCTCCACAACGCAAATACCCGAACCACTGTGAGCAAAAGAGTCATCCCGACCCAGAGACGGCGAGGAATAACATCAAACTCAGGAAGGTCTGGGTTCACGGGAGTGTCAACATGAACCTCGTCATCCACCGAGGAATACATCCTACATTCCAATAAACAAAAGATTAGATTATCCTTCCTATGAGTATGGGTAAATACCTTGTAGGAATGGAAATCAATGCAATAGTAGATGAAGTGGGTAATCTAGCTCGAATCGAGGTAAAGTCAGGCGCTTGAAAAAAATGACTTGCATTTAACTAAATTGACATTGTAAAACAAGCAAATTTAGCTTAACTCGAGGAAAACTCAAGTTGTATTATTTGACAAGAATTCAATTTCATGTCTACGCTACTAATGCAAATATAAAACTCAATCAAATAGTAAATATCTCGTTGAGGTAAACTATTAGTATGACTTGGTGGAAAATGAACTTTGAATCCATCTAAATAGTCATAAAGATAAAGTGTAACCGTTTAGGCTGACTCGAGGTAAATGGACACATGGATTCAGAACGATAGCTTCTCTCAAATCGAGCCAAAGTGCCAGACAATACCGAATATTATTTTAGCTCGAATCGAGTTAAACTGACACCTTTATAGTACGCCGGTTTATCTCAAAATGAGCTAAACTTTCACACCATTAAAAATATGAGTTTAGCTCGACTCGAGCTAAACAACCATAAATTTTTGTAAGGTAGGTTAGCTTGAATCAATTTAAAATATCACATCGTTAAAAATGACACTTTAGCTCGACTGGATCTAAACTATCGTACTAAATAAGGTATGACAGTTTAGCTCGACTTGAGCTAAATTGTCCTTCCGTGATTATCACCTTCATTATCGGGCATAATATGGACTAACGCTTCATCCTATGAATCTACAATAGAAATTTCAATGAAGAGTGTTTTGAATTGACACCATAGAAACCTTCAAGAGTCCCCGGAGGGGACTCTTGGGCCTTTAGGGGTTAATTGTTGAGATAGCCTAAAATAGCCTAGCTACTCTTACTTAAACTCCCGGGTCCACTGTAGTTAGGCGGTATTTATGAGACTTACCTACCTAATTAGGGTAGGTAAGTAAACTTACCTACCTAATTATGGCAGTCTTGATTACATCGCCCACTACTGAATTAGGTGGCTGATTGGCTATTAATGCCACCTAACCACCTCTTAAGTATATAAGAGCTGACCTCACCCGGTCAGAGCTCTCTTTCATGTGGACATGGTGGTGTTGTATATTGTCCTCTCCTAACACGTTATCAGCACTGTATAGCTCATATTCCTAGAAAGCACAATTCATTTCACTGTTCATTTTTCTGACACACTCCGAATCTGCACTACAGTTGATTAGACAGAAGACTTTATTACCAAGAGATTGAGCGGCCGGAGTGACGTCAGCTTTTTAGGAATCCCCCACTAGAGCCATAGGCACACACCACCTCGCGATGGCGACGGTGATAAAACCAAGAGAGACACGAACCACCCCACTTTTCTTCGACCCACTTGAGGCAGACGGCTCGAATTACCTTAATTGGTACGTCGATATGAAGACCTACTTGAGCGCGGAGGAGCTGATCGTCACGCTGGAGGGAGAGCCCGAGGCGGAGATACCAGCCACCTACAAGTGGCAGACGCTTCTCATCATCCGGCGACACATCGATGCGTCCCTGCGTCAACAATACATACAGGTTGAAGATCCGGCGGTACTCTGGTCAGCATTGGAAGCGCGCTTCAAGCATGAGGAAACGATTTTCCTCCCCCAAGCCCGCAGCGACTGGCTCAGTCTGCGCGTACTGGATTTTCCGAATTTCATCGCGTTCAACTCCGAACTACACCGCATCGTCACGCAGCTTCGCATCTGCGGCGACACGGTTACCGACGTCGACTTAATCGATAAGACCCTCTCAACTTTTCCCCCCGCATGTGCTATTCTAGCTCAGCAGTACCGTAACATGCGATTTACACAACATTCGGAGCTTATGTCATATTTGCTTTTAGCTGAAAAGCAGCAGCAGATGCTCCTTAAAAACGCCGAGGCGCGACCTGCGAAGGAGGTTCACACAAGCGAAGTAAAGGAGAGCCGCAAGCAGCCCAACTCGACGACGCCGTCGAAGTCGACAAACCCCAGGCGAGAAACCCACAGCGCGGAGGCTCCCAGGCGACGATCCCGAGGCGATTGGCGCCCCCCACGTCGTGATCAACAGCAATCAGACAAGAACCCGAGATACACACATCGACCCGATAAGTCGACAAGTACATCAGGGAGTGGATCGCGAGGGTCATGTCACAAGTGTGGTCGTCCAGGGCACTTTCTTAAGGATTGTCGAGCGTCACAATATATCGTCGACATGTATAGAGAGTTAAAGTCCTTAAGGGAAGGAAAGAGAGAAACCCATACTCTCAATGCCCCCTCCCTTACGCTAAACGATGTCGACCCAGAAAACTATATGGTACAGTTTGGGTCACAACCTAGCAAAGCGAGAGTTGCTTTGTTAGACAGTGCGTCCACTCACACCATTCTCCAAGACCCGGCGTTCTTTGAGTTCAGAACTAGGAACGAGCCGTGGCAAACTTGTGATATAATCACCATCGCAGGCAAGCGGACCTTTAAATTCCGCGAGGGCCGAGCAAACATAGTCTTGCCCGGGGGAGCCCCCCTCACCTGCAAGAGGGCAATGTATGTCCCGGATGCCCCCCGGAGTCTGATCAGCTACCGGGATTTACGGGCCAATCAAATCCACGTTTCTACCGCGGTAGGAATTGATGATGAGGTCCTCGAGCTACGGCAAGGCGAGAGACTCCTTGCCACCGCACACGCGGGAGCCACCGGCCTGTACGAGCTGCCCCTTGTTGGCGCTGTACCTAGCCCCGCTCGTAAGAGTGAGGAAGAGGATGGCGGACGTAGATCCCCATGCCTACCCCTGAAAGGGGTGCCGATGTCCTTTTTGACAACCAGCACGAAGGCTGATGTTTGGCATCGCCGGCTGGGGCACCCTGGGACGACCATGATGAGAAAAATGGTCCCGACCTTAGTCGGTCACGACCTCTGCACACGGGACGCGGAGCGCGTAGAGGAGTGCGCGGCGTGTATACAAGGCAAGCTCATCCGCCAGCCGTCGCGATGGACGCTCCCGACAGAAATGCCCGCCCCGCTGCATCGGCTCCACGGTGACATATGTGGGCCGATCAACCCAAAATCAGGTCAGTTCCAGTACTTCTTTGTCTTGGTCGACGCATCGGGTAGACATGCTGAGGTTTCCCTGCTCACAACCCGTAACATGGTTTTTCCTAAAACCCTAGCTATGATTATCCGGTTTAGAACCCATTTTCCCGATAATCAGATTTGTTTTCTTAGGATGGACAACGCCTTAGAGTTCAAATCACAAGCTTTTGAGGATTTTTGCACCGCAACTGGTATATCACTCACATATTCAGCCCCTTACGAGCACTCACAAAACGGACTAGCAGAAGCCTATATCAAAAAGATCCAACTGATCGTTAGGCCCCTCCTAACACACGCTAGCTTAGCACCTGAGTTCTGGGGTCACACCGTCTTACACGCGGCCGTCCTGCTGCGCCTAAGACCCACACTATTACTCACACAGTCACCCCTCGAGATGGCGTCCGGTCGGACACCGAACGTAGCCCACCTCCGCACCTTTGGCTGCGAAGTGTGGATCCCAGCCCCCGAACCCCAACAGAAAACCATCACCCCTCATAGAAATCGAGGGATTTACCTTGGTTATGATTCCCCCAGTGTTATTAGATATAAACTGATCAATAGAGATGATATTCACAAAGCTTGGTTCCAGAATTGTAAGTTCATAGAAACTAGATTCCCGAGTGCCCAAACCAAAACCAAACATAGCAATCTAAACTTTAGATCACCAGAAACCTTGACCCTGAATCCAGATCCTCGTACGGCGTTAACCGACTCAGAAGTTAGAAAGATTTTAAATCTCCAGAACCTCGCCGAGAAGATCCCAGATGGCTTCTACTCCGGTCCCCGGATAGTTCGTAGCCCGGTCCCCGGATCAGGAAATCCCGCATCAGAACCCGTTAAGAAACGGAAACTAAACCATACACCCCGTTCCCGGGCACCCACAGTATTAAACACCGAACTAGAACAGCCCTGGGACGACGTAGAAATGTTTTTGTCAAGTCTTGCGACCCTGGACTCAGATCCCCTTACATTAAAACAGGCCCAAAAGAGTGACGAATGGCCCCAGTGGGAAAAAGCCATAGAAGCAGAATATAGTTCCCTTAGAAAACGAGGAGTTTTCGGACCACTAGTGACCAATCTGCTAGATAAACCAATTGGACACAAGCTAATATTTACACGCAAACGAAACGACCTAGGGGAAGTCATCAGATTTAAAGTAAGATTAGTCGCCCAGGGTTTCACCCAAAAACCCGGCATAGACTTCGAACAAACTTACTCCCCCGTTATAGATAGTACATCCTTCCGCTACCTTCTAAGCTTAGCCGTCCAGCTTTCCTTAGAAACCCGCTTGCTCGACGTGGTGACAGCATACTTATACGGCGACCTAGACGCCGAAATCCATATCCAGCCCCCTCCCGGATTTCTCCCCGATCAGACCAAGCCTATCCCTGGAAAATATTCTGGTCTCAAGATCAGAAAGGCACATTATGGCTTGAAACAAGCCGGCCGAGCTTGGTATCACCATCTCAAAACCTACCTACTGTCGCAGGGATTTACAAATGACCCCGCACTTCCGTGCATATTTGTCCTCAGAGACACGACGGGTTTTGTAATTCTTGCAGTTTATGTGGATGATTTAAATTCAATAGGCACCGTAGCGCTTAGCGCACGAGTTGAAAAGTTACTCACAGACAAATTTGAGATGAAAGTGCTAGGCCGTACTTCATTTTGTCTTGGCCTGCAAATTCAACACTATCCAGATGGAAGCATCCTTCTACATCAGCAGACCTACGTGAAGAAGCTTTTGCTGCTCTTCAACATGGCCGACGCCAACGCGCTGTCCGCCCCAATGATCGGGAAAAGTCGCACCGACGAGGACCCTTATCGGCCAGCAGAAGAGGAGGAAGAGGAAGTGGATCGGCCCAAGTATTTAGCAGTTGTTGGAGCGCTACTCTATTTGGCGACCAACACCAGACCCGATATCTCCTTCGCCGTCAGCGTGCTTGCTCGCCACAATCAAAAGCCAACCGATAGACACTGGCGAGGAGTTAAGCATCTCCTACGGTATCTGCGAGGGACGACAGACCTCGGCCTCCACTTCCACAAAACCAAGTCCAGCGCCATCACCGGCTATGCCGACGCCGGATTCAAGACGGATCCAGCCACGGGCAAATCTCAGACAGGCTACGTATTCATCAAGAACGGAGCGCCGATATCCTGGCGATCAACCAAACAGACGATCACGGCCACATCAACCAACCACGCGGAGTTAGTCGCATTTCACGAAGCATCCCGCGAAGCGGTTTGGATCCGCACAATGCACTACACCATCTTCAAGATGAGCGGTATTTCACACCAGGAGGAGCCGATCACTTTATTTGAAGACAATGCAGCTTGTATTGAACAGGTTTCTTCTGGATTTATTAAGGCCGACCGTGTCAAGCATATCAGCCCTCATCTATTCAGTTACACACAAGATCTAATCGAAACACGGCAAATTCAAGCAAAGAAGATTGCTTCAGCAGAAAATATTGCGGACGTACTTACGAAGGCTCTACCCGCACATCAACACCGCAAGCTGATCAAAGCAGCTGGCATGCGGACCCTCACGGAGTTAGCAAGCGAATAAAGATTTTACTCTTTTTCTGCATTTTTACCGCAGTTTTTTAACGAGAAAATCATTTATTTGAGGAGGAGTGTTGAGATAGCCTAAAATAGCCTAGCTACTCTTACTTAAACTCCCGGGTCCACTGTAGTTAGGCGGTATTTATGAGACTTACCTACCTAATTAGGGTAGGTAAGTAAACTTACCTACCTAATTATGGCAGTCTTGATTACATCGCCCACTACTGAATTAGGTGGCTGATTGGCTATTAATGCCACCTAACCACCTCTTAAGTATATAAGAGCTGACCTCACCCGGTCAGAGCTCTCTTTCATGTGGACATGGTGGTGTTGTATATTGTCCTCTCCTAACATTAATGATCGCAGAATAGTACACAATTGACGCCTGCATTTGTATAGTACAGTACAATCGTTGGGGGCAAGCGGAGGCAATAAGCAAGTGCATCTTGACAGCAGAAAAGTGGAAACAGCCGTTTTGTTAAGGCTGCAAGAAAACTGTGTTGGCATGATTGTAAGGGGCTTCAAGTGTAACGTTGATAAAAAAAAGTCTTCCAGTGCAATGTACTCCCTTCACATTCTCCAACCTTGACAGACACTTAGTATATGGACTAAAGTAAAGGACACAATTCAAGAAAGCTACTTACATCAAAAGTGATCACCTATGGACCGGATCTCCTTATTCACCCTGGTCGAGCGTGGGACGGGCGCCAGAAGTTGGGTGGGACCATTTTTCTGGCCCTTCTCGATTTAGGGTTCTAGAGGCTTCTTTAGGGTTTTTTTTACAAAATTGTGGCTTGCGGCCCCAATTTACCCAAGGTGGCCCCTCCATGGATCAAATAGGACCCCCTCCAATCTAAAAATAGGGGCCGGTTTTGTCCCTTACCCCCCCCCACCCTTCCAAGCCTGAGGCTTGGTGCAACGCTCGACCAGGGTATTTAGGCAAATCCCTATGGACCTGTCGTTTTTAAAGGGTTAACCTTATTGTGACTAGAAAATTTTCCCACAATTTTAAGATTTGCATTTATTTTTTTGTAAAGTTGTTTATGATAGGAATCGAATGTCTAATTTAAGTGTATAACCTTATAAAGTTGAACTTAATCCATGATCTCAACTTTGGGAAAAAATTGTACAACATCCAACGCTTGATGTAAGAGGTTATAGTGTTTGAAGTCAATGTATACCAGCAGTGAAACTTGTGGATTTTGGAGGATGTACTATTTTACCAATCATTTTAGTCTTGCAAGGAAATTTCATACTTTGAATGGATGAAGTTCAGACATGCTCTATATTAATGGCTTTGCATTGACGTAGAACACGTTTAGTGAACAATTATGCATTTATTCTAATGAATTTTCATCTTCTGTCTACAAGATTGTAAATGAAGAAGTTCCAAAACTTATACAAATTAAAACAAGATTTTTAGATGTGGTTGGGGAGAGCAACAATCACAAAACATTAGGGAGTCTCTTAGAGACAATTTCAGTAAAAAATTTAGACCAAAATCATTTTAAATGTATATGAAATACTCATAGTATGTGGCATTGTATTCAAGTGCAAATTATGGTGTATTTGGCAATGTATCCCAAGGTATTTCAAGTGTTCCAAAACTGCAAATCATGATCCAATTTTTTAAAAGCTTACATACAATGTCTTAGCAAATTTAAACTTTAGAGTTTACAATCTAATTCCTCATAGATTTCATGCAAATTGCAATTTAGTACTTCTCAAGACCAAAAGTAGTTTCGTGGTTACTAAAGGATTAAGCCATGCAACTCATTTGTAATAATGATTATCACAAAATAAAAAAACTTCCACAAGTCTTAGAACTTTAAGTATTAAGCACAAATCCATTTTTTACTTTGAAAAATGACTTGTTATGATTTTCTTATGAATTTGTTGAAATGAATCCTTGGAGAGCTTTATAATTGCTCATAGGGTACTCCATTATGTGCTCATATCATCTACCAATTACTTGCTACCATTTGGTAATGTTTTTTTTCCATACTAAACTATAAGGTATTTAAATTAGGAACTTAGAAACTAGATACATGTATATTGATAAGAGACCACTACAAGTCCCACATAAAAATAATATCCTCTACCTTTAAGACAAATGAAGTGATTTATCTTATACATAGAGTCCTTGTGATTTGAGGATAGTAAAAGTACCTACAATTGACCCATTTTGCAAAGTATTTCTATCTTTTGTTGTTTAATATTTTAGGTCATAAATGTTCAACTAGAATAAATAGGAAAATTATATACAAAGGATTGATTATAAGTATTTTTACCATAATAACCTTGAAACCAAAACAACTCAAGAAGAAGAAAAAACCCTAGTCCTCCTAGCTGATGTCTCCATGAATTGGTGAATGAAGACTTTTCAAGACAATTGGTAGGAATTTTCTATAAGTAATTGGTATAACACACTAATCTTCTTGATTATACATAAATATTATCTTGATAAAACTAAAGTATCACAAATATAATTTGGATCTAAATTAGTCCAATGCTTAGAATTTACACTAGTCAATTGTTAATCCTTTTGGATGATCTTTAATTAGCTACTGGTACTTTCTGTTTATTGACTTGAATATTGGATGATGATGTCATTATTTGAAAGATTTTGTTGGGTCCAAATTTTTTCCTTTGCATAATTATAGAATTGACTAATCATTTGGGGGTTTTAAAGGAGCTAAGAATGTGTAGCATTAACAAAAGTTGGATGGAAAGTGGAACATGCCCCTCTATGTAGAAGTGTGATACATTAAAATTTCATATCTTGTGGTATAAATCATTTTAGAAAAGATATTTGATTGTCATGAAGATTTTTGTATTCTGCTCAATGTGTAGTGGCATAAAGATGGTTGCCAAATATTTTATAAGGTGTAAACCAATTTTGCCATGTATAAAGATGGAGAGGATTCACTTTCCAAAGGATATTTAACATAAATTACATTGTAATCATGGGTCCCACTTCAATGAAATAAATAAGAATAAAGAGCAATAATTCTATATCTTTAATTAAGACCCAACAGACTATTAGTTCCACAAGATACTTTACTATACAATTTAGATATCTAAAAAGATTTAGATATATTTAGATTTAATTTAGATATATTATTTGATTTAGATATCTAAAAAGATTTAGATATATTTAGATTTAATTTAGATATATTATTTGATTTAGATATCTTAATCTAAATCAAATTTATTACCACCTTAATGTTACACTTTAAATTTTCACAAATCAAGGCTTACTATGAAATTACATACAAAAATTAAAAATATGTTATTCTATGGAAGTCCTTTATGAATTGGAAACCAAAGTTGGAGACCAAAGTTCATCATTTCATAAGTTCAAGAAGAAACATTAGATCATTGACATCATGATGTCAATTTTATCATCTACATTTTTCCAACAAAAGCATTGTCCAAGATTATAACAAGCTTTACCATTTGTTCAAGCTAATGAATTGAACCTAAACACCATATGTTTAACCTAATAACTTTTTAAGGATAAGAGCTTTTACAATGTACAATTTTTGTATTAGAACATATTTTATAGGCAGTTGGATATTTTCTTCAAAATAGGTATGTACAATCAAAATATTGTGGGAGCTAGGATGCTCAAAATATAATAAAGCTAAATATTGAAATTGTATTGAAAAATAGCCAATTCCTCATACATTTATAGGAATTCTAATTTCCATGGGTTTTGAGACCAAAATGTGGTTCACTTGGCTTCAAAGGGTCAATTCTTTGACAACAACAAACACCTTTCCTTGAAAACATCAATCATCCGGTGCGGGATCCTTGTGAGGGGTCGCAAAAAATTGTCATACATACTTCATGAGGATGGCCCACCTACAAAAGTCAACAACTACTAATCAAGAGAGCGTTTTCTATGTGGAAATACGGTAGAAGTATCACTCGATCCACACCAAATTTCCTATCCTACAAATCCATTAGACTGCGGCTCAGTGTCTCACTACATTTGCTAGAAGTGCACCAATCCACGCAAGTTAGCACAATTTGTGGATCATGCATCATTGAACCATGGGTAAAACTATTTGCAGATTACTTCAAAAGTGACAACCTATGGACCTATCATCCTTAAGGGATTAATTCTTGTTTAACCCCTAAGGTACCGTGACAGTTTTACACCAAAAACACTTCATTATTAATGGATTCTAGTGCAATGAATAAAGAGGGTAACAAAAACTTTGATTTTTAGTTCTGACCGTAGGATCTCAATAAAGGCTTATTAAGTAATACATGTACAAAATTTCATAAACTTTGATTGCACAGATTGAAAGATTATAGTGTTTGAAGTCAAGCAAATGGTTCATTTTCTTCCCTGCGTTTAGTGGATCAGCAGACTTTGACTTCAGTTGGTGTCAAAAAATTTCACTACACAAGGTCTAAATCTATTACCATCTTGTTAAGCATGATGTTAGCTCCTCACACACCAATATTTAGAGGTAGAAACGGGGTGTAGCATATTCAAAACAAGTGTGCAAGGAGTGGAGGCTAGAAATTTTTTAATTCACACTTTAATTTTTTTTGAACTTAATATGTTTTCGATCGATAATCCGAATGGTTAATAAGAAGGTTTACATTACATATTGTTGTGGAAAAAATAAAAAGTGAAAAATATGAAGATCTCTAGGTTTTATGTGGAAAAGAAGAAGTTTTTTTGGTACCTTGCCCGACAATGAGTGACAATGTGTGAAAATGTTTGACTTGGGTTGGTATGCTATTTTTCACTAAAGACAAGAGACTTTTTTTGACAATATGAAGGGAAACAATATTACTTGCAAGTATTGAAAATCTCACATTCAATAAAGTGTCCTATCAAAAGTTTTTAGAGGTGCCCGAAGTGCCCGCCCTCCCCATTTAAAATTCAAAACCCTATAACTTTTTCATCAAATGTCCAATTTAGGAAAAAACAGTTTTCCCACTAAGGTCTTGGTAATGTCTTTCTATAGTAAAAATTTCAAAGAAGAATGTTGGAAATTGACACCATAGGAACCTGACCGAACTTTCAAAAAGCCCATTTTTGACACTTGGTACCTTAGGGGTTAAGACTCTAAAGTACTGAACTCAATAACTTGCCACTTGCTTAACCCCTAAAAGCCCAGGCATTTTCCCTCATGAAACACTCCAAAACTACCATCATCAACAAGTGGCAACAAAATCTAACATTATAGTCTAATTTTAGACTTCTAACCGTATAATCTTAAAATAGACACATATATGAACTTACAATACAAATTTAGTTGCAATCCGCCGCACGGATGTGAATATTATAGCGTTTGAAGTGCAAAGAAATGTATTTTTCTCCCCTTGCCCGCCAAGGTCAGCCTACTTTGACTAGGTATATCTTCTAGTTTTTACATTGAAATGTGATCAAATCTTTTACCAATATGACTTATATGTTGTTAGCTATTTGAGTGCAAAATTTGAGGTCAATTCGAGGGGTAATAGATGTAGAAATATACACTTTAGTGAAAGGGGGTACAAAATGTTGACAATTACTACATAAGTGATATGAAATTGTTTGTTTCATACAAAGTTGTTGCATTTGGGAATCCCAGTGGTGAAAATTTTCAATTTATTTTTTCACTGATTTAAGAAAAAGAAACGACTAAAAATAGTAAAATCCATAATTTTCATGAATATATGGAATAAATAAAGCATTATGGGAAAGGGCAGTGCTTGAAATTGGGTGGCCATTTTGTCCCGTTGTTGACCGCCCTCACAGCTGGAAGAGGGGAAAAAAAAAAAAAAAAAAAAAAAAAGTTTTTTTTTTCCTGGACGGGCCCACCTCTGGCGCGGGATGCTGGTAGGCTAGCTGACGGCTGATTGTTTGCTGTTTTTTTAAAAAATTATTTTAACAACTCTTTTAGTAATTTTCAATGCTTTTTCTACTTGGACTTCGTGCATAGAAGTCTGGATTCCTTTCCTCGCCCTTTGTGTCCCAAAATTCTGCCCCTTTTTTCTCCTCAAATTGCATTGGTTGACATGGCTGCCCCTATAGTCCAGACTCCATTTTGACCTTTGAAGGCTAATAGCTTTTGAACCAAAAGTCCAAAATCATATTTGAAAAATTCCCCATATAGATTTCTTAAAGGACAATGCAGTTTAAAATTTTTATAAGAATCGGAGTATTTTTTCCACTCAAAGGTACATGCCCAAAATCCAAAACGTACCAGATTGGTACACTTGGGCTTTTAGGGGTTAAACATTCTATTGGAACATGCACTACGGTACTAGACTGTACAATCTGTGGAATTAATCAAACATGGGATCCAGATCCTTAGGTATCCTTCATCCTTGACAAGACCCCGTGAAGAAAAATTATCAAAAGATGG
The DNA here is from genome assembly GCA_963971425.1 of Bryoerythrophyllum caledonicum. Taxonomy (NCBI): domain Eukaryota; kingdom Viridiplantae; phylum Streptophyta; class Bryopsida; order Pottiales; family Pottiaceae; genus Bryoerythrophyllum; species Bryoerythrophyllum caledonicum. Next base: position 33,512,295 of record OZ020515.1, on the reverse strand, counting down.
ATTGATTCAATCTTGACTAACTTTACGTACACTCATGATGTGTATGTACAGTACGCTCACACAAGTATATGTACTTTTTGCTTATGTACGTTTCCACACTACACTGCTGCCATCCTGAGGGCTGAAAATTTGTCAATTTACCATGAAATATTTGTCACAAGATCATTTCTATGTTAACATGTGTGTCAAATTTCAAGTCCAAAAGATCCACACAAAAAAAACTAATTCAAAATCTAGCAACATGTGTAGTTTTGAGAAACATTTCACTCCTAGCCAACTTTGACACACTCCCAAAGGTTGAATTTTATGTTTTTTCCCATGGAATTTTTGACATGAGACTATCTCTATGTTGATCACATGCGTGCCAAATTTGAAGGCAAATATATCTACATATCAAAATAATTTTAAAATCTACCAACATGTATAGTTGTGAGAAACATTTCACTGCTGCCAACTTTGACACCCTCCCAAGGATTCAATTTTTTATTTTTTCACATGATATCTTGGATATAAGACCACCTCTATGTTGATTATATGTGTGCTTAATTTCAAGTCCAAAATATTCACAAAAGAATAGAAACAAATCTAAATCTACCAACATGTGTTGTGAGAAACAACCAAGAAAATCAATTCACTACTTCCATCTTTGGCACCCTCCTTAGGTCAAAAAAATTGTTAATTGACCATGAAATTTTTGGCACAAGATCACCTTCATGTTGATAACATGTGCACAAAAATTTAAAGCTAGAAGATGAATACAAAAAACCATCTTCAAAATCTATAAAAATATGTAGCTATGAGAAACAATTTTGAATATCCTTTTTGTATTCATCATGTGACCTTGTAATTGAGCACACTTTTTATTAACATAGAGGTGATCTTGTGCCAAAAATTTCACGGTTAAATAAAAAAGAATCAGCCCTAGGGAGGGTGTCAAAGTTGGTAGTTGTGAATGGCTCATGACTACACAACTTGGTAGATTTTGATTATCTTTTATTGTATTCATCTTCTTGACTTGAAATTTGGCACACATGTTGTTAACATAGAATTGATATTGTGCCAAAAATTTCATGGTAAATTGAAAAACTTTTAGCCCTCAGGAGGGTGTCAAAGTTGGCAGTAGTGTGATGTGGAAACGTACATAAGCAATAAGTATGTATACTTGTGTGAGGGTACCGTACAGGCATCTCAAGGACGTCATTCAATGCTATCCTTAGAGCAACTCCACTGCGGAGCCCCATCCCGGCAGACCTGCCCGGTTTGGGGGGTCCGGGTGGCATGGCCCCTCCACCGCGGGCCCGGGGTATTCCAGACCTGCAAATATTTTGGCAACCAATTTTTAAAAGCAACGGGATAGTTGCATCAAATGGCGGCCTCCTCGAAAACTTCACCGGGCGCGACTTCCAATAACGATCTTCCAGGTGGGGATGTAGCATTCCTCGGCAAGGCATGGGTGGTGGTCTACAGGGTTTCAGAATTTTTTACAATTTTGCGGTGCATGATTGCACCAACTGCGTCACTCCGGGCCCGACGATTCAATTCTTTTGGCGGCCATATTTCCCGATTTCCAGGCCCCCGAGTGGAGATACTATTACCAACTTGTCTGGTATTTTGATGTGCAGAAACACTCTCGGATGCCCAATGAAGCAGATAGAAGTTTTTATGTCAGGAGAAGTTAGGGCCAATTTACACTACGGTGGAGAAGTCCACCGGTCATGAATTCTAGGGGAATTCTGAAATTCGATTGGCCAAGAGTGACGCTCTTCTCCGATGGTGGTTCACACTACAGCCAAGAGTCCTCCGGTAGAGAACTTTGTGCATGGATGAAAAAATGACATGGCTGCCAATGTGGCGACACTTTTTGGAGGGGAGGTTCTCCTTTGGTCAAGTTTCTTGGGCGAGTTGAAAGCCTTGGACAAGAAACATGGCCGGCACATCGTCCCTTGCCTCAAATAACCATGTCTTGGGCTGAAATTCTTGACCGACTGGTGCACTTCTTCACCTTAGTGTAAACCGGCCCTTACACATACCTCAATGGGAGAGCAAAGGCTTATGTAATGCACTGTACAACTAGGCAAAGTCCAAAAGGGAAATTAGATTAGGATCTCCTTATTCACCCTAGTCGAGCGTGGATCTGGCCCTAGATTTGGGTGGGACTGTTTTTCTTGCCCTGCCTAATTTAGGGTTCTAGAGACTTTTTTTGGTTTTTTTTTACAAAATTGGGGCCTGCAGCTCTAGATTGCCCTCGGAAGCCCTGCCTTGGATTAAATAGGGCCCCCCTCCAACATAAAAATAGGGGCCGATTTTGTCCCTACCCTCCTTCCACCCTTCCAAGCGTGAGGCTTGGTGCAACGCTCGACCGGGGTATTTAGGCAAATCCATCAGATTACATGATCCTGGAATACGGCTGAGCAGCCCTTAAATAGAGCCACAAGACTTCTCATTGAAGGCCACCAACAGGAAGGTTAAAAAAAGAAAACAAATTTAAGAGGCCCTGGGAGGGTCAATTTTGGTGCTATGCGTGTGATAAGGTTTTCCATAATTGACCATTGTCGCCAGGGTCTTCAAACGCACGTTTGTCTCCACGACAATTTTCAAATGCATTTCCTTGATCTCCAATCAATGCAAGCATAGGCAAACTAAAACGATTTGTATGAAGTTGGGTCGCAATGAAATGTATTTGTTGTATAGATGACGTCTAGCATAAATTGTTATTCTTGTAGATTCTCCTAGACCTTGCCGGTCTAGTTAGGCATTAAAGAGCTAATTGGTGATTCACATGGGCACATTTTAGATGGGAGTGGTAGTGGAAAGGTCGGTGTGGTTACTCGTTTCTCCTTTGCAAGTAAAGTTTTCTTTTCTTGTGCAAAAAAAGACAAAGATACCTTAAAAATGGTACCTTAAAAATGGTACCTTAAAAATGATGTTTTGTGTATCCACAATAATTGATTTCTAAATGCTAAAGCTTTTACACTTGATGAATATTTTTAACTATGTTCACAGTGATCCACCTCTCTGAGTAGTATAGATAGTTGTGCTCTCAATAAAAATCTTCGTTGAAAGTAGAATATCATCGCACTTCCAAATCATATAGTGAGGATACACTAAATACCATTTTCAGTGTAGAGGAAAAAACTTCTATCAAGTTCTTTCTAAATAAACAGCTTCAATCAGTTTTTTAATCAGATATTCAACTTCTATCAAGTTGAAATTGGTAGAATACATGGTGCATCCATGCTGACCTAGTAGTACTTGGGCGACTCATTCAACTCCAAAATGGTGAAAAAGATAAACATAGCCTCGTTTGTTTGTATGATACTTTCAGCTAGAAAATAAAAAAAAGCCTCGTTCAGATACTTCAAGGCCAATGAGCTTTTATAGCCTGCGAGAGTCTACAAGTGTTTAAGGTCATACATAATAACATCTACGCACAAGGTACATTTCATCACAACCCCCATTCACGGAAATCATTGTCGCTCGCCTATGCTTGCACTGATTTTCATGGCGATAGTTTCAATAGATGTCCATCTTCCTCCACCTCTTTTTCATAATTTAAGTCTTTCATGGAGGTGGCTTGTAGCAGTTGCTATTGAGATTATCGTGCCAAAAACAACCCAAAATGGGTTGCTTGGCCTTAAAGGATTGAGACATTGACGGATGGCAAATCTGTCGCTCCTTACTCAAATCTAAAGGTGCCAAATCCATCGCTCCTTGCTCAAAAAGTGTCCCTCTCCACTCATTGAGAATTTAAGAAAGATCACCTCTCTTATTGTCCCAGTGTACACAAAGGGGGAGAAGCACTCTAGCAGGTCAAAGATCAAGGAATTAACTCCCAATCAATATCTCAAACACCTTAAACTTTCCGTGAGTCCTCCTAAACGTTGAGGCCCAATGTATTGGAAGGCTTTTCTGAAGTGCCATCATTCCTGCCCTCAACATCATTATTCACTCGTTCTTGTCTCTCATTGGCCAAAAAGAAATTGAGGGCAGGATTTCCAAGACCTGTGGGCAAGCACCTGCTCAAGTCCCTCCCGCGGCCAAAAATAGCCCCTTTAAAAGCCAGATTTAGGGACCTCGCATCCACAACTACTGGGCATGCTCTTAGTGAAAAATGGCGGGTTTGCAACAAGTTAACAAACCTGCAACCTTTTGATGAACAAGTTTCATGAACAACAAATTTCTGATTGACACATAATATAAATCCACCAAACTGAATATATTTCTTGAGCTTGCCTACCCACAGATGAATCAGAGCTCCAAGTAGCGAGCAATGACGTCTTCCGCAGTTGCAAACGCATCCTCGAACGACACCGTCTCCATGCCATGCCTGAAGTAATGGTGCAAGTAAGCTTTTGAAGCGAACATCCCATACGCCTTGGAGAGGGCTCTGAAGGTGCACATCACGGAGGACTGGCAGTTGCTGAGCAGCCCCGCAGACATCTCGTACTTGCCGAGCTGGGCCGAGTTCATGGCCACGCTCAGGGGGTCCACCGACCAGATGGGGTACAGGCTCTCGTGCGCGAACCCACTCACGTCCGCGTTGTGGCTCCCGATTCCTCTGAGCACCAGCAAGTTGGCCAGGCACCGGTTGACGGTGCGGGTACCAGGCTTGAACCGGGTTGCGCTGCTGATTGAGGGTAATGTCGTATTCCAGTCCATGTCAAAGTCTCCTAGCGCGCCCGTCACCAGCATATGCTGCAGCTGCTTCGTCTGGGCTCTCCAGTTGAAGGTGGTGAAGTCCAATGACTTGGGTGAAACCTGCAAATGTAGAGCATTGAGCAAACAACGTGAGGTATGCTATTCTATAATAACAGAATCTTCTTTTTCCGAACCAGTTTAAAATATGGCGAGTTTCTTCAAGGTCAATGAACTTGATGCGAAAATAGAGTCCTTCGTAAGTCACCCGAAGTCTGAAGGACGCAACCTCTCTATCTTCAAGGATTGGATTTGAAAGGATCACCAAGCTTGTCTATATCTACAACACATTGGTTTAACCCCTAAATTTCCAAGAGTCCCCTCGGGGACTCTAGAAGCTTCGGGTAGGTCCCAATGGTGTAATTTTACAACAATTTTCTTTGATATTTTTAATGTAGATGGACATTACTAAAAGCTTTGTGTGAGTCCAATGTGTTCCTAAATCCAACATTTAATGAAAAAGTGATAGGGTTTTGAAGTTCAAGTGGGGAGAGCGGGCAAGTTGGGCAACTCCAAAATCTTTTGCTAGGACACTATTGAGTGTGAAATTTTCAGTACTAGCTAATAATATTATTTCCTTTCATTCTATCAAAAAAAATCTCTTGCCTTTAGTGAAAAAAGGCATATAAATCCAAATAAAAAAATTTCACACATTATTGCACATTGTCAGGCAAGGTACCAAAAAAATTCTTCTTTTTCACATAAAACTTTGAGATCATCATATTTTTTACTTTTAAATTTTTCCGCACCATTATGTGGTGTAAACCTTCTTATTGACCATTCGGGTTCTCATTCTAAAACATACTAAGTTCACAAAAAATTAGAATGCAAATTGACAATTTTTGAACCTCCACTCCTTGCACAATTTTTTTGAATATGCTACATCCTTTTTCTACCTCCAAAAATTGGAGTACAAGGAGCTAATATCATGCTTAACATGATGGTATTGAATTTAGACCTTGTGTAGTGCAAAAATTTGACACTAAGTGAAGTCAAAGTCTACTAATCCGCTAAACGCACGGAAGAAAATGGACCATTTTCTCTACTTCAAACATTATAATATTACAATCCGTGCGGTTAAACTTTAAATTTTTTATGTAAGTTACTTAATAAGTCTTAATTGAGATCCTATGGTTTAAATTAGAAGTAAAAGTTTTTTGTTTCATCCTTACTCATTGCACTAAAACAAGCAATTTTGAAGTGTTTTCGGTGTGAAGTTGTCAAAGAAATTGAGGGGTTAAGCTGCAGATCTATCAGGAGTCTTGAAGTGATATTAAACAATCAGGGCCTTATGGAGTCATGTCAAACTCTAGAGTTTTTTTTAAAACAAGATTGAGTCCTTGAATAGTAGTATAGAGAAAGTGTCTTACTGAAACGTAGGACGACTTGACAAACAACTTACTTAAAGGTGCCAGAAAGATGACTCGCCTGTGGGGTGAAGCGCAAGGACAACATGCGATAGCCAGGGTGCGCGCACAGCTTCGTCACCAAGTCAGGGAGCAGGCGCACAGGCATTCCATCTCCGTGAATGCCACCCGCGGCCGCACGCTTCTCCTCCTTGTCCTGGGCCGTCGTCTTACGAGGATGCTCGTCCCGGTCCACGGGAGCTTCCACTGGTCGCCACGAGGCCGGGAGGAAGATGGAGGCCAGGGAGTGCGCTACCACGTCGTTCATGTCCTCAAACGACGGACTCGGAATGCCCAGCGTCTTCCTGCACGTCGACGCGAGCGACTCGTTCTGCGACAGGATGATGCCGTCGACAATGTCCTGGAGCTTCGACAGAGTGAGCAGCGCATTGTAGTTCTGCACGATCACCTCGCCGCTCTCGAAGGGCCAGATGCAGTGGCTCAGCATGCATGTCGATGGGTATTCGTCCCGGAGCATCTCCACTACATATGCACCTGCACGTGAAGGCTCTTCCCTAAATCCTTAAACCCTAAACCCGATCCCACATAGTAGAGAATGAATTCAACATCAATGCACATGCATAAAAATGTTGTGCATGGAATCTTACCGAGGCCTGAGCCTGTGCCGCCAGCCACACTTTGTGCTGTTACAAAACCTCCAAACAAATCACATGCCTCAACCTGGAAAATAAGTAGAATTAGACGCTGGCCGAAGGACACAAACGTGTACCGATTTCGAGGATTTCAATTTGACGCACCTCGCGGCGTATAACATTCGACATGGCTTCGCGGCACCGCGGCCCATGCACGTAAAACCCGCGCGCCCAGTTGTTGCCCGACCCGCTGTCCTGCGTGATCTGCCGATCCGGGCTATACTTCCAGGCCGTCGCACTCTTCCCCGCCGCGCGTCTAATCGCTGCTGCTATCACCTTCATGCAAACCCTTCCACTTCACAAACCACAAAATGCAAACCCAAATGCTACCAGAAGTGCTTGCTACTCTCTGTACCTTGGGTTCCATGTCGATGAGGACGGCGCGCGCTACTCGGTCCCCCTTGGAGCCCTCTCGGAAGAATCCTGTGCTCTCCCCTGCCTGGTTGGCCAGGTCCGCCATGGCACTGAAAAAGGAGGTGTAGAGCTGGTTGCCCCCCTGGCCCAGTTGCACAACCACACACGACGCCAATGACGACCCCATGATTTTACCGATACAATCTCTCTCCCAGACACCTGTTTCAAATCAGCGAACAATCCAAGCTCAGGCCATTGAACAAGAGCTTGAGTCCCTTGAAGTGATGTTGAACTATCTGCCTCCTGGCTTTGTTTCCCATTCTTGAACTTCTTGGCATCCGGTGGGTCACATGCGTGCGTACAAAACAGACTCCTGCGTGATTTCGTTATCGCTGATCTCAGAAAACCAGATGAGCATCCTGCTTGTGAGAAAGCACGAAAGACCCGAGTAGATTGGGATTCTGAGCACCCTGTGTAATCCTCGGCCTGTCGACGAGAAATCTGTAACCAAACTGAAGTTACTCAACCGCAACTTTGACCAAGCCGAGGGAGAGGGACGGAATACAAATGTGAGAGAGTAGAGCTCAGAGAGAAGCGCAAGACCGTGAGCTTCTGAGAAGAAAAAGCATCGAAGTTAGAAATGTGGCGGATTTACAATTGGTGAGATCCTTGCTAAGAATTACAGTTCATGCTGCGGCTCTTCCTCTCTCTTCCTCGCGCGCCTCGCGTTCGGACTCCCTCCTGATGATGTCTTCCCACGCGCCCTGGTTAACGAAATCGATGGGCACGCCCGTGCCGACTCGCAAGCCTAATTGCACGAGCCCTTCGTTGGTGACGATCCGGAGCTCGACGTGCGAGGATTCTTCGGATTTCTCCTCCAGCTCCTCCCAGGTGAACAGGAGCGGGAGCGTGGACCCGCCCCACGTGTTGAAATCGATAAGCTTCACCTTGTTCTCTTTAGTGACGTACACGTCGAAGGTGTAGTCGCCGCCGCCGAACTCGTCCCGGAGATTGTCCAAGAAGAAGTCCAGAATGAGGTCCGAGATCTCCTCCTCTCGCCCCAGGAGCGTCTCGTAGAACCCCGTGACCTCGCGCTGGCACGCGCCGAGGAGGGCGTTCCCGCGCACGAACCCCCGGAACTCCATCTCGGGGCGCACATCGTACCACTTCCGCAGCGCGAGCACCACCTGGGGCGAGCGCTCCGCGCCCTTGTCCTCGCACGAGTCGAACGCGTTGCACAGGTCGTGGACCACATTGTCGGACGCCTTGAGCAGGAGCGAGACCTCGCCGAAGTTCTCGCACCTCATGCTCCCCGTGGTCGCGATCCAGGCCGTGTCCTTGGGCGCGCTCCAGTTCAGCTTCGGCAGCACCGCGCCACCGAGGCTCTCGATCGCGGCCTCCACCTCCGCTGCCAGCTCGGGAAACATCGGCACCACAGGCACGTCGGAATCTTCCTCCTCTACTTCCCACTCCGAGTACCCATCTGCTTCCAGCTGCGGCACCCGCACCTGCGTCCGCCTAGGCATCGCGTCGCTGTCCTCGGGAAGAAACAGCCCATCTTCTAGCAGATAGCTCACGAACTCCTCCGGCAGCTGCACAAACCTCGTCTTGATCGACCACGTCCGAAACTTTGGGTACCATTCCTGTATCTGGCACCGCCGCACCTCCGATTCCTTCATCCTAAAAAGAACCCACCAAAACAAACCCACAAAACCCTAACCCTAAACCCTCCCGCTTAAACCCTGACTCTCAACCTTGCCAAAATGAAAGCGCCAAACACGATAGCGTTCAAGTGAACATAATCAGGAATGGACGAAGCCCTAAACCCCTAAACCTAAGAGTCAGGGCTTCAAGGGATACACACACGGTCAAAGTGCCGTTTCTTAACTTTGATCTCTCTTTTCTTTTTTCATTTTCACAATGAAGATACCGTCAATCAATTCGCTACTATTCTACTTACACAAATCTGTTGGTACAGTATCGAATGCAAAAGACCCGAGTCTTGTGAGCTTCAATCTTGTGAGCTTAGACTCTAAACCCTAAATCTTATACCCTAAACCGACTGCTCAATCTTGTGAGCTAGTCCTGTGGCTTGCACTTGTTCGGGGGGTAAGCTGCCTTCTACCATCTCATCAGGCCTACTTCTACCTTACTTCTCTGTATGCAACATCTGCCAAATTGTGGCTTGATAATTTACATTGATTTTTGCTTTATCATATGACGTGGAGAGGATTCCTGGTTCGGCGTTTCTTGTGCGGCGGTCGTAGAAGCTTCTTGTGGATTTCTCCATGATCGCCATGATCGCTCCATGATCGCACCTCGCAGCTGCGTCATCTTCCTCTCGCGCGCGGCAGCCAGCGAGTTCCCATCCACCACCTCGAAATCTCCGCGCTCCCGCCACATGCTCGAGGTCGAAAACATCTCCGCCACATGAGACCCAGCGCCTCCGCGACCTCTTTCCCCGCGAACGCCAATACCATCGCCACGGCCTGCTCCACATCCAACCTCTTCGCGTTGCGAACGTAGTCCAGGAACTCCCTCTCCGTCACCGCGCCCTGCCCGCCCGTGCACGCCCACATGTTCTGCACGAACACGCGCCCAGCTTGCTTCAACGTCGAGAATTTAACCTAATGCGGCGCATCCGCCAAGATGCTCCCATCAATCCTAGTCTCCAGCATCACGTCGCTCCACCACCATCGGGCGAGTGTTTGAGTGCGCTGCACGATTTATGTGAATCTTGTTGAGAGAGTTTTTGGGGCTTTTTTTTGGAGTTTCTGCTCTTTAGGTGGTTGCATGTTCTTCTGTCCATGTGTATAGTACCCGAGAGAAAGTGTATGTAACGTTTTGTCTTCAACTTGTTTGGACACCGCCTGAGAATCACACTACCGCCGTTTCTACAGCACTAAACTTTCAAACTTGCAATAAAAAGTATATGAATCCTCTTCCTTGGCTTCATGGCTTGTTGTCAATCATATCTCTTGGCAAAATGTAAGAATCATGTGCTTGCAGTTGATGATAAGGATTCTTCACCAATGGATCCTCCCTTCGCCTCAATCACAGCATGCAGGGCTCCGGCATGGATGCCACCAGTGCCACCAGTGCCCTGTACAGTCTTGTTGGGATCTCTATATTTTGGGGCTACAAGCGTTTGGAGGAGGGGGTGGGCTAAAACCTGGCCCCTATTTAATTTTTGGACAAGGACCTATTTAACCCCTAAGAGCACCTCCACGGTGGCCCTCCAGCCCGGCAGACCTGCCAGGTTTGGTGGGTCCCCGGGAAGATGCCCCCCACCGGATTGGCCGGGACCGCGTAAACGGTCAGGCGGGATGGTGGGATTAGACATGGGGCTGGAATATCATCTCCGTTTGGCGGACGACGTCAAATCTTTTCCGATCATCATGACCACTCTCTTTCTGCCACTTGGCGGAGTGGGAGTGGTTGCGGCACTGGTACTTGAAGGGAAACGGACTGATGCGCTTGAATGGTCGGCGACATCTGATGCGGCTCAGTTGTGGCGTGATCAATGGCGATATGCGGTAGCAAGGATGGCTGCATACCGGAAATAAGAAAAACTGCTCCCGGCTTGCAGTGGTGAGATGCTCCGGCATGCTCACTGCGGGGCCTGGTTCCGAAAGACTATCCAGGGACAAATTGCCCGATTCGCAGTCCCAGCGGTAGAGATGCTCTAAGGTACCGTGAGAGTTTCACACCAAAAACACTTCAAAATTTTTGGATTCTAGTGCAATGAATAAAGAAGGAAACAAAAAATTTGCTTCCTTGTTTTGATCATAGGATCTCAAATACGATTTATTCACTAACATACTCACAAAATTTCATAAACTTTGACCGCACGGACTAAAGATTATGGTGTTTAAAGACAAAGGAATGGTTCATTTTCTTCCCTATGTTCAGTAGACTTTGACTTCACTTGGTGTCAAATTTTTGCACTACACAAAGTCAAAATCCATTACCATCGTGTTAAGCATGGTGTTAGTTCCTTATACACCAAATTTTAGAGGTAGAGGAGGGGTGTAGCATATTCAAAACAACTATGCAAGGAGTGGAGGTTCAAAAACTGCCAATTTGCGTTTTATTTTTTTGTGAACTTAGTATGTTTTAGATTGATTATTTGAATGGTCAATAAGAAGATTTATACTACTTATGGTTGTGGAACAAAAAAAGTCAAAAATATGAAGATCTCTAAGTTTTATGTGGAAAAGAAGAAGTTTTTTTGGTACCTTGATTGACAATGTGTGAAAATGTTTGACTTGGGTTAAAATGCTATTTTTCACTAAAGACAAGATTTTTTTTTGACAATTTGAAGGGAAAAAATATTACTTGCTAGTATTTGAAATCTCACATTCAATAGAGTGTCATAGCAAAAGTTTTTGGAGGTGCCCGAAGTGCCCCCTCTCCTCATTTGAAGTTCAAAACCCTATAACGTTTTCAATATATGTCGGATTTTGGAAAAAATTGTTCTCCCACTGAGGTCTTAGTAATGTTCTATTGTAAAAATTTCAAAGTAGAATGTTGGAAATTGACACCAAAGGAAACTAACCGAACTTTCAAAAAACCCATTTTTAACTCTTGGTCCTTTAGGGGCTAAAGAATTGGTGGCCTCCTTTAGTACATGGGGGTGCAGGCCCCAAATTTGCCCAAAAAAATCCTTAAAAAGCCTATGGACCACCTAAAGTAAGAAGGCCATAGAAATGAGAGGGTGCCATTAAGACAAGGGCTTACCTCTCCTAAGACGTTCGTAGCTCCGAAATATAGAAATCTGTCTTATTGAGTTGGACTTCTTTGCCTAGAATCAAAAACAACTTCATTACACCACATAGAAGTTCACACAACTCATTATCTCATTATCTCATGAAGCTCATTATCTCATGAAGCATGTTAGAATCTCAATGTTATCTCATGAAGCATGTGAGTCGACGTATGCACGATAAGAGGATGAAGGCCATTTTCCATTTGAGCCCATGAGCTTTTGAAGCCTGCAGTTATCTACAAGTATTCAAGATCATAGAAAACAACACCTACATACAAGATACATTTCATCACAACCCATCTTCATGGAAATCCTTGTAGCTCGTCCATGCTTGCACCAATTTTTGTGGCAATGGTCAAAATAGATGCCCATCTTCCTCCACCTCTATATCTTTGTTTAAGTTTTTCACAAAGGTGGCTTGTAGCATTCGCTATCGAGATTATTGTGCCAAATCAACCCCAAAATGAACATTAGGCCTTTACAGGTTATTGAAAAGGCACTCCAAATTGCATTAAGCCAATCAGAGCCAGCTTAAAAGCCAATCTGAGCCAGCTTAATAGCCAATCTGAGCCAGCTTAAAAGCCAAACTCGCCGAAGCGCAAAACTTTTTTATTGCTTCTACTTTTGTTTCCCCTACAAGTACTTTGAACTTGCTACCTTGGCAGCTAATCCTTGATAAGCGTATGTTTGAAAAACAAAAACAACTACCTTCGAAGGAGGCTAATGTGAATAAAGTGTCTAAGTTCCACCTCTAAGCCTATGTCCCGAGGATATAGGTTGGAAATAGAGATTCACTATGTCTCCCTCTCAAGGGTAGACCATATGTCTCATGATAAAACCTACTACTCGTTTTGACATAAACATTGTTTTATTGTGTATCTAAGTGGATTTATTAACATCTAGTTTTTAATAGCCAAAAAAACACTGAACCATTTATCTTCATGGAAACAAACCATTATTAGTCAATATGATATGCAACAACAAAAATGCATTCAAATTGTCTAATAACTATTTCAATATTCAACCAAACCTTATTGGTTGCCGCATTAATCTACGTTACATGGTTTGATTAATAAAATCTATAACTATAATGTAATGCAACAACAAGTTCATTCTAAAAACTTTATGGTGAATTAACCCCTAAAGGTCAGTCCTCACATACTATTACCAACCACAACACCTCCCAAATTGCACATTTGGAGTGAGACAATATCCTTGGCAAAATTTGAATGGTTTCATGCTAGAAAAATGCGGTAATCAAGACATAAAACTATACAAATACTACAACCAAGAAACCTATGAATTATGCCTAAAACAATTAGGCAACAACAAAGCCCCTGGACCTGACAAAATTCCAAACTCCATTCTCAAAAACATGCCCCTCGGTTTCCACAAACTTCTATTTCTATTCTTTCAACACTGCTGTAAACAAAAGCAAATACTAGCCTCATGAAAACAAGCCTTACAATTTTCCTTTACAAGAAAGGCGACCCCACATATCTACCTAACCACATTACTATTGCGTGCTTGCCAATACTACATATAAACTATTTGGCAATACTATAACATCTATCCTTTCCATTTACGGAGAAACCCAGTGACCAAATCTTACACAATAGCCAAGGAGGTTTTAGAGCCGAACAAGGCAGAACAAGACAAATTAAACCATCATTACTGAACTAGAAGATGCCAAATTCACCAATCAAGACATTTTTCATACTATATATAGACTTAAAATACACATTTGGATCCATTGACCATGCTAGACTCCTAGCCATTATGAAAGACCTAGGCTACCCTATAGAGACACTATCACTCGTCGGTAATATCTATTCACAATCTACAACCACTTCTACCGGCGAGCACTTTGACAAAACTCATCATATACCAATGCAAAGAGGCACAATATAAGCCAAGACATTGAGTCCATACTAATTTATAATATTTCTAGAACCATTGTTAAAGTGGATGCACCACGGCAACAACAAATATTCCTTCCGAACATCAAAACCTACGCTTAACTCTGCAACATATGCCGACAACCTTTCAGCATTAACAACCCAATTAAATTCGATACAAACACAACTAAATAACTAGACAGATATTGTAAATGGACCGGATGGACCTCAGAGTTATTAAATGTGCACTAACATGATGCCTCAATAAATTCTAAAATGAATCCGATCACCTTCAAAGCACACCTACAAGAAGCAAACATCAACTTTAGAAGCCAACCCATACCCACATTACACCAGAATGAGCCATACCTATATCTTGGATTTCACCTAGTAGCCTCATTAAAATGGAAAGTTCAAATACATGCCACAACCACCAAATTAACAAAACAATGTAAAAACCTAATAGCTTGCCCTTGCACCATGAAACAAAAAATACACATGGCGGACACATTAATTAGAGCCAAAATAGCCTATAAATTCCACTCAGTACGATACTCCATGCCTACTATAAAAAAATAGAAATAAAATTGATTGCACTCCATAAAACCATCTATAGTCTTTCCAAATGCATGTCAAATATATTCACTCAACTACCAAAAAATCTGTACCGAATGGATGCATTCTCCCTAGAAAATGCAAGTTTTAGATACATTGGAGAGCAACTACTTAAAGCACTCAATGACATGGGGCGAATTGGACTAATATACAACAGCCTATCAAAATTCATATTAGCCAAATATGGAGGATCTCAATTCTTGCCGCATATAAAAAAAAAGACTACATGAGATCCCCCATTATTTGTACAATCTTCTTACTTAAAACCCACGTCGGCGTTCACCTCCGAAGCTCCCTTGAGAAATTCCTACTCAAATCCACATCACTAGAAACTAGTTGGATGAACAAAGCCCAACACTTTCCAATAGTCAATGACCCACTATCAAACAAATTACTACAATAACTCATGTCCAACATTACCGAACTCCAACAAATTACTTTACTAAATGGCACACATTTAATGAACAACTAAGACTTCAAAACATTCTACACTACTTTCTCAAAACTAATCAGAACCCCACTTAAAATTGCCAAAGAATCATTTTGTCACCCTACATGGCTCCCTCAATGCTAGGACCCATGCCCACTTCATTACCCACTAAAACACTAAAACAACAATACATCACCACAAACAACACCAATATAACGCTATCTATAATACCACCACATGTAACACTGACATAAACTAAGTCCTCCCATCTCACCTCCCCCACTACACATTCTCAAAAACCCATTAGCATATCCAATCAACATTATATACTCAGTCATGAAACCAAAAAATACAATGATACAAACAATATTGTATAAAATGACACCACCTTTGTTGCAGTTCGTAGGGACAGTATTCCTCCGTAATGCTCCCAATCGTCACTAAGAGCTTCCCAAAGTAACCGCTCCGGTTTCGTTCCCATAGAGACGTAAATATCTTCTTTCCAATACTCCGGATTACTAAGCTTAACAAAGCAGTTCGGTTACGAGTTAGCTATAGTCTTTTCTTACTTAGGTTAGATCCGTATCCTTCCGGAATCCGGATTACTTACAATGGTTTCCGGAGAGTAGGTTCCGGAAATTAGGAGGGTAGTTTGATTTTTCTGTGTTCCTCCTCAGAGAGTCTCCTGGAGTTTTTAAGCGAGTGGCCGAAGTCCACTGACCCTGTTTTGTGTAAGTGGCTAGGTTTTCCACTGCCCTGTGACTTAAAGTGGCTAGGCACCCACTGTCCGGAACTTATAGTGACCAAACACCATTCTCCCTACTATGCTAACTGGTAATTTGATTGCTGTTGCCGGACGTCGGCTCTCACGACATCCGGAAGGCCTTCCGGATGCGGTCACACAAAGACTAATCCGGGCTACAACGACATTTCGGGGGATATGATTGTAATTCTCCGGAGCAGAGCCTCACGGTTCGCTATGGTTATTCCATCGAGGTATTGATATCAGGCTTTTTCCTATCTTAGGGGAGAACTCCGGTATTGACCGAAATCCAGTTTAGCACGGTTTCTTCCGTAAACTAGACATTACCAGGAACACCTCTGCAGTTCATCTCTTCCCCTCCTGGCTACTTCCGGACCCTGGAGACTACCAGGAACACCTCTGCAATAGTTCTCTCCAACTCTCCCGGGCGATCTCCTAACACTGCCCTCGATAACTTCCCCCTCCGGCAAAACAAATGAATTATCCTATTCCGGAAGAATTTCTCACACAACCATACCCTCAAGAATGGATCCGTCACTCACAGGACCCACACGTCACAACAAAACACAAGGTAGCAAATCTAGTGCAAAAGGGTAACGTATATTTCCGAGTGAAATGAACAAGATAAAAGGGTTTTGCCCAAAACCCTACTACTAAGTACTAACTAAGTCTTGACTAAACTTAGTCTTTCCTCCTACCTATCTACGGGAAGTCCGCTAGATCTTATCTAAAAGATCCGAGAAATCCGAAAAAGTTCCATATCGGATCTCAGATCCATAAATCACGGAACAGTTCCGTCTCCGGAATTCCTACTTAATCTACAAAACGGATTATTGGTTCAGGCAGCAGCCGGGTGCTCTTGGGGCCCCATCGTTAGTCGCTGCTGATCCGGACTCCAACCTTGAGACAAGAAGACAAAGAAATTCAAAACCTATCTAATCCTAAGTTGAAGCTCCTAGGCCCCGGCTTCTCCCACTCCGGCGGGAGGGGGAGATCTGTACCGGAATGCGTGCCTTGCCCTTCGCCTTCTTTGACGTTGCCGGCAAAAGGTTGGTCTTCCGAGTCGAAGGTCCGGTTGCTGGCAGGACAACTGCCACTGGAGTACTGGCATCCGGCGGTGGAGGTGGCTGTTGCGGTGATCCTTCCGGAATTGGAGGTGCTGGTGTCCTTGCCACGGAAGCTGTCCCGGTCTCCTGGACCAAGTCCCTGTAGCTTCTAGAAGGGCTCCTGGGTCCGTCTGCCAACCTCCGGGACACGGACCTTGGTGCAGTTGGAAGGTCGCCTTCCGCCGGAGGATCTGGCAGCCGCATATTAGGTGGCGACAGGATATCCGGAAGCGTCTTCAGGATCTCACTCGTACTGGGGTTGGGGAGTACGATACCCTCCGTTGGTGTCTGTGGCGGAGTATCCAGGGACTCCGGATTCGCGGAGGTTCTCGGAGCTGGCGTGGTCTGGGTCGGTGGTTCCGGAAAAGCTGCGGTTCGTGTGGTGGTCGGGGTGTCTTCCGGACCAGGTGCTGTTGGTTCTTCCGGATACTCCACGACGATGCTATCGACCAGCAACTTCATTTGCTCCCAGGTTCGTCCCATCTTATCCGCCTGATCGAGGAGGAATCAGATGATGTTAGCCCGGGTGACCTTCTCTTTCTTCTCCACCAGTTCAGTGAAGAGCCGGCTCCGGTTGACCACGTCAACCAGAATATCCAGGAAGGCCCGGACCTCCAGTAAGGCCGCTACGGAAGCGTTAGCCTTTTCCTCGGCCAGTTTCTGGGCCGTCACCACCACAGCCGCCTCCGCCAGGTACTGTTTCGTCTTCCGCTCATTCTCAGTACTGACTTTGTACAGAGAAGTGATCTGGGTGTGCAACGCCCTCGTCCCCATCTCCCGGCTCCGGAGTTCCTTCACCCGGTTGATTGCATCCTCCAGTCGTTCGACGCCCAGGCTCCGGAAGATCTGTCCTACGCTCGTGGTGATGATGTTGTTGGTCTCCTTAAGGATCTCCACTCTCCAGCCAATGTCGCGGGTCAGCTCATCCATTAGCTTGAGCTGACCCTTGGAGTCGTCCCAATCCACCTTCCTCCTCTTCCGGCTGGTCCCTTCTGAGGGTCCGGACTCGTCTTCTCCGGACGACGTGGAGGAGCTGTGGATGCCCGGGCTCTCCGTCTCGGGTTCCTTCCCCCGAGTCCTCTTTGGGGCCTTCCGGCCTTCCGGAGTGCTGGTGGTTGCTGCTTCCGGAGCTGGCTCCTCCTCCCCGGATTCTCCCTCATCAGACTCGTCCCCTCCGTACTTCTAGAAGTTGAGGACTATGTCATACGTCCGGATTTCCGCTAGAGCGAGCTGCTGGTGGTGCGCATAAAGGTGCTCCACGTAGGATGCCAGGGGTGTTGCCGTCTTCTTCACTCTCTGGAAGTTGGCTACAAGACGGTTGATCATGTCCGTCATGAGCGTCCCCCAGTCTACGACTATCTTCTCCCGGAGTGCCCCGAGGAAGGTGCAGGCCCATTTCGCGACCAACCGCTTCGGCTTTTCTGGATGGAAGATAGGGTTTAAAAACCCTAGCACAAGCTGGGCGTCCAGGTGTTTAAGGTCCTGCAGGTTGTAGCCGTCCTTCGGGTCCGCCGGGCCGCCAAATTCGTCCGCCAGGAACTCGTCCCGCCGTTCTACTACCTTGGTGCGGCCGCTCCGGAAGTCATACGCCTGGGACCACTCCGGAACTCCCCAACTTTCCGGATGGGCCCTCACCAGCCCCTTGTACTTCTCGTCCGGGGTGCCTATGAGTTCCCGGACGTAGACCTCCTCCCGCATGCCCCATGGGACTTCGAGCAAACCCTCGCAGCCCATAGTCTTCAGGCTCGACTTCAGGAGGTTGAATTCGTCTAGGTCCTCGGGGATGTCCAGAAGGACGCGGGCCAAAGGTGGAAGCCCCACGGCCGGCTCTTCGTCTCTTTTGCCGCGCCCATCTCTATCCGTCCTCTTCTTCTTGGCCATCGGCACAAACTTCATGAGAGCTTCCTAAATCCTCACAGTCTCTCAAGGTAGTCCCTGCACGCATCGTCCTCACAAAAGCACTCCCTAACGGACACACGTCCGTTCTAACCGTCTAAGCTTCAAACTCTAACGGCCAGAGGTTAGAAAACCATGAGCGATAAAGTAAAAGAGGGAGAAGAAGAAAGCCTGAATACGAAACCCTGCACGTGAAGAAGGAATGGAGAAGAAAGAGTTTTCCCCCCGAACCCCATCCTTAAGTAGTCTGGCCGTTAGTACGGAGTCATGATGACAGTTGATGGCGACGGTTCCGGCTGACGGTTTCGGATAATTAACTGCCCCAGGAATTCCGGTAACTGCTCCGGCTCCGCTTTTAACGATTTTTGGCATAATTAGGATTTGCAGTCCGGTCCATCCGCCTTTATCCTTACCTGAGGGCTATTGGCTGTATTCTAGCGCGGACTATCATAACTATTTAACTAATTTTTTTTGTTTTAGCCGGATTTTTAAGTTAACTTCCGACACCATGTGGGAACGGATTCCCACAACCTTCTTATATAAATGGATGATAAATACAAACACACAATACACCAAATGACAACCCCAAAGAAATATCTTTCCATGGCACAACACAGACATCTCCAACCATAACATCTCATGCCTCATCAACTACTACCAACAACAAAAAAATTGTTGGAGTTAAAATTTGCTTGAAGTCAATACGGCATTGTAAATAGTTATTGAGATAGATTCAGAGGGAAAAGGAAATGGGGAGAAAAGAGGGAGAGGTGATAGGAACTTGAGAGGTACATGAATGGCACAAGGTCAAAGAGCTAGGACCAACCCACATGTCTTGCATGGGACAAATAAGGACTAGTGGATGGCCATGTGGCCCATGAATTGGCAAAGAGGGACTTGCAAGTTGCTTAAGAAGCCACTTGCATGATACTTTAGAAGGCACTTATAACATGCTTGAGAAGTCACTTGCAAGATGCATGAGACGCGACTAAGTGGTAAAATAAGTAAAGGCCTTTGAAAGAAGGCAACATCTCACTCCAAGCATTGTTTATAATACCGTGTGTGTTTCATATGCTCGTGCAATCATTCTCTACTTCTTTTGAACCTGAACAGGTTATGGGCCAACTCATGTGAGTTGCGTGTGTAGAGTTTTGGTGCAAATTCATTAGAAGGAAATCTTGGACACCATTGTTCGTGCCTAGGATCAGATGCATCATGATCATGGTGCCTCCTTTGTTCCTGGTTCCTTACAACGTCAATTCGATGTGCCTCTTTACCAGTCCGAGGAGTGCAATAAAGAGGCCCGCGTTGTTGACCTTCCTGTGGTTGCGGAGGATTTCTGTGCAGTGGAGGAGGATCGAGTGGATTATGAGCCGTCACCGGAAAATCTCAAGCAAGGCGCATTTAATCCTGACAAGGTTGGCTAGCCCTTTCTACCTCTTTTTTTCTTTCTATCTCATGAGCAATTGCAGTGTATTTTTTAAATGACTACTCTTAGTCTCTGTAGGTCTTATATGGGTGTGTTGGCTTGCAGACATCGGATCCATATGGTGTTTAATGTACATTAGGCGAAGTGTACATATTTGTAATACCACTTTGTTTATAATTTATGGAATTTTTTAACAATTCAATTTTCTTTAATTGTTTTCTCAGATGAGAATGGATGATATTATTCACCGAACTTTTGCATTGAAGCATCGGATTAGAAATGGTTTACAGAAGTCGCTATGTGGGGGAGAAATCATGCAATCTGTGACACTTCCTTTGCATATTGCTCATTGTGCATTTCACCAGGTAATTTCCGTTGACCTAACTGTTTGTCCGTCTTGTTCCAGGACTATTTGCCGAGGAGTTTGTCCGTTGTCCTCAGCTGATGGCCACACATGTGGCTTAATATCGTTCTGGATATCAATGGCATCCTGTGCGAGACAAAACATGCCCTCGAGTTGTCGAGAGGCTCAGGGAGCCGGGCAGTGTATTCCTGGAGCGTCCCTGCGTACATAGGTCCTAAAGCTGTATATACTCGCCTTGGAGTTCGTGCATTTCTGGCGGACATCAGAAACATTTCAAACTCTATTGTCGTCTGGAGCTCGATGAAAAAGTCCACTGAAGTTGAAATTGCGCAGTATCTTTTTTCGGACATGCCTTCTCCAGCTTTGGTACTTGGTCAGGAGAGCTGTGAGAGAATTGAAACCTTGCGCAATAAGTTCTTGATGGATGAGAATAATTCAAACAAGATGATATTTTTGAAAACCTTGTCATCAACTTTATTTAGGCGCCGAGTTGAGTCGATGGTCCTTGATTCGGACAACACTCTTCCCATCGACGACAGCCCGGAGAAAAGCGTTTATAATCGTGCCGGAAATGCCATTTTTCTTTGTTCGTGGAGACATGCGGCTTGTGATGACATGTTCCTTACTCAGGAACTTGTACCTTGGCTGCAACATTTGGTTTCCGAATGCCCTGTTGGGAAATTACATGATTATTTTAATAACAATTGCATAGGGGTTCGCCGCTGGCGCCTAATAGTCCTTTTATGAAATATATTCTAGATGGAATGGCGCTCTCAAAGAAGAACATTGGTTTTGTGTATGAGATTCCACATGGTTCTACTTCATTGGCTTCATAGTTTCAAGGGCTTCTATTTTATACTATAGTAGGCATGTAGTATTGACATTGTAAACATCCTTTTACATTCTGTATATAAAAATATTTTACAACTACAACAAGTTCTCTTGTTGCAGTTCGTAGAGATAGTATCCCTCCGGAAGGCACCTAATCGTCACTAAATGCTTCCAAAGTAACCGCTCTGGTTTTGTTCCCACAGAGACCTAAGGTTCTTTTCCAAATACTCCCAAATAACTAATCTATCGCAACAATCGTTCAAATGTTAGCTATATTCTTTACTTATATGTGGGAGATCCAGATCCTTTCGGAGTCCGGATTTTTAAATAACGTTATTTCCGGAAGTCCGGAGGGTAGTTTGATTCGTCTATGTTCCTCCTCAGAGAGGCCCCTGGAGTTTTTAAGCGAGTGGCCGGAGTCCATTGATCATGTTTTGTGTAAGTGGCTAGATTTTCCACTGTCCTGTGACTTAAAGTCGCTAGGCACCCACTGTCCGGAACTTATAGTGACCAAACACCACTCTCCCTACGTTGCTAACTGGTGATTTAATTGTTGGTGCTAGACTTAGACTCTCACGACATCCAGAAGGCCTTCCGGATGCGGTCACACAGAGGCAAGTCCGGACTACTACGACATTCCGGTAAGTAAGGTTGCGATTCTCCGCAGGAAGGCTACCATTTGCAAGGGGTACTTTGTCTAGATTATCGTATCAGGCTTTTTCCTATCTTGGGGGACAACTCCGGCCTTGACCGGAATCCAGTTTAAAACGGATTCTTCCGTGACCTAGAGATTACCAAGAACACCTCTGCAGTTCATCTCTTCCCCTCTTAGCTACTTCCGGACCCTGAGTCTACCAGGCACACCTCTGCAATAGCCCATCCAGCTCTCCCAGGCGTTCTCCTGACACAAATCCGGACCAGTTTCCCTCTAACAAAACAATTGTATCACCCTCACTTCGGAAGAATGTTACGCAACCACACACACAAGAATGGATCCGTCGCTCACGAAGTTCTACACATCACACCACAAGTACAAGGTAGCAAGTCTAAGTACATAGGGTAACGTATATTTCCAGGTGAGAAGAACAAGATGAAAGGTTTTTCCCAAAACCTTACTACTAAGTACTAACTAAGTCCTTTCAAAACTTAGCTTTCCTCCTACCTACCTCTATGGGAAATCCGCTAGATCTTATCTAAAAGATTCGAGAAATCCGGAAAGGTCCCAGATCGGATCTCAGATCCTTAAATCTCGGATCAGTTCCGGCTCCGAAATTCCTACTCTAACTACAAAACTCGCAGTCAATTCCGTCAGCAGCCGGGTGCACTTGGGGCCCCATCGTTAATTGTTGTTGATCCGGAATCTAAACCCAAAAGAAATACAAAACCTAACTAACCTAAGTTGGAGCACCTAGTCCCCGATTTCTCCCACTCCTACGGGAGGGGGAGATCTCCACCGGAGCTCGCTGCTTGCCCTTTGCCTTCTTCGATGTTGCCGGCGAAAGGTTGGTCTTTTGAGTCGATGGTCCAGTCGCTGGAGAAACACCAGCCACCGGAGTCCTAAAGTCCGGCGGTGGAGGGGGCTGTCCCGGTGATCCTTCCGAAACCGGAGGTACTCGAAGTTCCGTCTCGGAAGCTGACCTGGTCTCTATAGCTTCAGGAAGGACTCCTTGGCCCGGGCATGTGAGCCCAAAAATAGACCCCCTAAGAGAATCCATTTTTAAACCTACAAGGTCCTAATGTTGCACCACTTAAACCATTCCTTATGCTTAACCACACATTCTACTCTTACTGGATTCGGATCCTTGGCATATCTATTTATACATTTAGAATTTAATAATACTATTATCTTAACCCAGTTAAGTGAATTCGATTAACCTTTCCTTGTAATCAAATACTCGACTCTGGATGAATCTAAATAGGTCTAAGTAATTATTTAATTATTTGTTACCTAATTATTATGGTTATTAGTTATTATGATTATGATTATTATTTTTTATTATTTTTATCATTTTATTTTTATTATTTAGTTATTTGTTTTTCTTTTTTCTTTTTGAGTTTAGGTCAGCTGATCAGGCCTGATCCAGACCCTGGTTGGAGCAGCAACTTCGGCAGCCCTTATCTTTTGATTCGGGACTCCGAATACCAAAAAAATTCCTCTTAAAATGATCACCAGCTCAATTCCAACTTGGATAAACCACTAAATACCTAATTTGAGATTGATACCGGCCTCCACCAGCAGTCGCAGCGGACAGTCCCTGTGAGTCCCAGGTTTTGTGTTTTTTTTCTCAAACATCTTAACTTCCTAGGGTTAACTCCGAATTGAGCGTTTTCAACTTCTAATCTTATTAGTTTTTCGTGCTCTTGACGATGGACTCCTCAGAATGTCCAACCAGACCTTGAGGACTGCCACATACAGACGGACAACAGCGACTCAACAACCACAACAAGTATTCACAACTTCCTCGTGAGTTCACACCTCATTCAATTGGGAACACCATTCACCAAATTCTCAACGATTCCAGCAAGCACCAACTTACAAGCATCGGCATTCTTGCATCGGCCAGCGAGCAATCATCACCAAGTTTTGGAACCCTAATGTAAAAAAAAATCCTCCAGCGCTTCCGCACAAGTTTAGAGATCCCACAAATTCAATCAACACAAGAAGGAACTGCAACGACCGCATGCATGTGGGAATTAGGGAAAGTAGCTTCACCCAGGAAATACTCCCTGGTCCGAGCGCTGCAGCCTCTTCTCGCCTAGATCCTCCAGCTCGAGTCTTCTCAGCTCGCGGCACCTTCACACCACCGCGCACGCACACGGCTCCACGATCACCAACGCCGACCTTCAACAGCGCCTCCACACCGAAGCTCCCACCGCAGGAGCACTCCAGCGCGCTCTCTCAAAACCACAAAAAAAAATGGCCCTCTCTCCCGAGCTCAGAACCAGACCTCGTGATCACAATCACGGACCCTTGCGCACACAGGTGCGCCCCTCGCCAAGCAGCCTTCCGGAACAGAGCCCCAGCTCGTGCAAGCTCCCTTCGCACGCCCTCGCGGCGCACACACACTCAACCAAAAACAGCCGACAAAAGAAAAAGAAAAAAAAACGAGAGCTCGAGCTCCGATCTTCGCGCACACACACAAGAAACAGAGAGCCAACTCTCCTCGTGCGCCGGTGCGCACCCTCCAGCTCCCCGAAACACGAGACCCCCTCGCGCGCAGTAGGTGCCGACCCCGGCACTTCACAAAAAAAACGGCGAGACTCTCCTCGCGCACAGGAGCGGTTCAGCTCCCAAGAAAGTGAAGAGCCAGTCCCCGCGCGCTCTCCTCCAGCTCGCGCAGGAGCCTCTTCTCCAAAAAAAACACAGAGAGGCCAGCTCTCCCTCGCGCCCAGGGCGCACACACCACCAACAACAAAAAAAAACAAACCCAACCCAAAGAAAAAAAACGAGAGCTCCAGCCCTCCCTCCTGCTCGGAGGAGCTCCTCCTCGCTCCAAAAACGGCCCCCCGAAAAACCCGTGAGCTCCAGCTCCCTCGCCAGCGACTCAGCCTGGCTGGTTTCTATTTTTTTCCCTTTTTTTTTTTTTCTTTTTCTTTCGATCCTTCTCGTTTTTCTTCCCCGACAAGACTGGCTTAGTTTAATGAGCCAGCCCATGACCTCCCACTGAAGAGCAGGATTGGCTACTTCCAGCCGTTTTGGCAGGGTTTAAATTTATCACGAACCTTAATTCGCCGCTTTGCTCCTGACAAGCCGCTCTAAAATTAACTCCATGGTGACAAGGATTGTCATGTGGCATGTGCATGGAGAAGCACATCCAACCACTTCCTTTTCTCTTTTCTTTTTTTTTTTTCCTTTTTCTTTTCTTTTGATTTTTTAAAGACTATTACACTAGATCTAGTGCTAACTACTGATGATTTGCAATTTACTTCTAACTTCAAAAACAAACCACACAGCTGGACTCCCAGCACCCTAATTAGTCTACCTGAATTTTCCTAGCATTTTTGGAGTTCCTTAAGTATTTTTCCCGAGTGGTCAACCCGTCGATCAACTAGTCAACCCCTATAATAAAATAGCAATTCAACTCGGAAAATTCTAGAAATTTTACCACTACTTCTACCTGCTAGGAGACACTCTTCCAATTTTTCCCCATATTTTTTTACCCATTTCTCAATTTTTGGTCATTTTCCAAGGACTTCCTTCCCATTTTTCATCTTTCTCTTCATTTCCATTCCACTTCCACTACACTTTTAAGTATATTAGTAGGGAGGAGGAAAAAATAGGGAACTTAGTGTCCCATCATGGCACTAGGCCTATTAATCTAGGACTTTGATTCTAATAGGTGGGTTGACCACCAATTTAGCTAAATTTTGGTTAATACTATCAAGAAAACTCGAAAAAATGAAGAAAAAAGAGTGAGGGCCCACTTTGGCCACTCACACATGGCGACCATCTGGGCCAACTCGTAAGAGGAGAGTGGACCTAGACCTCTTGCTCACTACGGCACACGGTCATTGGAACGAAAAATAGAAAGATGGAGGAAGACGTTTTAAGGAATTTGGAAGGAAACTAGGAAGTTAGAAATAAGTGATGGGATTGAAGAAAAGCTAGGAAATCTCAATAGAGAAGGGGGAAACAATGAGAGAAAAATAGGGAAAATGGAGACGGCATTCGACTAGAAAGAATTGGAAGATTAGCAGAATGGATGCACGTCCCAATTTTTGAGTTAAACCCATTCGCCCTGGACGGACCCAGGTTGAATCTACAGCCAAAAAAGATTTCAAAACCGCCTTCCGCCTTCATCGGAGTGAACTTGGACTATAGAGAGATAGAAGTTCCAATCTCTTTGGAAGGTAAGGAAAGCAAGGAGAGAAAACTATATTTTTGATAAGAATTTGGGAGAAAGGAAAACACTTGTCTCTAGTGTAGTGATGAAACTAGTATGGTTGACCCATGGAGAAGAGATGACCGGCTGCAACTAGTGGTCAAAAGGCACTAGTTGAATCGGAAGAGTCATGTCCTCCCCGTTGTGAGGCCAATTGTCACGAAGTGAGGTGGGCTAGTGATAATGAATCCACTCTATCATGTCCGGTATTCCTTGCAACGACTCCCAGCCGTGCGTGTTGGAAATGATTCACCATTTAGGGTTTTGAGTTGGACCGAGTTGTTGGGAAATACCTTGGTAACGAGATAGGGGCCCAACCACAACGCATCAAACTTCCCAGGGAATTCTAGCCTTCTCGCATCTTGAAGCAAAACCAACATCCCTGGCAACAATGTCCGCTTCTTGTGGCGTTTATCAAACGCAATTTTTCGGCGCCTATGGACAACCTCAATGTGTTGTGCGCTCAGTCTACGATCCTCATCCAATTTCTCCAACCGTTCCAATCGATGGATCAAGGACTGCTTGGTGGTCAATCGAGTGTCTATCGCTATTCGAAGTGATGGCACTTCAAACTCTATGGGAAGTACAGCCTCTACACCATAGACTAATGAAAACGGAGTGGCTTGGGTGGTCACCTTGTACGTTGTTCGGTAAGCCCACAACGCAGCGGGGAGTTTAACATCCCAATCTCTCTTCGAGTCTACGACCGTTTTCCTCAGGATCGTGGCCAAGGTTTGATTGACCCTCTCAGTGTGCCCGTTTGTCTGAGGGTGATAGGGTGTAGTTTTACGGTGGTCAATTTGGAACCGATCGGTCAAGTCCTCAAACACCTCATTGAGGAAATGTTTGCCTCGATCACTAATGAGGATTTTAGGGCATCCAAACCGGGTTATCACTTGCTCAAACAAAAACGTAGCAGCACTCTTGGCATCATTTGATTTTACCGCTTTGGCTTCTGCCTATTTGGTGAGATACTCTGTCGCTACCACTATGTGCTTCATCCCTCTACTCGAATGGGGATGAATTTCTCCGATGTAATCTACTCCCCACTTCTCGAATGGGACGAGGGGAAGAGAGACCTGAAGTGGCAGCTCTATGCGTAGATCATTTCTAGCATAACGTTGACAAGCATCACAACGTCGAGTGTAACCGTGGGCATCCCGAAACATGGAAGGCCAATAGTAACCAGCGCGTAAGGCCTTCTGGCCTGTCAAGGTACCAGAAAAATGCCCCCCGCATGCACTATCATGACAAGAAGCCAAAATAGCCGGAATCTCCATGGCTTCTACAGACCTACGCAAAATGCCATCAATGCCTCGGCGATAGAGACGGCCACCTACAAGGGCGAAGTGGCGGCTATTAATGCGCACCTTCCGACGATCGTTTTTCCCCAAGTTGTCCGGCATTTGTTGGGTTTTGAGGAACTCCGCAATGTTCTGGTACCAAATAGGAGAAGAAGAGACCAGGAAGAGGTTCTCATCTACCAAGCTATCATCGATGGGCGTGGTAATTGGATCTCCAGATAGTCTAGATAGGTGATCCGCTTGCAAGTGTTTCCTGCCCGGTTTGTATTGCACGGTATAATCAAACTCCTCCAAGAGGAGTACCCATCGAGCAATCCTACCGCTAAGGTCGGCTTTGTTCACCAAGTATTTGATGGCCATGTGGTCTACGAAAAAGACCACCCGATTTAGCAATAGATAGTAGCGAAATTTCTTCAAAGAGAACACCATGGCTAGACATTCTCGTTCCGTGGTGGTGTAATTTTTTTCTGCCGGGTTTAACTGGCGACTAGCAAAGGCCACGGGGTAGTCCTTCTCCTTCTCTCCACTTGGTTGGCATAATGCACTCCCTACCGCTATAGAGGAGGCATCGCAATAAACATGAAAGGGCAAGTTCCAGTTTGGAGGTTTTAACACTGGAAAGGTGCTAAGCTTGGTCTTAAGGATATCAAATGCCCCTTGGCACTCTGGAGTCCATTCAAACTTTACCGCCTTTTGCTGCAACCGATTAATGGGTAATGAAATTGTCGCATAGTCAGGAATTAATTCCCGATACCATCCCATGTGACCAAGAGTCCTTTGGACTCCTTTAACATCTGTGGGTGGAGGCAGTTCAACTATCACCTTGACCTTCTCCGGATCTGGTTCCCTACCATGTTTGGAGACCACATAACCCAACAAGACACCCCTCTCAACGGCTAAAAAGATCTTGTCTGGATTAAGGGCGATGCCCGTCCTTCTACACCGCTCGAAGCTTCCTTGAACACATGCCAAATGTTCCTCAATTGATGATTGGGTACTAAAATCATCTATAAACACTGTCATAGATGTGTGTAGGAGATCAGAGAAGGCATGGGTCATACCCCGCTGGAAGGCGGATGGTGCATTACACAATCCAAATGGCATGACTACATAGATAAAGGTGCCCCAAGGAGTGGTAAAGGCTGTTTTGTGGTAGTCATCGGGGTGTATGGATATTTGGTTATAACCAGAATAACCATCCATGAAGGTGTAAAGTTCATGACCAGCCACTTCTTCCAAAATGGTGTTAATGAAAGGAAGAGGGAAGTGGTCCTTTTGCGTGGCTTGGTTAAGTTTGCGATAGTCTATGCAAACTCTCAACTTCCCATTTTTCTTCTTGACTAGCACCATGGGGGAAACCCAGTCGGTAATCTCTACTGGGCGGATAAATCCAGCTTGAAGGAGTTTTTCCAACTCCATTTTAACTATAAGTTGGAGTTGTGGATTCATTCGTCGCTCCTTTTGGCGAATAGCCAATGAGCCTGGAATTAAAGGAATTTGATGTTGCACCACTTCTGGAGGGATGCCCTTGAGTTCTCTATAAGACCATGCGAACACATCGCGATACTCCATGACTAGGGCTCTATAGGGCTCTAGTTCTTCCTTTGTGAGTTGGCTCCCAACCTTTATCATTCGCGATTCTTCTCTCTCAAACGATACATCTATCTCTTGCCAATCTTTTGGACTCGCATGTGGTTGTTCCGTTGGCCCTTTGTACCAGTCATGGGGAATTGGCGGATAGATGGGTAGATCACTTCCCACTTGTATTCCCGACGAAGTGGATTTGAAATGCAATGGAGAAACGAGGACTTCTTCATCCAAGATAGAGTCTACATTGGACAATTGTGTGCCATCTAAGGTGACACCACAAACATCCTCGTAACGTAGGTCATCTACGAGAATGGCTAAGTCTATGTCCTGGAGAGGATCACCACTAAGTTCTTCCATGAAAAACGTATCCATGGATCGGTCAGACTCAGTGTGCGGGTGCTTAGCCAACCAAGTAGAGAATTCTCCATCATCCTCCCATTCGTATAGACTAGGCCCCAAGCAACTCAATGAAGGAGTGGTGGTTTTTGTTACCTCTGGAAGCGCGAACTTGACCCCCTTGATTGTCTTTCTAGCTCCGCGTGGCACGTGGTCTTCATCCTCTGAGGATGAGCTAGAAGATCCTAAGGTCTTAGGGAAGCTAGGTTGAATATAAACCTTGGTTAGATTCGACCCGACACCATAGGTGATGTGAGGTTTTTCACCACTCCAATCTACCTTAGCGTTGGCTGCCCTCAACCACGGTCTCCCTAGAAGCAAGGGGAAGGAATTTTTGTTCGAGTGCATTCGAAGCACTTGGAAGGTGACCGTGTAGTCCTCCCCTCCTGTGTTCATCTTGCACCCAGAAATTTGACCTATTGGTGCTTCTGGAATCTGGTTGGCCATGTTGATCACATAAGGTGAGGGCTCTGTGATATCTAGCCCTAACTTTTCCATGGTGTGAAGAGGCATGATGTTTACACCACTACCACCATCCACCAACACCTTGGGCAACACCTTATCCACGATAGTGGCTTCAATTTCTACCGCACGAACCTCAAATGCATTTTTGGAAGGCTTCCTAGAAGAGCTCACTCTAGCTGCTAGATTGGGCTTGACCTTTACCCTCTTGGCTAGTGGAATCTTCTTCTTCAACTCCTTCCGTACCAAGGGAGCCAAGTGGATGAGCTGGGCAATGGTAATGTTGGCGTTCAACCTATTCAAGTCCTCCCAAAGATCATACGGTCTAAACGTGGAGGTGGATGAAGGGATTTTAATTCCTATCTCTTGAGTAGGAATTGTTGGACCCTCCCAGGTTGGCTCGGGTGCGTGGGGATTCTGGGGTTCTTCACCGCCTTCGGAAGGGGTGGAATCTAACATCAACGGATTCACTGGAGGCACTTTCTGGTTGGCCTTCCTCGTGGACTTCAAGGCTTCATGAACTACATCATTGAGCTCTGATAAGTGTGGTGAGTCCTCGAAGCTAATCTCCGATTCCTGAGCTACGAAGGGTTGGTTGGCCTTTTGGGCTCGTGTCAATACCGCATTTACGGGAAGTGAAAGGTGAGCCACTTGATGTGGAATGACAGGTTCATGCGATACAAAATGGGATTGAGAAGAGGTAGAACTTTGAGGAGCTCCTTGAGACCCGAGTTCTGTCAATGTGACGGTGGTAGAGGGAGAAGAAGAAGAAGGAGATGCAAATCGGGCATCTTGGTTGGGCGCCTGGTTTTGGTTAAAAGGCACAAAACCTTGTTGGGTTTGCAAGCCCTGAGGAGGTTGGTGGTTTTGACGATGATTATTATAATCATAGTACATGTTGGGAGGATGGAGACTATTGTCATTCGAAGGGTTTCGAGCCCCTCTCTTGTTATCCATGGCTTGTTGGGCAAAATTCCCTCTCATGGGCCTCATAGGAATGACCTTGTCCTTCTCCCTACATCTAATTGTGGGATGATTACCACCGCAGTTCCCACACACTACCCCATTCTCCAACCAGCAACTCCCAGGTGGATGTCTTCTCCCACAAGACTGACAGATCTCCCAACGAGGTTGGGGCCTCGGACCTTGACCACGATTAAGTTGTTGATTCCGGTGTGGGGGTTGGTATACGTTTGAATGGTGAGGGAAGGTGGTACAAAATTGCATGGTGTGACCATTCTCGCCGCACGAAGTGCACCACATACCAGAAGAATGTCTACCTGACTCTATCTGAGGAGGTGGGGCATTAGGGTTCTGGTTCCTAAGTAGAAGAGCCATCTGATTTGTCATTGCCCTCAATTGTTGTTGGAGTTGGTCTTGGAACCCTTGCTGAGCGTCGTGGATCTCCTTCTTCATCTCGTGACGCCAAGTGGGTCCATATGTAAGAGCGGGTAGAGGAACGGGGGGCCTGACATTAAGAGGAATGGTATTCATCACAGGTGGAGAATACACTGTTGGGCCAGGTGGAGGTTCAACTAAGTCTGACTTTTCCCGGGCATGGATGGAAATAAAGCTAGGAATGCTCTCATTCTCCTTCCTCCATAGTTTCTCGTGTTCTGTTGCCACCGCTGCCACGGTCCTAGCTGCCTCCTTAGCTTCCTCTAAGGTGGTGGGCCTTGTCTGGAGAATTTCCCGTATCGTTTTCTCTAGATAAAACCCTTGAAGGAAAAAGTGTCTTAAGGTATCATCCGTGAGCAAATCACCCACGAACCGGGTGACAATTTGCTCAAACCTACGGATGTAGGATGAAATATCCTCATCCTTCCCTTGTCTAAAGCTTGCCAAGGCCGTCAAGGCTGCACTCTGGCCTACTTCGGGTCTGTATTGTTCCAAGAATGACCTCATGAGACCATCCCAATCACGGAAGGTGGATGCCGCATGATTGCGGTACCATTCGTAAGCCGATTCCTTGAGTGTGGTTGGAAACCACACCAAGTAGTAACGGTTGTCGGTTATCAAACACGTAGTCAATAACTCTATAAACCGCTCCACATGCATCGAGGGATCCTCATCTCTAGTTCCCTTGAAACTAGGAAGATTTGGGGGCATAGGGGCAGCTTGAAGCCCTTCAGGAACTACAATAGGCAAACCCCTTGGTTGAACCAAGGGGTTTAGGGGTGGGTTGACAATTGGATCTTCCATGTCACCTGGGCTAGGAAGAGGGGAAGAGTGAAGAGAGGAGGAAGACCTAAAGCTTGATTCCTCAACGGTTGTACGATCTTTTGGGCTTCCCGCGTTGGTTCTTGTACTAGGACCTCCTTCTAATGTCTCAGGATTGGGAAATGAAGTGGGAGTAGTAGAGATTAGGGGAAGGGGAAGCGGTCTATAACATCTTCCAGACCGAGTCACAGGGCTCATCTAACGATTAAGTTGCCGTTCTTAGTTTTCTAGACCTATGTGAAGACATTTCGTAAACACCAATAATTGACTTAAAATGATTCCAAGTTTCTCCCAAATTCCCCCATGCTGGGAAGTAAACAAAACAGAAGGTTACATGTGGGGCTAACCTCCGGACGAGGTACACCCACTATGCCCCATACGATACAGACTCTTAGTTGGGCTGACCACCTACCTAGAGGTTTCTCCTTGGTATCAAGGTATCCCCAATTTCTCTCCAAGGGGTGGCATTACCAACTTAAGAGAAACGACACCAACATGTACAAAAAAAAAATCCTTCATTGGTTCATCATAATTCATTCATTAAGAAGGGGAGAACGTACCTGGCTGCAATCTCACCTTCCCTGTTCGATCCCTAACCGAATCTAAGTGCCTAGTGTAGGGTTTGGTGTAGTGAGGAAGGTTTGTATACTCGCCTTATGTCGTGCTCCTTCCTCACGACCCCTTCAATATGCATACCATTCCATGTATACAACATTCATCCCATTCAACATGCAAGGCTATCAATAACACACAAGTTGCCCTTACCTTGGTGGTAGATCAAGTTCGGGGGGGAAGAGAAGGGCGCCCTTGTCCCATGCCCGGACACATGCACCTTCCCTCTTCGGCTTAGAAGCTCACTGATTGCTTCAAGCAATCGTGGGAGGGCCTCAACCTTTCACCCCTAAGCCCCCTTACTCAACCAAAGCACAAAAGTTAGAAGGTGGTCCGCCTAACACAATGTGCTTGTGTTAGGAGGTCGGGAATTCCACACACCCTTCTAACTCCCCACCTCCATTACAACTTGAACGAAACACCTCATACAAGAATACATGCACAAAAGTAGGTCCAACGACTTACCTCAAGCAATAGCGCACTCCACTCCCCACATGTGCCAAAAACCACTCAACTCACGATTTAGGTCAGAATTAGACAATTCAGAACCCTAGAAAACCTAAATTTAGCAATCCAGCGGCAAGACAAACACCTTCCAAGCAACAAACCAAACAAAAAGCTCCTCCCGGCGGACGCACCAAATGTGAGCCCAAAAATAGACCCCCTAAGAGAATCCATTTTTAAACCTACAAGGTCCTAATGTTGCACCACTTAAACCATTCCTTATGCTTAACCACACATTCTACTCTTACTGGATTCGGATCCTTGGCATATCTATTTATACATTTAGAATTTAATAATACTATTATCTTAACCCAGTTAAGTGAATTCGATTAACCTTTCCTTGTAATCAAATACTCGACTCTGGATGAATCTAAATAGGTCTAAGTAATTATTTAATTATTTGTTACCTAATTATTATGGTTATTAGTTATTATGATTATGATTATTATTTTTTATTATTTTTATCATTTTATTTTTATTATTTAGTTATTTGTTTTTCTTTTTTCTTTTTGAGTTTAGGTCAGCTGATCAGGCCTGATCCAGACCCTGGTTGGAGCAGCAACTTCGGCAGCCCTTATCTTTTGATTCGGGACTCCGAATACCAAAAAAATTCCTCTTAAAATGATCACCAGCTCAATTCCAACTTGGATAAACCACTAAATACCTAATTTGAGATTGATACCGGCCTCCACCAGCAGTCGCAGCGGACAGTCCCTGTGAGTCCCAGGTTTTGTGTTTTTTTTCTCAAACATCTTAACTTCCTAGGGTTAACTCCGAATTGAGCGTTTTCAACTTCTAATCTTATTAGTTTTTCGTGCTCTTGACGATGGACTCCTCAGAATGTCCAACCAGACCTTGAGGACTGCCACATACAGACGGACAACAGCGACTCAACAACCACAACAAGTATTCACAACTTCCTCGTGAGTTCACACCTCATTCAATTGGGAACACCATTCACCAAATTCTCAACGATTCCAGCAAGCACCAACTTACAAGCATCGGCATTCTTGCATCGGCCAGCGAGCAATCATCACCAAGTTTTGGAACCCTAATGTAAAAAAAAATCCTCCAGCGCTTCCGCACAAGTTTAGAGATCCCACAAATTCAATCAACACAAGAAGGAACTGCAACGACCGCATGCATGTGGGAATTAGGGAAAGTAGCTTCACCCAGGAAATACTCCCTGGTCCGAGCGCTGCAGCCTCTTCTCGCCTAGATCCTCCAGCTCGAGTCTTCTCAGCTCGCGGCACCTTCACACCACCGCGCACGCACACGGCTCCACGATCACCAACGCCGACCTTCAACAGCGCCTCCACACCGAAGCTCCCACCGCAGGAGCACTCCAGCGCGCTCTCTCAAAACCACAAAAAAAAATGGCCCTCTCTCCCGAGCTCAGAACCAGACCTCGTGATCACAATCACGGACCCTTGCGCACACAGGTGCGCCCCTCGCCAAGCAGCCTTCCGGAACAGAGCCCCAGCTCGTGCAAGCTCCCTTCGCACGCCCTCGCGGCGCACACACACTCAACCAAAAACAGCCGACAAAAGAAAAAGAAAAAAAAACGAGAGCTCGAGCTCCGATCTTCGCGCACACACACAAGAAACAGAGAGCCAACTCTCCTCGTGCGCCGGTGCGCACCCTCCAGCTCCCCGAAACACGAGACCCCCTCGCGCGCAGTAGGTGCCGACCCCGGCACTTCACAAAAAAAACGGCGAGACTCTCCTCGCGCACAGGAGCGGTTCAGCTCCCAAGAAAGTGAAGAGCCAGTCCCCGCGCGCTCTCCTCCAGCTCGCGCAGGAGCCTCTTCTCCAAAAAAAACACAGAGAGGCCAGCTCTCCCTCGCGCCCAGGGCGCACACACCACCAACAACAAAAAAAAACAAACCCAACCCAAAGAAAAAAAACGAGAGCTCCAGCCCTCCCTCCTGCTCGGAGGAGCTCCTCCTCGCTCCAAAAACGGCCCCCCGAAAAACCCGTGAGCTCCAGCTCCCTCGCCAGCGACTCAGCCTGGCTGGTTTCTATTTTTTTCCCTTTTTTTTTTTTTCTTTTTCTTTCGATCCTTCTCGTTTTTCTTCCCCGACAAGACTGGCTTAGTTTAATGA
Source organism: Bryoerythrophyllum caledonicum (assembly GCA_963971425.1). Lineage (NCBI taxonomy): Eukaryota > Viridiplantae > Streptophyta > Bryopsida > Pottiales > Pottiaceae > Bryoerythrophyllum > Bryoerythrophyllum caledonicum. The sequence goes on along the minus strand of OZ020515.1, from coordinate 33,477,012 downwards.
GCCAGCCCATGACCTCCCACTGAAGAGCAGGATTGGCTACTTCCAGCCGTTTTGGCAGGGTTTAAATTTATCACGAACCTTAATTCGCCGCTTTGCTCCTGACAAGCCGCTCTAAAATTAACTCCATGGTGACAAGGATTGTCATGTGGCATGTGCATGGAGAAGCACATCCAACCACTTCCTTTTCTCTTTTCTTTTTTTTTTTTCCTTTTTCTTTTCTTTTGATTTTTTAAAGACTATTACACTAGATCTAGTGCTAACTACTGATGATTTGCAATTTACTTCTAACTTCAAAAACAAACCACACAGCTGGACTCCCAGCACCCTAATTAGTCTACCTGAATTTTCCTAGCATTTTTGGAGTTCCTTAAGTATTTTTCCCGAGTGGTCAACCCGTCGATCAACTAGTCAACCCCTATAATAAAATAGCAATTCAACTCGGAAAATTCTAGAAATTTTACCACTACTTCTACCTGCTAGGAGACACTCTTCCAATTTTTCCCCATATTTTTTTACCCATTTCTCAATTTTTGGTCATTTTCCAAGGACTTCCTTCCCATTTTTCATCTTTCTCTTCATTTCCATTCCACTTCCACTACACTTTTAAGTATATTAGTAGGGAGGAGGAAAAAATAGGGAACTTAGTGTCCCATCATGGCACTAGGCCTATTAATCTAGGACTTTGACTCTAATAGGTGGGTTGACCACCAATTTAGCTAAATTTTGGTTAATACTATCAAGAAAACTCGAAAAAATGAAGAAAAAAGAGTGAGGGCCCACTTTGGCCACTTACAGGGCACCAATCTTCGGGATACGGACTTTGGTGGTGCCGGGAGGTCGCCTTCCGCTGGAGGATCTGGCAGACATATGTTGGGTCGCGACAGTAGATCCGGAAGCTTCTTCAGGATCTCACTCGTACTCGGGTTGGGAGGTAAGATACCCTCCGTCGGTGTCCGAGGTGACGGAGTGTCGAGAGACTTCGGATTCGCTGAGGTGCCCGGAGCTGGAGTTGTCTTCGTCGGTGGTTCTGGAGAGGCCGTAGTTCGTGCTGGGGTCATGGTGCCTTCCGGTCCAGGTGCTGCTGGGTCTTCCGGAAGCACCTGGGTCATGATGTCGACCAGCAGCTTCATCTGCTTCCAGGTCCGCCCCATCTTCTCCGCTTGATCTAGGAGGAACCGGATGATGTTGGCCTTCGTGACCTTCTCCTTCTTCTTCACCAGTTTGGTGAAGAGTTTGCTCCGGTTGATCACGTCAACTGGAAATTCCAGGGCCTTCCGGACCTCTATCAGGGCAGCTGCGGAGGCATTGGCCTTTGCCTCCGCCAGTTTCCGGGTTGTCACCGCCAGAGCTGCCTCTTGAAGGTAGTGCTTTACCTTCTTCTCCATTTCTGTGCTGGCCTTGTACATGGAGGAGATTTGGGTATGCAGCGCCTTCGTGTCCGCTTCCCTGCTCCGGAGTTCCTCCACATTGTTGATGGCGTCCTCCAGACAGTCGACGTCCAGACTCCGAAAGATTTGTTCCACGTTGGTAGTGATGATGTAGTTGGTCTCCTTAAAGAAGCCAACTCTCCAGCCAATCTCGTGCGTGAGCTCGTCCATCTGTTGGAGTTGACCCTTGGAGTCCTCCCGATCAACCTTCCTCCTCTTCCGGCTGGTTTTTGCTGAGTATCCGGACTCGTCTTCTCCAGACGATGCGGAAGAGCTGTGGATGTCCGGACTCTTCAGCACTGGCTCCTTCCCCCGAGGTCTCTTCTGAGCCCTCCGGCCTTCCCGAGTACCTGCGGCGGTTGCTTCCGGCACGGGCTCCTTCCCTCCGGATTCTTCCTTCGACTCCTCACCTTCGTACTTCTGGAAGTTGAGCACTTTGTCGTACTGTCTCACTTCCGCCAAATGATCGTCGTAGACTAGGGGACGCTCAAGACCGAGATGATCAACCGGCTGGTGGCCAACCTTCAGAAGGTGAAAAAATCGGCAACACCCCTAGCCTCTTATGTGGTGCACCTCTACTGCCTGCAGGCCCACTTCGCCACCACCAGTCTCGGCTTTTCCAGATGGAAGATAGGGTTTAAAAACCCTAGCATGAGCTTGGCATCCTGGTGCCGAAGGTCCTGCAGGTTGTAACCATCCTTTGGATCCGCTGGTCCCCCGAATTCATCTGTCACGAACTCGTCCCGCCTTTCCACCACCTTGGTGTGGCCGGCTCAGAAGTCGTATGCCTGTGACCATTCCGGAACTCCCCAGAGTTCCGGATGGACTCTCATCATCCCCTTGTATTTCTCGTCAAGCGTGCCTACAAGCTCCCGGATGTAGACCTCCTCTCGGATGCCCTAGGCAACTTCGAGCAATCCTTCGCATCCCATCGTCTTCAGGCTCTCTTTCAGCAGGTTATACTCCTCTTGGTCTGTTGGGATGTCCGGAATAACGCGGGTCAAGGGAGGGAGCGCAACTGCCGGCTCTTCGGCTCTCCGGCCGCGCCCATCTCTATCCGTCCTCTTCTTCTTCGCCATCGGGACGGACTTCATGAAGCCTGCCTATTTCCTCACAGTCTCTCAATGTTGTCCCTGTACGCACGAACCTCACAAAAACCCTCCCTATCGGACGCACGTCCGTTCTAACCGTCTAAGCTTCAAACCCTATCGGCCAGCGGTTTGGAAAACCGTAAGAGTGAGAGAGAAAGAGAGAGTGAGAGAGAGAGCGCTGGAGCAAAAACCTCAACACGCGAAGACGAAGTGAAAAGAAAGAGTTTCCCTCCAAACCCCAGCCTTTTGTAGTCTGGCTGTTAGTACGGCTCATGATGACAGTTGATAGTGACAGCTCCTGCTGACGGTTCCGGATAACAGACTGACCGAAATTCCGTTAACTACTCCGGCTCCGCATTTAGCAGCCTTAGACTTAATGAGGGTTTGCAACCAAGTCTCTCCGACTTTATTCTTACATGAAGACTACAGGTTGTATTCCAGCACGAACTATCGTAACTAATTAACTAATTTTTTTGTTTTGGCCGGAATTTAAGATTAACTTCCGGCACCATGTGGAAACGAAGTCCCACATCTCTTGTAACTTATTGGCATTGTCTTGTGTTTTTCATTTCCTATGTGCTTTAATTCATCTTTCGGTCCGTTCTAGGATTTGTCGTTGTTTTCAGTATTATTGTTTATCCTGTGGTTGAGCTTATTGCTTATTGTGGAAACGAGCTAAACTGTACTTCGGGCATGGTTTCATATTTATCTTCGGGTCGAGCATGCATTGGATTGCTGAGATTGTTGTATTGTCCTCCTCATCGTTTCTTTTATAACCTGTGTCTTTTGCAGGTTGTGAAGGCTATCATCCCTCCTTTTTGTAGGAGTGATTGTAGTAAACCGCTCTCCAATTATGGCTCGTTTTTTGAGTACTCCGGGTCTCTTTTTGGAGGGTTTTCCCAATCCCACTATTCGAAGCCGTTTCTTATGTGCACTGCACATGATGCTGCCTCTGCTATCATGGACTTCTCTAAAAAGAAGGTCGATGATGGTGTTGTCGATAGCCTTCCTGAGCGGAGGGCCGGAATTCCTTGTGTGGCATCTCCTTTGCCACTCAAGCGGATGTGTGCTTCTGTAGAGCCTGTAGATGATTGCACTCCTAAACGGCAGCTCTATGTTGATGGTGTAATTGCTGTCGTGCACTACTATATCGTGCGCATAACGCATCGTGCGGTCTGGAACTAAGATGATAAATTTAGTCAATAGCTTACTTGTTAAACTAAGTGTACACCCACAGTACCATGGACAATGTTAATAAACACGCTAGGTAACGTCTTTCAAACATGGTTTGAGTATTAACCCAAACTTGTTACAATTATGGTGTAGATGAGCAAACATGAATACACGCATCAATCCAAACGAAAAACAATTATAGATAAAATGGACATAGAGAGTGTAGTAAAGCTATGATCAACCTTGCCACCTTTACTCGCCCCCTGCGCCATCAATGAAGCCCCTGTCTTGGTGGCGCACCCAAACTTCCCAAATTGCCACCAGACCACGATTGTTAGCGGTTCTTATTTTGTGACTTGCATCTTGGGCATCTCCACTTGTTGGTTGGGATCTGAACTAAGGGTGGTGTCAAGCATTGCATATGCCACCCTGTAGAACAATTGTCACACAATATCATAGTAACAGCTCCTTGAGCCCTACTGCACAACATACACTTCAAACTAGATGGAATAGAACTCAAATTGGGATCAACTTGCCCATCAATGTTTGGTAAGTGACACGGTGCACAATTCCGAGCATGATCCTTCCAAATCCATCCATCCCTGCCTTCCAATTCCAATCCTCCAGTTGCAAGTACCTTCCGTACCTGTAAAATAACACGTCCCCTTGTAACATCCAATGTTGTCAGAGCCGTTTGTTGCAAATAAACGTAGTCACCTGCTACACACCTCCGTAATTGAGGTTGGTATCCTCCTCTCCAATTGGTGGCATAACGTAGAGTGTCTCGATGTTGTGCAATTGCAAGGTTTTGCAATGCCATGGGCATTGCCTGCTTGAACAACTTGGCTCTACTGTTGCAAACTTATATCCATGTGTCGGGATCATCCATTTTGATTACCGCATGTATGGGAAAAGCTCGTATGTGAGCGGTGAGCAGAGAGCGGAGAGCGGTGAGCAGAAAAAGAGAGCAGACTTTTAAGGGTTTTCTGTGGACTTAATGAACTAAGAGGCCCCTATTACCGTGGTTTATTTTTAGAAAATTAAAAAAATTAATTCAAAAATATTTTTATATATATTTATAGAAATTAGGGCTGACATCATCATCTACGATTTAATAAAGAGTGACATCATCATTGATACATACCTCTATTTTTTATGATCAATATGATAAATCATATTATGGAATATATCCAATGAGGGAATCCAACGATGACCGAGTGTTTCTCCCTTCCTTAAATGTAAGTTGAGTTACAGTTTTAGTTTCAGCTAAATTGCAATTTTAGATTAAGTTAAGTTATTTTTGTTTAGTACATAATAACTTTAGTTCAACTAATATGTTTAAATCAATGGATAATACCCTAGTACTGTTGGAGACAATGGGGATCCACTAGTTAATTATAATATTGTGTTTACATGTCATAGCCATATCAAAAAGATATGGGAGGATTATGAATCAAATTGTAACAAAACATACTTTAGTTTTCAACTAATTTATTGAAGAAGGTGTGATTGAAAGCAATATCACTTGAAGCTGGAAGACAAAAAATAATTAGTCACCCAAACATATGGATCTAACACCCTATCCTCTCAAAGACGTGTGAGATGCGTGTTAACAATGATTTGAGAGCCTGGAACGAATCCTCATTTGCATTGTAAGTGACATTGGTATGCAAACCAACCTTGAGCTCTTGGAAAGCATTTTGGCTCTACCTCAAAATTACTTGCAATCACCAAACTAATGAACTTTGAGATGACCTCATTCATCTCCATACCACACTTTGATTTCTCCATTGTCCTATCTAGTTTTAGTGAGTCAAAAATTGAGAAAGAAATAAATGAATAATGATGCCGATTGAGCATATATGCCCTCTTATATACAATAACCCCGTCCTCTCGACGAGTGGCGGATTATCCTTTGCCTCTCTAACTACATGAGCTAAGTGAACACAAGCTGTCTACTTGCAAAAACTTATATATACGCTATTAAAATTGAAATTAATGAAGTACAACTACTAGAAAAAAAGTTCTTCTCCAATGGATCTTTGTTTAGAGATTTGAAGTATACTCACCTTTTTGGTAACCAAACTTGTCAAAGTCCAAGATTTTGATTTATTGTCACTATGTTGTCGTATTTACAATGGATAATATGTAGACTTATTCCAATCCCTTTGTAATTCTTTCGATATTTGATTGGCATTGAGAAGGTTTGTGGGGGGGGGGAAATGGGCTTTGAAAGTTAACGAAAATCCTTTCATAACGGTTCAAGCCAAGGTAAAACTCCAAAAAAATAACTTTCAAAAGATTTTGACTTGGAACATATAAAACTAGTTGTATTCCATGTATTTTTTAGGTGTAAAAAGGAAAGCAACTAAGAACTACATATGCAAAAAAACTTAAGAATATGGGCCTTTCAACATGCTCACTTGTTCTAAGACCCATACAACAATACTCTTAGCTCCAACAACAGAGAGACAAAAAAAAACATAATCCAAATTGCCATCCAAAACAAAATTGCCTATAACTTCCGACCTATAAATCTGGTTTAAAAACTACAGAAATATTTCACTTCAAATGTGCTTAATTAGTTGGTTTAGATATGTGATGCCAAAATTTTTGAAAAAATAAAAAATAAAAAAATCAGCCGAAGCTCGACAAATGACCCTCTCGGAAACGAGACGTACACATCCAAAAATACTTTGAAAACAAATACAAACAATTTTATGGTTTCTCACCAAAAATCCGGTTGCCTCTTACTTGCAAAATAGGACTCCGATTCCAAATCCAATGATAGATTTGGATTCAGAAGTGCCTAATTAGCTGGTTTTAATATGTGATGCCAAAAAATTTGAAAAAATAAAAAATAAAAAATCAGCCGAAGCTCGACAAATGACCCTCTCGGAAACAAGACGTACACATCCAAAAATACTTTAAAAACAAATACAAACAATTTTTAAATTTTCACCAAAAATCCGGTTGCTTCTAACTTCCAAAATAGAACTCCGATTCCAAATCCAAGGATAGATTTGGATTTAGAAGTGCCAAATTAGTTGGTTTTAATATGTGATGCCAAAAATTTTGAAAAAAAAAAAAAAAAAAGGTCGGCCGAAGCTCCACAAATGACCCTCTCGGAAACGAGACGTACACATCCAAATATACTTGGAAGACAAATGCAAACAATTTTTTGAATTCTCACCAAAAATCCGGTTGCCTCTAACTTCTAAAATACGACTCCGATTCCAAATCCAAGGATAGATTTGGATTCAGAAGTGCTTAATTAGTTGGTTTTGATATATGATACCAAAAATTTTGAAAAATAAAAAATAAAAAAATCCGACAAGAACGCTATGGGACAGTACCTCATTGCGACCCAACTCTGAGGATGTTAGGCCTCAATGGGGCCCTACCCCACAGTGCCCTCCTTGGATACAAGAAGTCACCATGGAGTTGGGCCGCATTGCAGCCCAACTTTGGGGATGTCACCCTCTCGTTCCGAGAGGTTGACATCCCTGAAGTTAGGCCTCAATGGGGCCCTACCCCACGGTGTCCTCCTCGGAGAGAAGAAGCCACCATAGAGTTGGGCCCCGTTGTGGCCCAACGTTGGGGAATACCCCTCTCGTTCCGAGAGGATTACTTTCGTGAAGTAGGGCCGCAATGAGCACTAACCAAAGATGAAGTAAGTTGATTTTCATATGTGATGCCAAAAAATTTGAAAAATAAAAATAAGAAAAATTCGAGAGGAACGCTATAAGAGAGTACCTCATTGCGGCCCAACTCTAGGGAATGACCCTCTCGGAACAAGAGGGTGACATCCCTGAAGTTAGGCCGCAATGGGGCCCAATTCATGGTGACCTTCTCGTTTCCGAGACGTGCACCGTGGAGTGGGACCCCATTGCGGCCCAACTTCATAGAAGTAACCCTCTCGTTCCGAGAGGGGTATTTTCCAAAGTTGGGCCACAATGAGGGCCAACTCTATAGTGACTTCTTGTACCTGAGGAGGGCACCGTGGGGTGGGGCCCCATTGTAGCCTAACTTCAAGGATGTCACCCTCTTGTTCCGAGGAGGTGACATCCCCAGAGTTGGGCCGCAATGAGGTACTGTCCCAAAGCCTTCCTCTCAGATTTTATTTTTTATATTTTTTGAAATTTTTTGGCATCACATATCAAAACCAACTAATTAGGCACTTCTGAATCCAAATCTATCCTTGGATTTGGAATCGGAGTCCTATTTTGGAAGTTAGAGGCAACGGGATTTTTGGTGAGAATTCAAAAAAGTTGTTTGTATTTGTCTTCCAAGTATTTTTCGATGTGTACGTCTCGTTTCCGAGAGGGTCATTTGTAGAGCTTCGGCCGGTTTTTTTTTTTTTTTTTCAAAATTTTTGGCATCACATATCAAAACCAACTAATTAGGCACTTTTGAATCCAAATCTATCCTTGGATTTGGAATCGGAGTTCTATTTTGGAAGTTAGAGGCAACCGGATTTTTGGTGAGAAATAAAAAATTGTTTGTATTTGTTTTTAAAGTATTTTTGGATGTGTACGTCGTGTTTCCGAGAGGGTCGTCTGTCGGGAGTAGAAGAAATAGAAGTAGTAGTGGAAGAGTTGAATCATAAGAAGAGGAAGAAGAAGAGGAAGACGAAAAAGAAGAAGAAGAAGAGGAAGAAGAGGAAGATGAAGATGAAGTTGAAGAAGAAGAAGATGATGAAGGAGATGAAGATGAAGAAGATGATGAAGGAGATGAAGATGAAGAAGAAGAAGCAAAAGAAGAAGAAGAAGAAGAAGAAGAGGAGGAAGAAGAAGAGGAAGACGAAGAAGAGGAAGATGAAGAACAGGAAGATGAAGAAGAAGATGAAGATGAAGAAGCAGATGGAGAAGAAGAAGCAGATGGAGAAGAAGAAGCAGAAGAAGAAGAAGAAAAGTAGAAGTAGAAGAAGAATAGAAGAATAGAAGAGGTAGAAGGAAAGAAGAGGAAGAATAGAAGGTTAAGAAGAAGAAGAAGAATTATTTGTAGAAGTTACATTATTATCGTGAAGTGGGATTTTGATGGGAGCTACATTAGTATGGAGCATTTATTTTGATTATTTTTTTATTTCTACTTCCTTGGCCTCTTTTTAGATGGCACAAGGCCCTTGTGTGGACACCATGAGGGAGTTTCTTCATACTATAACACCATATTCATTAAAATGAGACATTTCGGAGTCTCAATTTATCATGGTGTCTTTTTTTAGTCAATTTATAATTTCATTAATTTGAGACTATGTATTAAATTGAGACTCAATCTCGATTGAAAATGCTAAATAATCTAGCCGTATCATGGATTGTTGAATTCATCTTGTATGAAATTGAATATCATATTCAATTGTATGTGTAAAGGTAATAGATTATAAAAAATGTACCAAGATATGGAGCATATTACCTAAGAAAAACTAATACATCCAAAAAAAATCATTGCGAAAATAAAATTACTATGGAAAATAGAAGCAGCAATAAATGTGATAACCCCTCTAAGTAGGGTTTAAAATTGGACTAAAATACACATATACACTCATTTAAATTCCACCTAGAATGCATACCTTTTCATTTGAAAAAGAATTAATTACCAATTTCAAGAGATTCTACTATTTCCAAACAACAAGGTCGTTGAAATACCTAGCGTTGAAAAGTTAGCATGTATTGTAGCAATCCATTCAATAATTGCTATCAATAGAAAGTATCGATGCATCAAGGATAAATGTACAATTAATGACACTCACAATGTGAACCGCCATTATACATCAATGATGAAACAAAATTCCCGCCTCTGTTGTATAATATTGAAAGCAACACAATACATCACTACATGTAACTACAAATACTAATCTAATTCTATCTACAAATATGCTATGCGCACATTCAAAGTCTACAATTCCATTCTACAGATACAAATTCACTACATACTTAATAGAATATCCAGCACGAAAGAACAAAAAATCAAAAAAGAACATGCACCCCCCTATTTTATATTGGTAAAATAACTCTAGTCCCCAAAAACCACAAATTTCGATGAAATCTATTATTCAGCTAAAGATGCCTTGATTATGTCCACCAGTGATTTTGGAATTCTTAACCTAGAGGAGCTTGTGTTTCCACGCAACCTAGGCTTCCAAGCCGTTAAAATACAATCTGTATACACCCAGATTGGTTCAGATTCAGTCTCTTAAACCCAATTATTCCCATGATTAGAATCCCACCCTTGGTACGTTTCCAAGTCCACATGACGTTGGGATGCAGGTTTGTAGTATTGCACTTTAATCTCATGAGAATGTTCACGATCCGGATGTGGATTAGTCAACGCCAAGGCAATCCAAAATGGGCGCAAATCCCCATCAGCAGAACGCACCGCAAGTATATAGCCCTCGTACACATCTCTACCAACCCGAAACGATGGAGGAGGACAATGATGTCGTTGTCCAATGAATGGAGGGTCCTCTGCATACTCCTCCCGCAACGACCCATCAATCTCATATTCATCCACCATGGATGGAGCATATCTAAATAGAGGCCAGAATCCCTCTCGTAGAAGAGACGATTCTTCCAAAGGCCCCTCCAGGGCATCCTTAACACCTCTCCAATATTACATAATATGCTCGTTCTTCCTCCTATATTCACTCGAGAGATCCTCGTTAGCCATCGATTCCCAATGACTTGGAAACCCAGAGATACCCTTCAAAACCTCATCATAATTCTCATGACGTCGCGGAATGAGAGGAAGCGGCTGACCACGAGGCAAAATTGGCATACCATCTGCCGTCACTTTCCACAGCTGGATTCCTCCATCCTCCTCAGGCAACCAATCCCTATCTGTACAAAGAATTTTGTACTGCATCTTTGGCAATCCATCTGAGCCCTTGTAGAACTTGAATTGTTGGCCCTTTGTGTGACCCGTAAGGGCCTCTTTGCCAATGCACAAATATCCTTCTAAAAAGCCCTTGAAATCAGGCACCTCTTCAATGAGGTGTGGAATAACTGGCATTTTCTCAGCATCCATGAATGATTTCATCAAGAGTGAAATCGTTGGATAGCTATTTGACTTGAGTTTGGAACTCCATCTCCCAAACATTGCATCAATATCCTCGTGAGTATGACCAACAAGTAAGAAGTTGACATACACTTCACGGAAAATACCCATATGAATGAGGAGGGAAAAGAAAGCAAACACAAACCTATTTTTATTTTCCCCTGTGGCATTATCCAACTGCATTTGGAGAATTGGTGGTAACTGTTTCGCAGGAACAGGCTCAACCGGTGGAGCAGCAAGGGATCCAAGACACACATTAGCATCCGCAAGCACAACCTGAGAGAGAGGAGAAGCTCTTCCTCCCGTAAATAATTCACGAGAAGAATACACCGGTGGACTCTCTAAGTCCCGAAGTGACTTCGCAATGGATCCAACAGTGTGGTTCGAGTCGGTGGGGAAGATGTCAAGACTATAATGGGCATAACGAACATCTCCATGTCCATGCGCAATCATTCCAGTTACGGCCACAGGCAATTTCATGAAGGACTCCGTCGCTTTATTCTTGTGAGAAAAATGAGGAGATGCAGTTTTGCTATGATCCATTTTATCATGGATGATGCACACAACCTCATTCGGTTTTTCTTCCGAGTTCTTCCGGTTCCCATAATATAAAATTTGATGAGTCTGTTGAGAGGCCTGGTGTAACTGCAGCTTGACTTCCCACATTTTGTATGCGGAAGACCCCCTTGTACAAGCCTTCTTTAGTTGCTTGAGTTGGTCGCATCTTCCGCAGCGAGCAAAGTTGTCACCAGGCTTCTTAGTAGAGTATTGTTCAAACTCAGAGCTTCGAATTTGACTAAGACCAAACAAAGATATTGGTTTGAGGCCAAATCTTGAATTCACCTCATTCACTTTGGGCAACACTCCACTCCATTGAAAAGAGGCAGGCAGGTGTTTCGAGACCACCTTCTCCCCAGTGCCAAGTGTAGTAGTCTTATTAGGACTGTGATCAGCAGCATCAAGTATATCATGCAGAGTAGCAATTGCCTGTAGAGTATGAGTCTGGGGTTTCTTTGTACCAGTATTGCCGTGTGCCCCCGCCCGCATCCTGTCTTTTGCCTCTCGTTTGTACCGGTAGAATGTGGCTCGGCTAACCCCCATGATAGTACACCATGCATTTTGACATACATCAATTCCATCAAGCGTCACCACATTGTTGCCATTGGAATCCATGTGGATCTGCCTGTGTACATCAAGCCAAACATGTTTATGAAAGAAAACACCTCCAATGTCACGGTAAACTTGGGAGCGAAGCACAAAAATTGAACACCGTGGAAATCGTTGAGTACAATTTCTTGGACAACAGACGGTGCTCGCAACAAAGTTGATCGATTGTGAAGTAAGAAGTACTTCCTTCTTTCGTGGGGAAGGACCCTCTACTCTCTGATGAGTGGTTTCGTACTGTCGAACGCCTACCCTAGGACCGCGACGAAATACTTTTAGAGCTGCATTGTAAATGCTAGTTTGCTCTTGGTCGTACAAACTGACGTTGCAAAGAAAGACCTGTCGAGTTGGCCACGCTCGAAGGGCAAACATCCAATTCAATGGAATTTCAGTCTCGTCTAAACATTCAACAATTAGAATCGCAACATGATCATCTCCAAGTGGCCGACCACCAGTTTCAGGAACAAATCCAGAATCAACACTCTGGCAAAGTCCAATTCCAACATCAGCCCCAGATGTGTTTCTAAGAATCACGCGCTTTGAGAACCACGACGCGTGAGGAATTCCATCACATGCAGCAACACCTGGAGGCAAGGTAGGTGGAACTCGGACAACACCATCGTATGAGCGATCTTCCATCTTCAAGATATCACAATGAAATAGACAGAGGGTGAGTCATTCAGTTATATCACCATAATTGTAAAGAACACCATCAATGAGAGGAGAATGAAACAGAGAAGATATGCTTATCCTCGATACGAGGTTAATTGAAGATAAAGAAAACTTTAAAACTGAATTAGGAGATCATTCATGAAATCTACAGTGAGGTTTGAACCCGAAGAAACACACCACATATACACATACCTCTGAACAAAGAGAAACATTCAGAGATTAATCAATCAAATTCAGAACTAGAAAAATATTTCCTTAAATTTATATTTGCCAGTAACCAATCGAAATATGATTTCAAAACATTAATTCCATAAAGCCTCAGTGAGATATCCTCAAACCGAGGATAGTACTCCAAATCATTTCTCGAAGATTTGAGAGCATAAATGACATTCGCAATTTACCAAAAACCAAAAATCTGATATTTGACAATTAAAATTCATCATACGCCTTAGATGACATCAAACTCAAAATCAGTTATCCTCGATTCGAGGATAACTATCATAAATTATGACATCGAAATATTAAGTACCTTACCTCGGATATCCTCGACTCGAGAATAACACCCTGGGAGGATAAACAACCAATAATGGGCAAAGACTGACAAGACATCAAACCCTGATCCAACCAATGATCTCATGCAATATATTTATTATATAATCATTGAAATTCAACAAAAAAATTTCCATTATCTTCGACTCGAGGATAAATGTAATTTCTAAAACATTTTCGCCGGATTCGTACAATACTTAATCTAATTTTGAAAGCACTATGATTCCTTTGTTTTATCCTCGAGTCGAGGATAAGTCATTGTTGGTTATATATATTTATTCATCTCATCTGATTATATCAGTGTAGGTTATCCTCGACACGAGGATAACATTGCTACAGTGATTCCGTCATATGCGGAGTATCACAGATAGAGATTAAGTTTGAGTGCGAACAAGGACCGCTGCAATGCTCAATGGTCAACAACACTTAATAACGTGCGATGGGGAAGTCGACCTTTACGCTTGCACATAAAGCAGAGGAAAACACATTGAAATGACCGGTGGGACACAGGCAAAAAGAAAATGAAAATGACTTCAACCAACGTGCAAGAAATTCAACAACATAAGAAATACAGCCACACTTACACTCCTTCCCCAAAAACCTATCCAAGACATTCGTGTGCCCAAAAAAGACCTAGAACAATATAAACCTTAGTTTAGTATCTTACTGCAGAGGCAAGAGCTGAAACACAGAAGTGGAAGCGGAGGCGAGGCACAGAGAGGAAAGAGTTCGAAATGAGAAATTTCAGAGGGAAGTATGAATGTCGACATGAACTCCGGTGCCCAAAAAACGGAGGTGGGCGGGAAAGACTTTTTCCAACGGCAGCATTTTTGGGCGGGAAAATAATGTACTTTTGTCTCAATTTTTTAGGTGACCTTTTCAGGTTTCCGAGTCACTTCAATTTAGGAATGCGACAAACCCGAATAAAACAAAACGAGATTCGTTTTGACAAAACCGGATTTTCTAATGAATGAAAAACTGAAAGTTATATTTGGTTTATATGTAAAAAAGTAATAAAAACTAAAAAAAATCTGCTAAAAAGTCTTCAAATAAATTGATTAAAGAAAAAAATAACGTTTAAATATTGAGAAAATAGTAAATTTGTAAACTAGTTCAAATGATAAGAATCAAATATATTAAAATATTATCATATTCAATATATTGAGAGAGTATTAGAATTTTGAGAGTTTTTGCTGACAATTACAGCAGTCTTTTGAGCTAATTCATGTAATTTTTTTCTAATTATAGACTATCCTTGATTCGAGGATAGCTATTCCAATTAGAATTAGAATTTTAACTAAAAACTAGCAGTTGGTGCTTGCTTTGCAATGCATTCGTTCAACCATTTTATGTAGTTTTCATATCACAAAATAATAAAAACAATGGTAACAACAATCTACATAAAATATAAATATGTTATGAACGTAAAATTTGTAATCAAGAGTTACAAATATATTTTGGATAAGCACAAATTGCAACACAGAAATGCAAATTTCTCACACCCAAAAACTCAAGCTAGTGCTTTGCATTGCATTTGTCCAACCATTTTAATGAAGTTTTTATATTACAAACTACATTTAAAAAATTGTAACATGATTCATTGCGCGGTTGGGTGCGCAATTAACTGCGCGGTTGACTGCACCGTTCGTATAGTTCACTGTACGATTGACTACGTGGTTCACCGTGCGGATTATGATTTTAGTAGTATGATAAGCGTAGTAAAACCTGAATCGATTTAAAGAAAATATCTCTTAGAATATTAAAAGTTTTAATCTACATCATTTGGTATAGTATTGTTTTCAAATAAGAATCGAAGAAAATTTAATTTGGTTCAGGGTAATAGTATTATATTTTCATTAAAGCATTATATGTTTCATTAATAAAAAATCTGACTTTTCTCAAATTTTGATCACTTTTAAGTAAGATGATAAATGTTTTCTGTCACATAGAAGTAAAAGAAGAACTCCGGTTTAAAGGGCCGGCGTGAATAAAGTGATTGTTTGTTCCACCACTAAGTCCATGTCCACCGAGTTTATGTCAACATTTTTGTTCACAAACTTTATAAATTACGAAATAAGGAAAACTCAATACAATATTCATTATTCTTAAACAAAAATCAATGTTGAATAGAACTTAAATTATTGTTTAAATGTTGGTTGAAACTGTTGTGGACTCTACCCCAAGCCTCTACAATATATCTTCATAAGAATGGTATAAAAGAACACCCACGAATTGGATATCAAATTATCAATTAATGAAAAAATGAAACGTCAGACAAATGAAAAATTTATAGAAGCATAATATCACATGCAAATTTTTGAAACAAAAATATTTATTTCAACTCACTGAACTTACATTGTACTCTTTTCTATACCAAGATAGAGTTTAACTTTAAAATGATATCAGTATTACTAAATATCATATTGTTATAGACTTGAATAAAAAAACAACCAATTGTTGTTGAATCATTCCATGCTTTTTAAAATGTATATCTCATACTACTTATATAAAAACTTTACTGAAATGATTTTATAAAATATTAGATGAAATTAAACTTTGTAGCTTGTTTTAGCTCTTGTAGGAAATATATACTTAATCCCTAAAGAAAATAATCTCCTTCGAGGGAATTTCTTGAGTTCGGGCAATCACCTATGATATAAAATATCTATTTTTTGTGTTTTAAATTTTTACACTAGATTTTCCTTGGTCAAAGCTTTGTATAGGTGTTTTTATTATGTTTCTTGGTTTGTGGTTCGAAAGTTAGTACCACTTAAAATTAAAAATATAGACTCTGCGCAGCTCCATATTGTTCATAGAAGTTTCTATTGACATTTAGATTTTTCTGACATAGTAAGAATATTTCCTTGTTTGCAGATGTACAAATACAAAATTTGTTTTTGATTATCAAAATATTTTTTACCCAAGTCAAACAGTTTCACACATTATTTATCAAGGAACACAAAAGCATCTTCTTTTCCTCATAAACCATATAGATCCTCATAGTTTCCCATTTTTATTTAATCTACAACGATATGTGAAGTTAACCTTGTAAGTGACTGTCTGGAACAATATTCTAAATTATATTTAGTTCAAAAAAACTACAATACGTGAATATATGACCTTTTCTGAATTCCAAATCTTTGCATAATGTTTTTGAATATGCTACACTCCTTTTTTACCTTTAAGTATTGGTGTACAAGGAACTAGAATCATGCCAAACATAATGGTAATGCATTTAGAATCTCAAAAATAGTGCAAGTGTTTACCACTAAGTGAAGTGAAAGTTTGCTTATCCACTCAACGCTGGAAAGAAATTTAACCATTTTCCTTCTTCAAACGCTAAAATCTTTCAATCCGTCCGGTCAATGTCAATGAAGTTTTATAAGTTGATTATTTAGTAAGTATTTTTTAAGATCCTACGGTAAAATTTAGAAATACAAGTATTAGTTTCTTTTCTTACTTATTGCACTCGAATCAACAGTTTAGAAGCAATTTTGGTGTGAAGTTGATCAGGAACTTAGATTGGAGTTAAGTAGTATTGAAGTATTTTATACACCTTAAGTGGTTCATCAAAGGTTGATTAGGCAGTAGATAGTTGACATTAAAACTTACTTTGAGTAAGTAAAAGTTCAACAAAGTATACGTGTTGAATGCTAAATTAATCTCAAAGAATGCAAGCACTACAAAAACTCGTCAAATTTGCGTTGAATAACAGTTTTGAAGTGTCTATATGAAAAATTATCTCCGGAAACGCTTCAAGAAACAGTGGTGTTGTAACGAGGTTCTCGCTTCATGGGTTGACAAGAGACCAAAATGGAAGTTGTTCTCTTGTTACTGTGCTAGGAGTAGCGATACTTTAGGACTCACACGTAACCTTTTTTCTAACGACTAACTTGGCCCGGGTTTTGGCCCAACCTCGCCGGCCCTAGCGGGGGCTCGCCGTGTTTTTCTTTCCTTGCAGTAAAGACGTCCTTTGCTTGTGTAAGAAAAAACAAAAAAAACAAAACATGCCATCATATCCAAATTATTTGACTAAATTTATAATTCTTTAACTTTCCATTCATTTGAATTTTAATAAAATCAATGTTCATCTTAAAGAGTCCTAAAATAGCAAAAATTAAGTAATGTAAACCTCTTCTAATGTATGTAACGCAAACAAACTTAACATGGATAAAAAAGATTTGACTTAATTAAATATTCAGAAATTTAAAGTATGTTACTTTTTCAATAATTGTATATTTATAAATAATTGAAAGAAAATAAGCATAACATATGATTATGATTGCTCAATCTATCAGTAATTAAATACCTTTAGCCTTATGAATATCAGCTATCACACTTAAAGGTGTTATATAAGAAATTTACGAAAGTAATCTTCGACTAAAACCTTCATCTTGAGGATTCAAGGAAAACCTATATTTAGTTTAACTTATACAATTCATCTAGTTCATTTAATTCATGTGTGATATGTGTATTCATTAAATTTACTTATCTATTGATAATCACAGTCTAAAGAAAATTCATATTAACAGTTGAAGTATTCAAAATAAATTGGTAAGAGAGATGTTTATTTTGTATGAAATAAATTATATAATCATTTATGAGATAGGATTTAAGAAAAAATTGTATTCCGAAGATTTATATTAGGAATTCAAATTTTGAATAACAATATCAAATTTAACTGGATCATAATGATCTCAATTCTCATGATTTCTCCAAAATATTGCCGTATTAATAGTCATTTGACTGTCTAAAATAACAAAAAAATTGCATATTACTACTTTTGATGGAATAATGTATCTTCATTTGGCAATTATTTCCTTTGGGGAGAGGTATTTATAATAAAAAAGTATTGTGTAGTATAAAAAGTTGAAGATCACTTATCTTACTCCAGACTACTTTATAACATTCATTCGGGAAATGGTCTTTTCGTTTACCGTATTTAAGTAACTAATGGTCACAATGTGTAGGTGTTAAAGTAGATGATTTTATTATTATCATAAAAGATTCTCTGAAACAATAACCCAAAGCTATAATTCTGTAAATTCATCTAAAACTCGTTCTTGATTTACCGTTATTACATTCCTCAAATATTAAGGAAAAGGGTAATTCAAATTGACAATAAACCAGGGTGTATCAACTCCTAGGCGTTAATAGCCGGTTCAAATAGTAGTAACCAATTCAATTAGACAGTAGCCATGCCGTGTATGCAATTCATTAATTATCCTTCAGACTCCTTACGAATGATTGAATTCCTTCTATCAATTTATGGTATGCAATGATGCATGAGGCATGGTGAGTGAAAATCATTTATCACAAGCAAACTCCCGCGTACTCTTTTTTAATAATTGCTTTCGCAAATCCATCATAACTCACCTAGTTCAGTTCATCACTTTATTCTTCTTTCATAATCACATTTTTAGTCCTTGAATCCTTCTTAATTAGCGGGACAATTTATAGAAATTTCATAAACTATGGCTTTTTCTATGTTACTACAATGACAATAATAATTTTGATAAATATTCAAAGTATTCCTTTAAATTCTATTTGATCTTTTAGGCTTAGTTGTTAAGGGTGATCACTCCTTAATTATCATTCATCTAAGAAAATTCAAATAGGTGACCGAATAAAATTCATTCTTACTCTATAAATTTCAAGTAGTAATCAATCTAATACTTACTTTATTTCATATAATTCTATTCACTAGATTTATTGTAGATTAGATGGGCCCTTCTACTCTACTCAATCTAATAGAGTTACGGTCACTAATTATAATAACTTTTCCCTCACTATGATCTCTTTTCTAGATCCATAGTTCAACTTTCTATAAGGGCAGTTCCAATCAATGCCACTCATCAAAACATTTTATTTTATGCCAACCTTGTCGTTTTTATTATTATTAAATTACTATGCACACAGTTTTTAATATAATTCTCTCAATCCAATAACAGTAACTCCAAATTCACAGCTCGATTGGACAAGTTTCAACTGTTCCTGTTATCTCTAGTGCCATCTTACGATACCCAATCAGTTGCACTCAACAGTATGTCAAATTGACCACACCCTCAGATCATGTATGAAGGATCATTGTATGCATAAATTCCAGACCATAATCCAAACCGTGTCAAATTGACTTCAATTACTGTAACCAACATCATCATTCTCAACCACCTTCTTATCCCAAGTAAACATCAGTTAGACAAAATCACTGTTTAAGACGCTCGGCCAGACACCAACTCCAATACAGAACACTGTCAAATTGATTTAGTAATACTTGTTTTTATTTATAAACAACAGTCCTCAATTCAACTTGAACATATTCCATGGCTTTCTACAATATCGTTGCTACATGAAAATTTTCTATAACTCAGGCATCTATTCGACAATCACTCTAAAAATATTCTGATTTCTACTGTAGTGTTGTGTTTTCTTTCCTTTTTCAACTTCACTTCAGGATTCACAGTCTAATAGCGTACTCCTTGCAATCAGAATCAAAGAGATGCTATCTTGAAGACATCTTTCAGGATCAGAAGCTAAAGGGCAGGATTGGCTCCAATTGACTCTACTTTAGGATCTACAAAGCTTTTCAGTTCACATTTACAAGATATTTCCTAAACAGTTTAATACTCAATCCTATTTAGTCTGTTAGATTGAAAATACCTAAAAAATGAAAATTTTAACGTTTACATATTATAACAAAGAGTATATTTCTAAACTAATTCAAATGATAAGAATCAAAATGATAAACTATGATCAAATTCATTATATTGAGAGAGTATTAGAATTTTGAGACTTTTTGCCAATAATTACCATACCTATTTTGAGCTAATTCATGCATGTTGTTTACTTTCTAATTATAGACTATCCTTGATTCGAGGATAGCTGTTCCAATTATAATTAGAATTTTAACTAAAAAGTACCAGTTGGAGCTTGCTTTGCAACGCATTTGTTCAACCATTTTACTGTAGTTTATATCACAACAAATAAAAAATACTTTTCTCAACAATCTACATAAAATATACACATATCTTGGATACCTTTGCATGAATTGAAATAGTCTATGTCTATAAAAGAATATAGGATGAAGAACACGTTGAATAGTTGAACGCGTAGATGGATGAACGCGTCGAGCTTGGATGAAAAAGTGATGCGTCGAGGAAAAATGCTTAAAGATAAAAGTTAACAGCTAAAAGCTAGGGTTTTGGATAAAAATGAAAAGCTAAAAGTTAGGATTTTGGATAAAAGGGCAGGGCGGGAATGGGGACGGGGATGGGGACGGGGACGGGGACGGGGACGGGAACGGGGACAGAGATGGGGGACGGGGGACAAGGGGACAAGGACCGGGGGGGGCGATGGATTGGAGGGAAAGGGCTAGAGTATAGAGGGGTGGGGACTGAACACAAAAAAATGTTGTGTCCGGAGGACACGGGTAACAATCTAGTGTAATTGAGTTGAATTGAAAAAAAATAATTAGGTTTTTGATTTTTTGTAGTTTAACATGTTGAGAGAGTATTGGAATTATGAGACTTTTTGCCGATAATTTCAGCTGCTATTTTGAGAAAATTCATGCATTTTGTTTACTTTCTAATTATAGAATATCCTTGATTTGAGGATAGCTATACCAATTATAAACTAAATTATCATAACTAGTAACAAATCATAACTAGTTACAAACTTACAATTTACATCATAAAATTGACACAGGAAAAAAATAAAATATAAACAGTGAATCAAATATATTATAGATCCACTCCAAGAGTCCTAATTTGATTGACAATGTATGTAATAGTTGTTTACAAAGTTACGATATAAAAGTTATAAGAATAACAATTTACAATACAATCGAAATGAAAAATATCATGATTTACATCGATTACAATAATTTAAAAACTCTAAATATAATTATATGAAGTAAAAATTTAAGAACTATCCAAATAAACCAATATAGAAAACATTTTCATCATGCAAGAGTATGCCAAAGTTGGTAGTTTTAAAATCATTCTTGCAACAATGAAATCGACGGATGAAAACGTCACAAATTCAATTAAATGAACAAAAATTCATTCACCGAAGAACGTTGTGAAAGAATGCGAAATTTCAATGAAATTTCTATAATGAAAGTGATTGGACATTCAATCGTTGCGTCGCTTTTAAATTAGGTTTCTATCCAAAAGTGGCAAAAAAGTGGAAAAGCCACCAATCCCGTCACTTTTTCAAAGGTGAACGAGGGCATGACACGTCCTCTCTCTCTCTCACTCTCTCTCTCTCTCTCTCTCTCTCTCTCTCTCTCTCTCTCTCTCTCTCTCTCTCTCTCACAGGTCGCTAGGGTTTTGGTGTACTCTCATTCTCTGTGTGCGCGTGTGGAAGTGAGTGCACGTTTGTGTGCGCGTGTGAGGGCGCAATTTTTTGTGTTGTATGTGCGTTTTATGTGCGTTGTATGTGTCTCTCTCTCTCTCTAAGTCACAGCTCGCTAGGGTTTGTGTATAATCTCATTTTTTGTGTGCGTGTGAGAAGTGAGTGCGCATGTTAGTGCGTTGTGTAAGTGCGAGAGTGTGTGCGCTTGTGTGTGTGCGTATGTATGTGAGTGTTTATGTAGTTTAAGGTGTTTATGTAGTTTAAGGTGTGTGGGTGAGTTTTAGGTGTGTGAAGGTGAGTTTTAGGTGTGTGAAGGTGCGTTTTAGGTGTGAAGGTGAGTGTGTGTGTGAGCCCTACGTGTGTGTATGTGCACGTGAGATTGTGATTGCTTGCGCTTAGGGTTTGAAGGCTTCTGAAATTAGATTCATTCCAGCGAGGGTTTTGATAGTGTTTTGCAAGGTGTTCAAACTGTGTAGGTGTCGGTGGTTTCGATTTTCTTAGCGAGGGTTTCGGTTGTCGTGCGTGAGTTTTCTCAGGTCATGGACGTGAATCAGACCCTAATTTTACGGATCTTCCCTAACCCATTGTGCACTACAAATTTGTATACCACAGCTTCGCGTTGGATTTCTTCCCAAACACTCCAAGTAAGTTTATGATACCTTTTTCAATTTTGCGTTGATTGATTTTGTAAGAATATCATTGTATATGTGCGTGCAGAAGATTTGTTAGAGAGTTTGTTTTCATAATCTCTGTATGTATGTGTGCACGTCTGCTTGCGTTTCTGTGTAATATGAACTGTTGCATCCAGTCTCCGGATCATTTTATCCTCGAGTCGAGGATAACCTCTTTGCCTTGGTTCAATTACTGTGTATTTGTAAAATAGCAACCATAACTAAATAGCGTTCTATCTTCGATCCGAGGATAAAGTCCATAGTATAGATCACTTGTCACGTAAGCGTCATGAGATTCACTAACAAACGTCTTGGTCCTAACCGAAAGTAAGAAATTTTCCGATATTAAAATAGTATTCTCGAGCCGAGGATAGATTCAATAGACTGAACAACGATACTCACTTAGATTAAATAATCGATTATCAGTAAAGAAGTTGATCGAAGGTTCTAGATATAAATACTAATCCAGCCAAAGAAAACGCTAAAAACTGCTGGGTGACCTATCCTCGAGCCAAGAATAAAGCGAATACTGTGCTACTAACGTGAGTATAATTTTGATATTTCAAATGGCGACAACCGAAATGGATTGGGATGACAACTACGACTACTCATCCGCTGAGTATTTCATCGAGCGATTCAAAAATCGAGTAGCCCCGTCCCTCTTCATAGGAGAAGTCGTAGAGAACTATGGAAGTCTTTGGGAATTCAAGGATGTTGTCAAGAGCTGGTCACTCGCAAAAGCTGGAAAGTGTATCCAAATCACGCTCAAAGTAAACGACGACGTTCCGTTTGTACTCCTCAACCGAAACGAAAGAGTCTCATTCATTGAGCAACAACAAATGGAGTTCATCGTACTTGGAATCGAGGCTATCAATGCAGATGGAGATGATCTTCCACACTGCCACTCCATTGTAGTGAAAGTGGGAACTTCGTACGGCCAATTTGATTTCCAAGAACTGCTTGAATGCGTGGTGAGGAAGAGTCAGGGGTCCCTTAAAGCGGCGTTGGAAAAGTACCTTCCATGGGATAACAATGATGCGGTGAAGGTCAATAGGCGGTTGGTTCGAGTTCACCAGTTATTGTCTGCATTTGAAGCTCGTCAAGCTCCAGTTGAAGGTACGCAACGACGCCGTCCACGAGCAAGTACTGCAGATGTGGCGAATCCATCTGGTTCATCCATTCCAAGAACATCAAGCCGTCCTCCTCCGAGGCGACCAACAACTACGGCGGCAACGGCTGGCGAACCATCAACAAAAAGGAGGAAAGCAACTGCCGGAGGAAGCTCAACCTCCACTGTAACGCATGTAGTCACTCCAAGTAAAGCGCGGAGCGATCCCCAAGTTGACTTCCAAAAGATCATGGAGTCACAGCGGCTTTTCTGGGAGGAGTGCAAAGGGTGCTTTCCATTCGAATCATCCACACACAGTGTGTGGATCGAACAATGTGTTGTTGCAAAAGCTCAATACGTAATTCGTGGCATGGAAGAGGGCGTAGTGCTAAGCACGATGGACTTTCTCGTTCAGCTTGGCGAACTCGATCAGCGCTAGAAGATTTGTGTATGTCCAGTCGATGACGACGGTGAGCCGATAAAGACGAAGCCAACCTCCTGGGAAGATATCAAAAAGGGGAAGTTCATGCTCATAAATGGACAACACAGCGTGGAGGCATCCAAGCGACTGCAAGAGAATGACGACTGCGGGCAAAGTCAGAAGAATGGCCTTCGGAATTGGGGTGCTTATGTTGTATGGTCTAGAGATCCTCTGATGCTTCAGAGAATTTCCAAGTTTTACAATGACACAAATTACCTGGACCATGCACAGCCAACATGGGGTAACCAGATCTCAAGTTGCAGAAGAATCTGGCTAAACTCCAGACGTCCAAGTTATCAACAAGGCGATGCCGCATCACGAAATAATGGTGCCGTGTCTGACCAAGAAAAGTACTCAGTAAGCTCTCCGTATGAAGTGTATCCTCGGGTCGAGGATAATCCAATCAACACTCTATGTTTGGTATGAGTATCATTTATTAACTTGTCAAGTATAATCATTGGGTGTTTTATTCTGTCTTGTATCCTCGGGTCGAGGATAATCAATGCAACACACTATGATCAGTTACCATCACCGCAATCATCTTTCCAGTCTTTGATTGATTAGGTTTCGTGTTCTGACTAATGTATGTTCATTGTATTGAATTGCAGCTATTTTCCAAACTAATCGTTACCCGCTTTCAAAACATCGATCTGACTAAGGAAGGAAAGCAGGTAACCAAGTTATCAGACATCACCAACAAGATCAAGGTGATTACGCTTCCTGATGACATTTTCAAGATGTGGGAAAACTCTCTCGACCAACATATCAAAGGCGAGATCATTAACCCCGACACCTTGAGTCCTTACAAGGAGGCGAGAGGGTTCAAAGCTTCACCAATTCATCGTGAATTCTTCAAGAGATTGGGTCATCTCTCCGATAAGGACTTGAGGGATCTGTTCCGCTACCTGGTTGACAGTGACCGAGCATATGGATACCCCAAAGTCACGCTCCGTAAAACTGCGTGGTTCATGGGTCCCGCTATCACTACGAGGAGTGGGCAGATCAGCGTAAGAGAAAGCGCATCGTCTTGCAGGAGTTGGTGGCGATTGACCCGTCATTGCATTTTTTAATGCCAGACGGGTCCACAAACGACCCAGTGTGGAAAGCGTGGAAGCAAGAACATTGCGTATCGTCCGCCACGTACAATATGCTCCTTGTCCGACCGGACAAGGAGTTCTTCTCCATGAGGTTGACGAACGCAGGGAAACTCAAGCGCGCGTCCCACTTAGTGAAGAAGTTTCCCAACGTTCTTCCGTTTTTTCGGAAGTTCTTGTATGTGAAGAGCCACATCGATCCCATCGATGGGCCTTCTAAACTTCGTGACTTCGACGGGGAGAAGATGGAGTTCTGTTCATATTTTGACCCACATGCTGAGGACAAAGTGTGGTCCCTCGAACTTCTTGACCTTCGACAAAGGGTGGGCCTTGAAAGACGACTCTTCCGACGAGCCCTACTTTTCAGCGTTTCTAAAAACCCTGAAGACACAACAAAGCATTCCCAACCTGAACTCTCTTGCCGTCTGGGTGTGGATCACATCTACTGAGCATCGGGCCAGGCAAGCAGAGAAGTATGCTGAAAGAAGGATGCCAAAGTACAATACTCTTTCCTCAGCATACATTCCCTCCGCATACGAGCGACTGAATTTAGGGACATCAAGGTCGAAGTGTACTGAGGTTTACCTTCTATTACTCATTAAAGCCGACCTTCCTGAATCAGCTGCCTTGCTTGAGAAAGTGAAGCTGAACTACTCTGCTGTTGATACTCCATTTTACACGGAAAAAAACAAGTATTTGGAGGCCTGCTTTGCGGTCCATGGCTACGAGCTTAGGATGGAGTTCTACCTCGACCTTCTCACGGACTTCAGCCAGTCTATGAGCCGAGTGTTTGGAATATATTCTGGCTCAAGTTATTGCTCGCCAGTAAGGTATCACAATCGATTTCTGTGTTAATCCTCGACCCGAGGATAATCGTTGATCCATTGTTTGTATTGTAGAAATCTATGTCTACTATAATTCCCTGCATTTCGATAATAGTATATCCCATTGTTTTGCAATGTTGATTTTCATCCCATGTGGTATTATTTCAACATTGTGTTATTTGTAATGACGAAATTTTGTCTACTAAAATTGATTTGTCGTATCTTCTGCAGATGTCTGGAATGTCATTTTACGGTCTGGTGGACAAGACCTTTCGAAAGTTATACAAAAATGGTTCCACGGTCTTAGGTCCTAGATATTACTTTTTATAGTAAAAATGTAAAAGTTTCTAAAAATAAATCAAATATTCAGAGAATATTCGAATATACCACAAATATTCTTGGAATATTTGAATATTCTCTGCTCTCTACAACTGAATTTTCTGTTCACTGCTCTCCGCTCACCGCTCACCGCTCACATACAAGACACCTCCCCGCATTCATGTCTATTTGTATCGTGGCTAGAAGCACAAGTTCTCGACCATACAACAAGAAATAAGGAGAGAAGGTTGCCAAAGATGCCTGCTTGCTGAAGCGGTATTTCGTTGCCAACCATGGCAATTGTGCATCCCAACTCCTGTGATGTCTATGTTGCACACCATATTTCCGAAGGCCCTTCTTGACTGTCTGCACCATGCGTTCAGCCAATCCATCTGCCTCCGGGTGGTCGCGAGATGTAGTCCTGTGATCAAAGTAAGTTTGTTCACAACGAGCCTGAAAATCTCCTTGAAACTCACGCCCTTGATCCGTGAGCACTTCAATTGGAGCTCCAAACCTACTGAACACTCTATCTAGAAAGGCATAGGCGGCCCTTTCACTGAATTTATTACGTAAAGCCGCTAACTCAATCCATTTAGAGAAATACTCAATCATAACGAGTACATGCTTATTATGGTTTTTAGTCACTGGTAAAGGTCTTGCAAAATCTAGACTCCAACGGTATCCAAGACCCATGATGGATAATGGTTGCAAAGTAGGTGTTGGTGCATTGAAAGAAGCACGTACCCTATCACACACCTTACATTGTGAAACTAACTGTTGTACCGCTGATTGCATACCAACCCACCAATATTGATTTTGAAGGATGTTGTAGGTTTGTTTAACTTCAAAGTGCCTGAGTTCCTCGTGCACATGTAGCACAAGTTTCTCGCGCTCTGATGGTTTTGGAACCACCCGTTTCCTCCCATTTGGTAATTCCTGAGTAAATGAACCCCTTCCTATTCGAATCGTTTGGCTCGCTGAAGAATCCGATCTCTTTCTTTGGATGTAACCTGGCTTGGCAACTCCATTGAGCTCAGGTATTCCAGAACTGGTCCATCTTCATAAATGTCCTTGGCGCCCCCAGACTCTTCTCCTCCTTCTTGATCGGTAGTAACCCGTTTGTGTAAGTCCACATTCATCGCCAACAAACTCAAACAATGAGAAGCATGCCACCACCGCACCACTTCTTCTTCGTCTTCACTAACATGCCACCGTGCCCTTGTAGAGTCCCTTTGACTCGGGCATGGGTTTCTACTCAAATCATATGCATCCATGTTCACTAGTCATGTCCGATGCACTACTTTGAAATTGTATTCCTGTAGCATCAGTGCCCATCTTGCAAGCATTCCGGTAAGCTTGTAAGATTCCTTTAACCATTTCAAAGGTTGATCAGCTGTTACTAGTAGAAACTCATCTCCATACAAGTAACATCGGAAATGACCAATGGCCCAAACCGCCGCTAAGTATTCCCCTTCATATGAACTATATTGTGCTTCGGCATTATTGTTTGACCGACTTGCGTATGCTACCACAAACTCCTTGCCCTCATCATCCATCTAAGTGAGGACCGCACCAATGCCTAAAGAACTCCAGTTCGTATGCAATTGATAAGCCCTATCAAGAATTGGTCGCCGCAAAATAGGTGCGGATGCCAATCGGGCCTTCAATTCTTGAAATGCAGCTTCTTGCTCATCTCCCCATCTCCACTCTTGATCATTCTTTGTCAACAATATGGTCAAAGCCATAGCAATGCGACTGAAGGAAGCTACAAACTTCTTAGGGGCGTTTCACACTAAGCCCAAGGGCCGAACTCCATTGAAGACCAAACTATGCCGAGGGGCCGAGTTTTGGAATTGTAAAAAAATATTAAAATATTGAATTGGTGGAGTTTGGGTCCTTCTAGTGTGAAGCCCCAAGGGCCGAGTTGAGGGGCCGTGACCCATCTCATTTGGCAATTCCCAAGCCCATTTTTTCTTCTTGAATGCACTTATTTTCTGAAATTTTCCTCTCTCACCTTCTTTAGCCATGGATTCTAGAAGAGAACGCATTTTTGTTCTTCTTTTGGTTTTCATGGTTATGAAGTATGCCATTGTGGGCATTTTGGCATTGCAAAAGCTTGCAATTTTTGAACAAAATGTTCAAATGATGATGATGGCAGTTTTTATTGTTGGAGGACAACGGAGGGTGGTATTGCAAAGGTCATGTTGGCAATTTGAAAGGCATGGGGGTTTTATGGAGCATACAGTATTTGGATCATTTTCAGAGGTCCAGTTTCGGAATCGTATGAGGGTAAGAATCTCTACATTCAAGTACTTATGTGATTTATTAAGGCCTGTTTTGAGGAAAGAAGATTCAAAAATGAGAGATAGCATTTATGTAGAAACAAGAGTTGCGGTAACAATTTCACGATTAGGAACGGGCAATTCTTTGATTATGATAGCTGACTTGTTTAAAATTGGAGTGAGTACAACTTCTAAAATTGTAAGGGAGTGTTGTGAGGCTATTAGGATTCATTTGAGGCCATTAGTTTTTTAGAAACCAACCTTGGCTAGAGTGAAAAAAATTGCTTCAGAATTTGAAGCAATGCATGGCATTCCGTTTATACTTGGAGCTATTGACGGTAGTCATATTCCTATCGTAGCACCTTCACATGATCATATGTCATATCATTGCCGAAAGGGCTTTTATTCATGTCTCCTCCAAGGGGTTGTAGATGCCAAATGTAAATTTTGGGATTATGATTTTGGATGGGCTGGCCGAGTACATGATTGGGCATTATTTCAGAAATCAGAAATAGGGAAGAGAACTATGAAAGGGGCATTTTTCCCTTACAAGTTCATTGGAGATGCGGCTTATCCTATGAGGCCTTGGTTTTATTCACCTTTCAAAGGAGAAATAGAAGAAATGTCTAGAGAGAAGGCTCATTGGAATTTTATTCAATCTAGCTGTGGGAATCCGTTCCTACCAGGTTCCGGAAGTTAACCTAAAAATCTGGATAAACAAAAAAAAATGTAGGATTAGAATGTTAGAAAAGTAGGTTTAAACCATAGAAAAGAGAAATAGGAAATAAGGTAAATAGGGGGGTTCCAAGATCCTTAAAAGCTCTTTGAATTGCCAAAAACCCAAGAACTCCGGAACCAGAGGTAACCCTTTCCTCCGGAATCTTTCAGAATTATCCGGAGCCGGAAGGCAAGCTCCGGAAATCTCCGGAACCGGAAAGTATCGGAACCAGAGATTTTCCGGATCCGGAGTCGGCCAGGAGCCGGAACCGCCATTATGACCGTAACGGCGGTCCGTACACCGCCGAGAGTATTAAAGCAAGAAGTTAGGTCTGACTCCCCACACTTCTTGGCTTACTCTCTTCCCTTCGCCCTTCCGTCTTACCTTCTTGATTTCCTTAGGACGGAAGTGTTCCCGGTAGAGAGAGTGTGTGGTGAGGTCAGTGCGTGCAGGTGGTACCGGAGAAACTGTGAGAAATTTCTGCAAAAATGGCGGAAGGAGAACCTTCCCGGGCTACTCGAGGTACGACGACGCAATCGGAGGTTCAACGGGTAGTCCCGATTATACAGACAGACCCGGAGGAGAAGGCCGTCTTCGAGCACTACCTCACCAACATGGGCTGCCGCGGGCTTCTTGACCTTGCGTGGGGCGCGAAGGACGCGAAATTGGTGGTGGAGTTGCTCGGAACACCGGACAACTAGTACGACGACACCATCCGGACTCACCCCGAAACTTGGGGTATTCCGGAATGGCGGCGTACCTACTCCTTCAGCAGCGGAACCGTGAAGACAGCGGAGCGGAGCAAAGACATACACGGGGACGAGTTCACGAAGCAAGCCGACCTCAACGAAGGCTACAGCACCGACGACCTCCGGCATCAAGGCACGCAAATTGTGATAAGATTCTTGAACCCGATCTTTCACTCGGAGAAACCTAAACGGGTGGTGTCTAAATGGGCCACCACCATACTAGGTTCGATGAGGGAGAAATTTAGTGCAGATTGGGCCTTGTTTATGAGCGAGATGATCAACCGGATGGTAAAGGGACTCCAGAAGTCAAAGAGGGCCGGTACCCCACTTCCCTCGTACCTCACCCATCTCCACGCACAATATGATGTGCTCACCCCGGAAGAACAAGACGCGTACAAGCTGCTGCTGGAGATTCACAATTACGGAGGTCCGGAACCAGGAGACGACAACGAGGTTGTGGAGGACGCGAAGACTTCCTTGCCCGAGGCTGTTCCCCAAACCCGGAAGAGGAGTAGATCTGTACCAAGGGAGTTGACACCGGGACCATCTACATCGATTCAGCCAACGGGTGGGCAACCTCCGCAAGACCCCAGGCAAGCTCCACGTGAAGGTCGCATTCCTCCGGCAGAGCCCCTGCACCTCGTTGGACTCGACGGGCCCGACCTACTGGAGCTCATTCAACATGTAGGTTGGCGTGCGGCAATCGTGTGCCAATCCGAAGCACGATTAAGAGAAGTCTTGGATGGCATCCGGCGGAAGCTGGAGGTGGAGAGGGTCGTGGAGATACTGACAGCAATCCAAGAACTGCAGAAGAACACGTTCCGACTCCAAGCCTTGGAGATCCAACAAGCTGCTATCATCTGGAGTCGAGATAAGTTCGTGGCCTAGTGCGATGAGGCGTATACGGCATTGACAGAGTCCCGGAAGAAGCTGAAAGAGGCCGAAGATCGAGCAACCGCGTCCGCTCACGCCTTGACAGACGTACGCGCAGCGCTCGCATTTCCGGTGGACATTGTCAACCGGAGTCTTCTCTTCACGGATCAACTGGAGAAGGAGGGCAACCTGAATAGGGTCCAGATAATACGGTTCTTGCACGACCACGGAAAAAAGATGGAGAAAACATGGAGCCGAATGCAGGAGCTGGTGGCCAACCTGCCCACCGAAGGACTGGAGAACCGGAGCACCCAAGCACCGGAGGACCTCGCAGTTCTGGTTCGTATCCGAACATCTCCGGACGAACCCGGACCTTCAAGCGTACATCCGGAGACTTCCGGGAGGCAGAAGGAGATCTTGACTCAGCCGGAGCCTACTGCACACGTGAGCAGCAGCCCTCCCGGCCACCCAAACACCGGTACCGGAACGCACTGGACGGAGTTACTTCCAGAGGTGAGTCCGGGCGAAACCCCTTCTCCTATCCGGCCTGCACCCACTCCTCCGTCGTCAGGCCGCCAGAAGTCCACTCTACCACTTGCTAGGCGTTTGGCGACGGATCTTTCCAGTCCCGGAGTCGAATTCCAAGGCTTTGCTGAACCTCCGGAGACCATTATGTTGGATTCCACCTCCGATTCTGCTCCAGCGGCAGCATCACAGGTACCCACTTCCAAAGCCGGATCACAAGACGTTCTGGCAGCCACTACACCCCCGCAGAGGAGGGCCGACAAATCCAAGGCAAAGACTTCCACGAGGCGAACCAGTCCTTGATTCAAGAGCGTTGGATCACCCCCTTAGGTAGATTAGATTTAGTAGTATTAGCAGCTTAGTGATGGGAATTAAGTAGCGATTAACGATGGGGCCCAGAGTAGCACATGGCTACTTAATCCGGGAACTAAGACTTCCGGAAACTTGTAACCTTTCCGGAATTTTGCGTACTTTTTGGATGTCCGGAATCCAGACCCCGGAAAATAGGATCTGAGATTCTCTTTTCCGGATTTTTCGGGATAAGATCCTTAACTTCAGGGATAAGATCCTCCGGATTTCTTGCAGATAGGATAAGCCTTAATTTAGGAATAGTTCTAGTACTTAGTAGATGGGTTTTGGAAAACTCATCACCTTGTTTCTTTTCCTCTACGTTGAATATATTTCAGAGCTTTCACTGGATTTGCTACCTAGTACTCTTGAAGAGAGTTATTTTACGTGTGAGGTTCAAGGTCCGTTATTGTAGTACGTATTTGTGCAAGTTTCTTCGAAGAGAAGGCTGTTTTGTGAGCTAAGGAGTGAACCGGCTTGGATCTTCAGCAGGGGAGTGTCCGGAATAATTGGAGGAAGTTGCAGAGGTGTTCCTGGTCACCTCAGAGTCCGGAAGAGCCAGGAGGGGAAGAGATCTATTGCAGAGGTGTTCCTGGTAGTCTCTAGGGCACGGAATAATCCGTGTAAACCCGGATTCCGGTCCGAAACCGGAGTTTACCCCCACGATAGGAAAAACCTGCTATGTGAGTCTAGAAGGAGTCCTCCGAAGTGAAACCTCATCACTATCTTCGTAGGGCTATAAAAGTGCTACCGGAATGTTGTTGTAGTCGGGACGTACCTTTGTGTGACCGCATCCGGAAGGCCTTCCGGATGTCGTGAGAGTTACGTCTAGGAGCAACACCATACCACCGGTTAGTAGATTAGGGGGAAAGTGATTGTCCGGTCACTATAAACACCGGGGCAGTGGGTGTCTAGCCACTTAAAGTCACAAGGCAGTGGGGAATCCGGCCAGTTATACAAAATAGGATCAGTGGCCTTCCGGCCACTCCTTTAAACCTTCCGGAAGCCGCTCTGAGGAGGAACAAAGGTAAATCAAACTACCTTCCTGGTTTCCGGAAACCATTTCCGAAAACAACTGCATATACCTTCCGGAAACTAGTTCCGGATAGTTTTGCTTGGGTTTCGGAATCCTAAAGGATCCAGAACTATTACTGAATAGATTAACTAACCTAGGTGATGAATAGACTAGTGGTTCTGGGATAATTTGAAAGGATAAATAGATCTCTGTGGGAACAAAACCGGAGTGGTTTACTTTGGAAGCACTTAGTGACGATTGAGTGCATTCCGGAGGAATTTTGACTCTGCAAACTACGACACTAGCACACGTATGGCCTTGGAGAGGGCATTTGGGATTTTGAAGGGTAGATGGCGCATTTTTTTGAAGAGAATTGACATACCTCTACGTCATGTACCGGACATTGTCACGGCTTGCATTTGTCTACATAATTTATGCATTTTGGAGGATGATGAATTTGATATGGATTGGGCCAAAGAAGGAGAGATAGAGATGTCGGATGAGGCAAATAAATGGCTAGGAGATATGCAAAATTGTAACATGTTTAATATTCTTGAAGCATCATTGAAGGAGATGAGGGCATTACAAGGATCAACTATGAATGTTGAAGAAAACATATATGTTGAAGAAGAAGAAGGAAAGGAAGATGAAGATGAAGATGACCCTGAAAAAGAAGAAACGAAGAAAGAAAGACAAGAGAAGATCAAGAAGATGTTGACCGAAGCAACAAGAATGCACGAATTATTGGCAAAGAATTCATATCGAGAGAATTTGAAACGGAAGTCAAGCATGGAATGGCCCAATGATTCTGATTTTGATTCTAAATAGGAGGAAAAATTTACAATTTATTGATGAAACGGTCAAATTGATGGTCTACCCTTTCTAGCAATTTGTTTGTCCTCTCGAAATTTTTCAGTAAAGAGGAACTAGTTTCTGCCATTTTCTCAAAAATATCAATTGCTCTATCTGTCATAGTTTGCAGAGTCAGTATTCCTCCGGAATGCACTCAATCGTTACTAAGTACTTCCAAAGTAAACCACTCCGGTTTCGTTCCCAGAGAGATCTTTTTATCCTTTCAGATTATCCAAAACCACTAAGCTATCGATCACCTAGGTTAGTTGTTCTATTCCGTAAAGGAACCGAATCCTTCCGGTTTCCGAAACTTACCCAGAATGTACCGGAACTAGTTTCCGGAAGGTACGTACAGTTGCTTCCGGAATTGATTTCCGGAAGACCAGGTGGGTAGTTTGATTTACCTCTGTTTCCCCTCAGAGCGGCTTCCGGAAGGTTTAAGCAAGTGACCGGAAGGCCACTGATCCTATTTTGTGTAAGTGGCTGGATTCCCTATTGCCTTGTGACTTTAAGTGGCTAGACACCCATTGCCCCGGATTTTATAGTGCCCGGACAATCACTCTCCTCCTTTTCTACTAACCCGTGATGTGGTGTTGATTCTAGACTTAACTCTCACAACATCCGGAAGGCCTTCCGGATGCGGTCACACAAAGATAAGTCCGGACTACAACGACGTTCCGGTAGCACTCTCGTAGCACTCTGAAGATTGTGATATTGCTTTACTTGGGAGGACTCCTTCTAGACTCACATAGTAGGTTTTTCTTGACGTGGGGTTAAACTCCGATTTTGGGGACCGGAATCTGGGTTCACACGGGATATTTCGTGCCCTAGAGACTACCAGGAACACCTCTGCAATATATCTCATCCCGTCCTGGTTCTTCCGGACTCTGGAGACTACCTGGAACGCCTCTGCAATCTCCTCCAGTTATTCCGGACACTCCCCTATTGGAAATCTAAACTAGCTCACTCCTTAGTTCATCCAAACATCCTTCTCTTCACAGAAATCTGCGTAAGACGTACTACAACAACGAACCTTGCTCCTTACAAGAGAACACCATATGTCGCACAACAACTAGGTAGCAAATCTAGTGATAGCTCCAGAATATATTCAAACATAAGGAAAACAAGATCCTGAGTTGAGAAAACTCAGGATCCTAAGTACTAGGAAATCAACCTAATCACCGCACTACTTTATCTCCGAGAAATCCGGAAAATCTAATCTAGAAAATCTTATCCCAAAAGGTCCGGGATTTCAAACCTGAGATCCAAAAATTATGGATCTCAGATCCGATTTTTCCGCCGGCCACAATTCTAAGTTTCCGGTTTGACAGACAGCTCGGTAGCCGGGTGCAATTTGGAGCCCCATCGTTAATCGCTACGACAAGTCTGATGACCGGAACTAACTAACCTTCTAATAAAACTAACTACGGAGTCCTCTTGTTCCGTCCACTCCAGCGCATCGGAGATGCTCCCACGGTCTGCTTTCTGCCACCTACCGTGTCCGGAGTTGGATCCGGTACGGCTCCACTTCCGGAAGCTGGTGCTTCCGGCTTCGGTCGTTCGGTGGAAGCCGCCGCCTGCGTGCCCTTGTCTGCTGTACCGGTGGTAGTCCCTTCCGCTCTCTTCGGGCTGAAGACAACATCCGGATAGCCTCGGGACAGGGGAGAAGTAGTCTTACGGCGACCGGAGGTCGGTGGAGAGAGAGGAATCCGGAAGCCGAGAGACTACTCTTGGAACAGTGCTGAAGGAAGAGGGGTCTTCCTGGACGTCACTGGACTGTTGGGAGGGGCCCTGCCCTGTGGTCCGGGAGGATTCGTTTCCGGAGTTGCCACCGGCTCCTCCATAGGTTCTTTACCCTTCCCGGAGGATTCCGGTGCGTGCTGTGATGGTTAGGTCGCCTCCGGGGAAGATGTAAGGTCGATGGTGGGGTTGGCCGCCACCGGCTTCTCCGGAATGATGGAACTGGCTGCGTTGTTCGCTAGTAGTTGCATCTATCCCCATGCCTTCTCCATCTTCCGGTCGTGATCGAGAAGAAAACGGATGATCTGGCCCCGGTTTACCTCACCTTCCTTCTCCTGATACTCAGTGAAGAGAAGGCTCCGGTTGACAGTGTCAACCGGAAAACTTAGAGCTGCTCGGACTTCACCCAGGGCTTGAGCTGAGGCAACCGCCTTGTCTTCCGCTACCTTCCGAAGTACTTGGGCCTCCTCCAAGGCTGCGTCCGCCTTTGACAGTTCCTGTTGCATTTTTGACCGGGCTTGAAGAAGAGTTCGATGCTGTGCTTCCATCTGTTCCAGCCGGAAATCGCTCTCCCCAAGGGTCTTCAATCGAGGCAAGATCTCCTCCGAATTCTCAATCCGGAGCTCCCCCATATCGGCGTATATTAGGGCGGTGCTGTCATTCAGGTGTTGGTTGATCCGGGTGGCTCTCCATGCGACATGTTGGAGTAGCTCCATGATGTCATCCTTGTTACTTCCGGTGAGTGTTGGCAGATCCGGAGTTGGACATCGCCCTGGCCGCTTCGAAGGTCCCGCCCCAGCATCGTCTTCAGCTTCCGGAGCATGGTCCAGACGGGCGGATGGGGAACGTGCCGGTGGGGATTCCGGTTGGACCGAACGACTCCTCTTCCGCGACTGGGGTGTTTGCGCCGGAGCAGTCTCCGTGTCCTCATCATCCTCCTCCTTATCATCAGCCTCAACCCCTCCGTACCTTTGAATGGTGAGCAGGGCCTCGTACTCGTCATGCTCCTCCGGTTTAAGTAACTCGTGCCGGTGGTATAGGTGAGTCAGGTACGCCGGCAGCGGGGACCCTGCCTTCCGGTTCTGGTAAAGATTCTTGACCAGTCGCTCCACCAAGTCTTGTATGAGAGATCCCCAATCGACGGTGATCTTCTCACGCATGGCTCCCAAGAACGTCGCCGCCCACTTCAGTACCAAGCGCTTGGGTTTCTCCGGGTGAAAAATAGGGTTTAGAAACCCTATAACAATCCGGGCTCTTGGGTCAGCCAGGTCGTCGATGGAATACCCTTCTTGTGGATCAGCTGGCCCCCGGAACTCTTTATCCGTGAGCTCGTCCTTCCGCTCCGCCACCTTGATGACCCCATCGGCAAAAGCATACGTCCGCTTCCAGTCTGCCCGCGTCCACTTCTCCGGGTGCGCTCGTATACTCCCGTCGTACTGGTTATCCGGAGCTTCGATCAGCTCCGTCACAACCTTCTCGTCTTTTGTTCCCCATGCTACGGCTATCAGACCGGAGCACCCCATGATGTCCAGGAAGTGGAATAACGTATGAAGATCACGGTCCGCCGTGGGGTACTCCGGTATCACCTTCACGATGGGTGGTCCTCCGGTGGCAGTGCTCTTCACCTTCTCTTGTTTCCCTGCCCGTTCACCGGCCATGGTGCTCTTTCCGTCGAACCTGCACGCACTGACCTCACAAGGACTCTCTACCACTGCCGGATGCTTGACGAGCAACCGGTTTTAGAAACCAGCAGAAGGAAGCAGGAGAAAAAGGAATCGAAAAAATGCGGGGGGAGGTAAGAAGAGGAAGAAGAAGATAACTGATTTTGGAAATTCCGTCGGTTTCTCTTTTAACAACGGCCCTACGATACGGGATTCTCCAACGGTAGTGACGTCACTATCTCAGTTTATTTTAACGGCTCTGATGTCACCATCCCCATTATGACGGTTTTTGTATCGGGTATCTTCTGATTCTTTCTCCCGGTTCTAGGTTCTTCCGGGTAGCTCAGCTCATGACCGGATCCGGCCGTGACCAGCCGTCCGGATTACGCACTTTGATAGAGTTTTTAAGGACTTAACCGGTCCGACCATTTCCTTATCTTCTAATTTCTAATTCCATACTACATTACTTACTTTTACACATCTTTTACCACTAAATTTTTTTATTTTAACCGTTTTTTACGGTTAACTTCCGGAAACCGGTGGGACGGCTTCCCACACTATCATTGAAATTTTTTTACCTTTTGATGGTTGTGGAGTGGTGTTTGATTTAGAGTGCGGCGAGTTGGTCGTATTCGGTGTAGGGCTGGTTTGAATTTCGGCACTGTCATTTGTTGTGGCCGAAACATGCTTCCTTACTTGACCGGCTTGATGCCACCATCTATCCATTGCTTCAAAGAATTTGCTCTCATGACGGTCGTTCCCTGAAATTCCATTTGCCATCTTGTCTTCTTTGTATGACTTGAAAATGGCGACGAATTTCTTCTTGCATGCCATACTTGTCGGATTGAACTTTGGGTGCATTGCAAGTAATCTAACATGTAGCCTAACCCATGTATGGATTCCTAGCATCCAAACCACCAAAAAGCATCAAGAATTGGCCAAAAAATGTGGGCGAAAAAAATTTCAGCACAATAACCCATAGCATTTGTCAAAGTGCAAGTCAATTTCCACAACATATATCCCGGTATGGGGGGAAAAGGGGGCCTAGGGGCCGGGCACGGTGCTCAGCGGCTAAGGCAAAGAGGCAAAGATAATGGTAAAAAATTACCTTGTTTCTTGCCGTTTCTGACAAATTCAGGCTCCATCTCCCCCTGAAGCGCAATCAACGTGTGAACCTCTGAATCAAGCCAAGTACGACCTCGTCCGTCTTCTTCTTCGCCTTCAATTTTCATAGTGGTTGATGTTGCCTTCTTCTTTGGTGCCGCCCTCTTCTTTGAAGAATTCACAATAACCACATCATCATCATTATCCTCAATCTCTCCTCTCTTCTTTCATCCCCATGTTGTGCTGAAAATTGTTGGTATGGGGTGTTGGAATAATGCTCCATTCTCACAGAATTTGGGAGAAGAAAAAAGGTGGGGTACAACAATCAAACAACCCAAAAAAAATTGACAAAAACAAAGAAAACAGCATACGCAAGAACAAAGGAAGATGAGAGAGAGGTTTAGGAGAAAGAGAGGGGAACAAAGATGAAGGCAACGGTTCCTTCATTCAAGGGAAAAAAAACTAGCCGTTTTAATCTAGCGGTTGAGATCTAGTCAGATTTTGAATATTTTAATGAGAAAATGTTCGGCCCCTCGGCAAGAGTTTGGATTTCTATTCTTGTTGGACCCAAACTCTCCTCGACGGGCCGAACTCTTGGCGCCAAAATTCTCAAAAAATGCTGCCATGTAAGCATTTTGGTGCCCTTCGGCCCTTGGCCCTTGGCCCCTAGTGTGAAGCCCCACGGGCCGATTTTCAGCTCTAGTCCAATCAAATTGCTAGAATTGCTCGGCCCCTCGAGCTCGGCCCCTAGTGTGAAACCCCCCTTATAGTAGTTTGCTAGTCCTAGAAAGGCCTGCAATCTACTTACATCTGTTGGTCTTGGAATCCCGTTCAATGCCTCTACTTTACTCTTGATAACATCCAAACCCTCAAGTTATATCACGTGGCCTAACTATTCCACTTGTGAGTAGAAGAATGTGCATTTGCTTGGATGTTACTTCAGCCCATGCTGCCTCAACCGCTCTAATACTGCACGTGTATGTCTCCGGTGCTCCCTCCTGTTTTTGCTGAAGATAATGATATCATCGATGTAACACCGAGCAAACGATAACCCTTCTAATATTTTATCCATGACTCTTTGAAATTCCGCAAGCGCGTTCTTCAATCCAAAAGGTAAGAACTTCCATTGATATAGTTTGTCTTTGCCAAACTCATCAATCCCGCTAAATGTTGTTTTCTGCTTGTCTTGTTCTCTAATGGGTAATTGGTGATAACCTGATCTGAGATCCAATGTGCTAAACACTTTAGCATGCCCAATTGAGTCAAAAATCTCCTTTGGTGTTGGCATTGCATATTTGTCTGATTGTGTGTGTTTGTTTATAGGCCTATAGTCCCCGCACATTCTCTTTTGGGTCCAATTGCCATAGATATCCTTCTTACAAGGCATAACTATTGCAGAAGCGTACTCGCGATTGGAAAGTTCTACCAATCCCGCATCCCATAGTTCCATGGTCCGGTTTTTGATTAATCCCCTCTCCGCTTCGCTCTACTGATATGTTTGCGAAAGATCGGAGCATCATCCTGCAAATCAATCCTCACTTCCTGTCCCTTGAGGTTTCCCAAATCCTTCGACCCAAATGCAAAGCAGTCTTTGAATTCCTTAAAAAACTGCTGCTCTTCACGCCGTTCCACCTCCCCTTCAAGACCCACGTTTGGTTCCCAATTGTCTATTGTTAGTGGTGTCTTGACTTCTTTCTCGGTGGATGGCGTCTTCCTTGGTTGCTAAGCAATGCCAATGGGCCTGGAGTCTCCGTGGTCCTCCATGCCTGTCATGCTCATTTGTCTCTGTTCGACTTCTCTGCATTCGTTAATGTTATCCTTTTTTCCAAAGAAGATCTTCTCTGTGCAGCTCTCCAATGTCTCGTTAGCCGCCGTTGTTCCCCTATACTTGTCATTTGTCCCCTTGCCAGTCATATCATAAGGATTTGATATACCCCAATCTTTCCAAGGATGCCAAGGCTGCCCACATTCGCCCCTAGCCATGTCTTCATCCGTCCCGAGAAGAGGTGGCTTGTGCAAAGCAGCCCGTAAGGCATCATAGTGGTAGCTAGTTGATGACATGCCGTCCATGCGTTGCTGCTCCACCATGGAAATAGCAATAAGCCACGTCAGACAATTGAGGTCCATAGCTTGACCCAAGAGCATGCATCGTTGGTGTTCACTAATAGACTTATTTGGCAAGTGCGTAGTCCCTGTAAGAAACCCCATAGCTCTCTCATGTTCATCAGCATTGGGTTCCTCTGTAATGTAGTCTGCACCACTTGTATCCAAAATGGTGCCAAGACCATCTCCTCGAAAAGCATACGATCTAGGAAAACTAACCAATGTAGGCAAAGCCTTTCGTGGTTGGCCAATTGGGTTGACAAGAGCATAAGGTGGTTTATCATCCCACCGCACATGTCTAGGTGTCCTGTATGGGTCTAGAATATCTTGAACCAACAAGTTCTCAGGCTGTTCTTTGTGGTGGTAAGCGGCTCTGAGTAAAGTAGTGGGAACTAGGTTAGTCCACCACGAATGAGCATGGTGAGCCCGTGACCCTATCTTGGTTGCATCAATTAAAGTAGATGGACCAAAAATGGCCTCTACCTGCTTTAAACTGGCCTGATTCCTCTCTTTTGACTCCGAGATGATTGGTACATTCTCGATGAGATAACTAGAGTTGTCCACTTGCATCACCTGCAAAGTGTGCAAGATTTGAACTAGCTCTTGGAATAATGCACTCCGTTTGTCGTGAAGCCTATTCTGATTGCCTGCCATGGATAATCCTTGGCATGGCCAGCCTGCAATGACCAAATCTACAGGCCCATTGGATCGCAATTGGGCATCACTAATCAGAGAAATATCAGGTGCCAACGCGGTAAATGTAGCTTTGGTGGCTTCACGAGGTAGCAAGTGGGGATAGCGCTTGCGTAGCTTCCAAATATATTTAATAGCCACCCGTTTGGCTACTAGGTCATTGTCCACATAAATATAGGTGTGGACTTTGATGCCAGCCTGTAACACCGCTGCAAGCCCTGTTGCAATACCTCCAAACAATACCAAAAGACAGATGCCTTTTGTGGATGGTGTCCATGCTATTGGTCGGGTCAAAATATGACCTGTTGTTTGTTGTACGGTATTGCCCCCATCTTCTAAACTGCTCAGGGCCTTAGTTGCACACACCTTTTCCATCGTCACTTTTGCTTGTGCAATTAAGTTAGCCTCAGACTTCCATAAGGTGGCCGCTTGTTGCACCCTTGGTAAATGAATTTTCCTGCCACTAGCTATAGTGGAACACTTAGCTGACGCTGCCAATTCTGGTTGAATGATCCACTTATCCAACACGTCTTCTTCTTTGTCCTCCACAGCCATGCCACATTCCACATGGTGACCTTCTTCCCCATGCACGAATTGTGCGGGCAACATATCTTGCCGTCCATCACCAGCGTGCCATCCCGGTTTATAAAAAGCTGTCTTATTCCAAAAATCAATTACGAACCCCATGGGATACAGTATGGTAGCTCCCACAAGGATGTCGTATGACTCTACATGAGTGACAATGGCCTTGGCTGTGATGGAGCTTGCATCCATCACGTCGTTTGGCCGGAATTGGAGAAGAAGTTCCTTCACAGTGATGCCGGTGGCTAGTTTGGAACCGCCCATGGATGTATTGATGGTGAACGAGCACTTCTCCAATGCCCCCTTGTACAAATCCAACCCTTCAATGGCTGCTTTGCCCAACATCAACGGTTGGGCCACAGAATCCACTAAAACCCTCCGGGGTGTAAACACCTGTCCTTGTGGCTCCACAATCTGCTGAACACCCTTGGAGTTGTCCACTAACACTACTCTAGGGACAATAGAAGACCGTTCAATGGCAGGTCTGCGAGATAAAGTATTGAGCCGCACCACTGCTGCCTCCAAGGTGGTATCTTCAAGTGACTTCAAATTCTCATCCCTCTTTTCCACCTCAACTTTCATGGCCGTTATTAATGAACCTTGCTTTTCCCGACATATAGCAGCGGCTGACTCAAATATAGTAGCCACACCAAACCTTGACGTCTTCAACATCTGTACGGTGAATAACGGCACTTGGCACAATGTAGTAGCCACCAATGTAGCTTTGCCCCCAACTGGTAATCCTGTCTTAACGCCATGCGGGACTGTCACTCCAATCCTCCGTGATGGTTTTGACACCACATTAGACTGTACCTCTTCCAACACAAAAGACTCTGGAAGTCTAACTTGACGTCGCGTTTCTTCCACTTGTGGATCCAATGCACCATCAGCTCCGCGAGGAACATCCGGTTGTGCCGTTGCCCTGGTACTCACAAAGCTGGGAAGTTGTAGCTCACTAAAGCCACAAAATGAAGAACTTTCCTTTCCCTTCTTCTCCGTTGAAGAAGAGTTCTTCACAGCCAATGCCTTCACCAATGTTGCCAATTGAGCTTCCAAGCTCTTGAGACGAGCCTCACCTTTGTCGTCTTGTGATTTGCCCCCCTTGTTAGTCCCCTTGGACTTCTCACCCTGACCCTTGCTCTGTTTTCCCTTCCCATCCTTTCAGTCTTTATTTTTAGCTGGCTTGGAGTTCATAGGTCATAGTTCTGGATGCAAGATCCAACAATTATGTGACCCATGCGTAGCCAAACCACATTCCGAGCAAAACTTCTCTTGTGATGTCCGGGATTTTCTTGCTCCATCTTCTCTATTAGCTGCACATGCTGGTACTGCTGACTTTGCACTAGTTTTTCTCTTCTCCGTGGATTTAACATATTTGGTCAGAGGCATAAGGGCCCTTTTCCCTTGCCAAAATTACTGAAATAGCATTTGT
The DNA here is from genome assembly GCA_963971425.1 of Bryoerythrophyllum caledonicum. Taxonomy (NCBI): domain Eukaryota; kingdom Viridiplantae; phylum Streptophyta; class Bryopsida; order Pottiales; family Pottiaceae; genus Bryoerythrophyllum; species Bryoerythrophyllum caledonicum. The sequence continues at coordinate 33,434,355 of OZ020515.1, read as the reverse complement.
AGTCGGAGAAACATATTTCAGTGTTGGGGCTTGAGTTATGGATAAACTCAACACTCGAGCCTGTACCAAGTCCTTGAGTTTCGCATCAAGTATGTTGTACTAATAGTGGATAGCTTGGATTGGCGTGACTCTTTCAGTGCATTCCACGAGTCTCCTCAACTGGTGGTAAGCATCATGGTAAGTCTCCTTGTCTTTCAATGCAAACTGTTGAAGCTTCAACATCTTGTCTAACCGTTGCCCTTGGTAGTTGGAACGTAAAAGTTCAAAGAAAGATAGAATAGGGTTGAATAGAGGCTCAAGAGGCTTCTCTCCCACCTTCTGTCTATCCTTGTTTTCCGTTGCCCAGGAACTGCCTCTTTCATCCTTCACGGTTGACTCCCCTTCATCAATAGTTCTCTCCTTGAAAATCAGTCGTACAGGTCTTTGACCGTCAAAACCAATGGCTCCTCCAAACAAATCCTTGAAGTCAGGTGCCCAATACCGCTCGAAGATCTCAATCTCCCCTTTGTACCGTGCCTCAAACTCGGCATAATCAAGCATCGGAGCCCCCTCGAAATGTTGAAATAATGCCTGCCAAGTACCGAATGGATTAAACGAAGCTCTGCGCTCCGCTTGGCCAATGCACCATCCCCCAAACTCAATGATGAAGTCATCAAGCTCAATGGTGCCCACGACTCCTGAAAACCAACGAATTCCTTGAGAAGCGCCATAGACGTGCCCCATCTTGTCGTCACTATCGTATGGATTAGACCAACCTCCTCGGTCCTTCTCCTCAACATTATCGGTGTCCTCCACCTCCTCCTCAGCAGCTACTTCCTTCACGGAAGTCTCTACTTCTTCTTTGGGTCACGGTACATGTAATGGGCTCCTCTCTTCGTACATCCGTTGACTCCGAGTGACACCCACTAGTGTATCCAGCTTGAACAATCTCCTAGGGGGTGTACAAACCCAACAAAGGTCCCGATCCTCGCACCGCGCGGTAGTAAATGGTTGGAACGACCTCAAAATCTAACTCGTGACCTATGCGCAACTCCACCACCCTTGTTGCTCGTTCCAGCCAACTGTCTTTTTCACGATGCCACTAAGTGTGAAAAGCGTAGCCACTCACCCTGTACTTTGTGAATGTCAAGAAGAAATGTGGCAATCCTTGCAGTTGTGTCTTCTACACCCAAGCCAACGTCCCACGGGTCTATAAGTTGCTCACAACTAGGGTGTCTTCCTCCACTACAAAGTCTTCAAACCTCACAAATCCTCGGTTGCGTGCCCTTGGAGAGATGAAATCCCCCCGCCGGTCCTTGAGCCTCTATACTTCAGCAAACCCTCCCCCACAAGCCTAATACTCAATTGCTTGATCACATAGTACCTTGGTCCTTGGCTCTCCAAACGACTGACGGCCAATGCGTGCTTCTCCAAGAGCTGATCTCACGAACGGTGCACTGGTGACAACTCCCACGTTGTCTTTAATTGGTACACTTTCGAGTATCCGTACGGTGGAGACTTGAAGTTCAACCACGTTGATGGAGACCAACCCCCTCGGTGTAGCCTAACATTGTGGATAAAGACTAATCCCGTAACCCAAGCCAAACCCTTGGGGTCGCCCCCTCAATGAATTAGCCTTGAGCCACCTCTACCTTCATTGGTCCCCCATGACCGGTAGAGTCTTGTAATGCATTGAAATCCCTTGGAATCAACACATGCTCATAGGAAGAGAACACGTACCCCGTTAGCCAAACTCCGCGCCTCTTCCACGCGCGCCGCCCGTCCCATATGTGCCCACACCCTCCATGCTCCACGCTCCATGCACGAAGGGCACCCAAAAATTGTAGAAGTGTGAAGCACAAGATCGGACAGAAAACATGCACAAGACGGGTGACGTGATGTCCTAGTCACTCTCCCAAATGACCTGCGGTCACCGGTTGTTGCAGTTTGTAGAGGCAGTATTCTTCCGGAATGCACCTAATCGTCACTAAATGCTTCCAAAGTAACCGCTCCGGTTTTGTTTCCACAGAGATCTAATGTTCTTTTCCAAATACTCCCAATTACTAAGCTATCACAACAATCGTTCAAAGGTTAGCTATGCTCTTTACTTATGTACTACGGATCCGGACCCTTCCGGACTCCGGATGTTGTACAACACCTTTCGGAAAGTAGTTTCCGGAAGTTTGGAGGGTAGTTTGATTTGTCTCGGTTTATCCTCAGAGAGTCTCCTCGAGTTTTTAAGCGAGTGGCCGAAGTCCACTGATCCTATTTTGTGTGAGTGGCTGGGTTTTCCACTGCCTTCTCACTTAAAGTGGTTAGACACCCACTGCCCGGAACTTATAGTGACCGGACACTACTCTCCCTACTCTAACCGGTGATTGGATAACTGCTCCTAGACTTAGGCTCTCACGGCATCCGGAGGGCCTTCCGGACGCGGTCACACAGAGTCAAGACCGGACTACAACGACATTCCGGTAGATATGATTGTAGTTCTCTAGAGCGGTTGTCGCCCCGCACCAAGGGTATCCCGTCCAGACCTACACATCAGGCTTTTTCCTATCTTGGCGGAGAATTCCGGCCTTGACCGGAATCCAGGTTAATACGGATCCTTCCGTTTCCTAGAGATTACCAGGAATACCTCTGCAGTTCATCTCTTCCCCTCCTGGCTACTTCCAGACCCTGAAGTCTACCAGGCACACCTTTGCAATAGCCCTCCAGCTCTCCCAAGCGATCTCCCGACACGGACCCTGATTGGCTTTCCTTCTAGTGCACAAGGTTACTACTCCACTTTCCGGAAGAATTCTCACACAATCACACCTACAAGAAGGGATCTGTTTCGTACAATGTCTACACTTGACACCAACGTTATAAGGAAGCAAATCTGGCAAAAAGGTTTGAAGTGTATTCAGAGTCAGAAGAACAGGATAGAAGGTTTTTCCCCAAAACCTCACTACTAAGTACTAACTAAGTCCCTCTAAACTTAGCCTTCGTCCTAGCTGCATCTATTGGAAATCCGCTAGATCTTATCTAAAAGATCCGAGAATTCCGGAAAAGTTCCAGATCGAGTCTCAGATCCTATAATCGCGGAATAGTTTCCAGCTCCGGAATTCCTATTCTAACTACAAAAATGGCAGTCGACTCCATTAGCAGCTGGGTAGACTTGGAGCCCCATCCTTAATCACTGTCGATCCAAAATCTAAACCCAAAAATGCTACATCTAAACTAACCTCAGTTAGAGCACCCGGACCCCGGTTTCTCCCACTCCTACAAGATAGGGAGATCTCCACTGGAGCCCGCTGCTTGCCCTTCGTCTTCTTCGCTGTTGCCGGCGAAATGTTATTCTTCTGAGTTGACGGTCCGATCGCTGGAGTTCAGGAAGACGGAGGTGGAAGTGGCTGTTCAGGTAATTCTTTCGGAACTGAAGGCACTGGTTGTTCCGGCTTTGAAGCTGACCTGGTCTCCTACACCAAGTTCCTGTAACTTCTGGAGGGACTCCTTGGCCCGGGCGTCAATCTTCGGGATACGTACTTCGGTGGTGCCAGGAAGTCGTCTTCTTCCAGAAGATCTGGCAGGCGCATGTTTGGGGGCAACAGCAGATCCGGCAGCTTCTTCAATATCTCACCCGTGCAAGGGTTGGAAGATACAATAGCCTCTGCCGGTGTCCAAGTGTCGAGGGACTCCGAATTTGCTGAGGTACCCGGAGCTGGAGTTGACTTGGGCTGTGGAGGTTCCGGAGGGGCCGTGGTCCGTTCCGGGGTCGTAACGTCTTCCGGCACTGGTGTTGCCGGGTCTTTGGGAACCACCTGGGTAATGTTGTTGACCAGGAGCCGCATCTGCTCCCAGGTCTGGCCCATCTTCTCCGCTTGATCTAGAAGAAACCGAATAATATTGGCTCTCGTCACCTTCTTCTCCTTCTCTACCAGTTCGAAGAAGAGTTGGCTCCGGTTGACCACGTCTACCGAAAACTCCAAGGCCTTTCGGACCTCCATTAAGGCAGCTGCGGATGCATTGGCCTTTGCTTCCGCGCTGTCTCTTGAAGATAGTGCTTTACCTTCTTCTCCATCTCTCTGTTGGCCTTGTACATGGTGGAGATTTGCAGGTGCAACGCCTTCGTGTCGGTCTCCCATCTTCAGAGATCCTCCACTCTGTTGATGGCGTCCTCCAGCTGGCTAACTCCCAGGCTCCAGAAGACTCGTTCTACGCCGGTGGTGACGATGTAGTTGGTCTCCTTGAGGACGCCATCAACAGAGTGGAGGATCTCTGAAGATGGGAGACCGACTCGCGCAGGAGATCGTCCATTTCCTTTAGCTGACCCTTGGAGTCCTCCAGATCAATCTTTCTCCTCTTTTGGCTGGCTTCCGCTGAAGGTCCAGTCTCGTCTTCTCCGGATGATGCGGAGGAGCTGTGGATGTCCGGACTCTCTAGCACTGGCTCCTTCCCTCGAGGCCTCTTCTGATTCCTCCAGTCGCCTTCTAGAGTATCTGCGGTTGTTGCTTCCGGCCCAGGCTCCGCTGCCCCTCCGGATTCTTCCTCTGACTCTTCACCTCTGTACTTCTAGAGGCTGAGGACTTTGTCGTAGTGCCTCTGCTCCATCTGGGTGAGCTGTTGATGGTGGCAGTAGAGATGCACTATATAGGAGGCCAGTGAGGTTGCGGATTTCTTCACCTTCTGGAGGTTGGCCACGACTCGGTTGATCATCTCGCTCATGAGCGTCCCTCAGTCCACGACAATCTTTCCCTAGAGTGCTCGGAGGAAAGAATAGGCCCACTTCGCCACTACCTGCTTCGGCTTTTCCGGATGGAAAAGAGGGTTTAGAAACCTTAGCACCAGTTGGGCATTTCGGTGCCGAAGGTATTGCATGCTGTAGCCGTCCTTTGGGTCGGCTTGTCCCTCGAATTTCCCCGCCTAGAATTCGTCTCGCCGCTCCACCACCTTGGTACGGGCGACCTGAAAGTCGTATGTCTGTGACCATTCCAAAACTCCCTAGAGTTCCGGGTGGGCCCTCATCAATCCATTGTACTTCTCCTCCAGGGTGCCTATCAGCTCTCGGACGTAGTCCTCCTCCCGGATGCCCCATGCGACTTCGAGCAAGCCGGCGCAGTCCATGGTCTTCAAGCTCTCCTTCAGCAGGTTATACTCTTTCGGGTCCTTTGGGATCTCCGGTAGAACCCGTGTCAAGGGTGGAAGTGCCGCAGCCGATTCTTCGTCCCTCCGTCCACAACCATCTCTATCAGTTCGCTTCTTCTTGGCCATAGGAACCGTCTTCATCGAGTGTGCGTAATACCTCACTTTCCCTCGGTGTTGTCCCTGCACGCACCGACCTCACAAAAACCCTCCCTAACGGGCGAGACGTCCGTTCCAACCGTCTAACTACAAACCCTAACGGCCAACGGTTAGGAAAACGCAAGAGTGAGAGAGAGAGAGGGCGGGAGCAGAACCTCAACACGCGAAGAAGAAATGAAAAGAAAGAGTTTTCCCTCGCACCACAACCTTTTGTAGTCTGGCCGTGGGAAAAGCTCGTTTGTGAGCGGAGAGCAGTGAGCGGAGAGCGGTGAGCAGAAAAAGAGACCAGAGAATCATACATTTCATGTGCACAAATTGCATTAAAGGGGCCCTATTATCGTGGTCTTTTTTTTAAAAAAATCTTTATATAGGCCAATATTTTTTTTTTGGTTACTATATAAAAATTAGGGCTGACGTCATCATAAACTGTTATCAAAAAAATTGAGTGCAAAAAAAAAGTCCTGACGTCATTGTTAACGAAAAATAAAAAGCCGTTATAAAAAATATGAAGTTTTGAAACCAGTATACAAAAATGGAATGTCAAAATTCACTCTAACTCGGCACTAAGACTAGTACTCAACATCAATGTCCGAACGCATAAGTGGTTGCCATACATTTGTGCTGCCAAATAAAACTGGCGGCTGGCCGTTCTGTTCGTTGCGACCAACAGCCCTCCGTAAGATGACGATCAATTGGTGAAGCTAAAATGCCGACAGCGTCCGCACTGGTCAAAGCAGCGCTGCATCAAATGGCAATGGAATAACGGTCCGCGCACCCAGCAATAGAAGAGTGCGATTAAAACTCCACCGAAAGTGAGGAATCCAAATGTGTCGAGGTCCAGGGCCATGTCCACGGCCACCATAAACCAGAGCCATGTGTAGCAAAGCTCTCACCGCTGTGACCTCCAAAGAACCCTCAACAAGTGACCACCATCGGGCACTGAGCTGTCGAATGGAGTAAATGCAATCAACAATATCGGGGATGCCCGAATCAGGAGTGCGGTGGTTGATCATGTGCACTGACCTAGCGATGCGTGGCCAAATGCATCCCAAGACAACATCGTCCTCCAAGCCCGGGATCAGCAAGGCATTCAACCTGGAATCCACGCTAGGGTCTGACAAACAAAAAGATTAGAGACAGTTCAACACTGAGAACTCAAAACAAGTAGAAACTGAACAGAAACTTTGAAACTAAAAAGATAATAACAAGAGTCGCATCCAAGGTGATTACAATGAATGAGAGAGTACCCTCTCTTTTCCGAGAGGGTACTTACTCGTTTCCGAGAGGGTACTCACTGTAGCTACAGGTCAAGAGTCGTGGAGAAACTGTATCAATGAGGTTGTATTGAGGGCAAGCCATGCCCTAAATGCAACAACATTGACAGTTTCTCCAGGCCCATGCTTTGGAGGTACAGTCAGTACCCTCTCGGAAACGAGAGGGTACTCAAGTAAGATCCAGGGCAAACATACCGAAAACAACACTGACAATGAAGTTGCATTCAGGGCAAGCCATGCCCTGAATGCAACTTCTAGGAGTGGCATTCGGGGTGCTTGCCAAAAATGCAACTCAATGGAGTTGCTTCCAGGGCAAGCCATGCCCAGAATCCAACTCCTTGGAGTTGCATTCAGGGCATGGCATGCTCTGAATGCAACTCCAAGGAGTTGCATCCAAGGCATGCGCCCCGAATGCACTCCGTCAATGGAGTTGCATTCAGGGCAAGCCATGCCCTGGATGCAAGTCCATGGACTTACATCCAGGGCATGGCTTGCCCTAGATGCAACTCCATGGAGTTGCTTTCGGGGCGCTTGCCTTGGAACTTCCATGAGTTCCAGGGCAAGCGCTCTCGAAGCAACTCCGTCAATGGAGTTGCATTCAGGGCAAGCCATGCTTTGGATGCAACTCCATTGACGGAGTTGCGTCAAGAGCACTTGTTCTGGAGCTTCAATGTGTACCCTCTCGGAAACGAGAGGGTACTCATCGAACTCCACGGCAAAGATGCATCTCCAAAGGCAAAGCCGCAAACCACCAAAAAAAAAAACAATGGCAAACAAGAACACAACAAAAAACAAGATTTTCAAGACCACAAAGTGCAGCTCCCGAAACTCACCTCGGTTTGCGAGAGCTTCCATGGCGGTAGAAGGCATGTCCTCCAAGAGCTTCACCAACAAACGAAAAGAAGTGTCTACCGCCGCAACCGGAAGAAGACGAGAAGACGAGATCTAGCGGCACATCAACTTATGACAATGAAAGCGGCAAATACACCTCTCCATGAACTAGCGGCAAATATACCTCTCCACAAAACTAAGTGGACTAGTGATTGATCCTGCAAGCATTTGAAAGGTGAGTCGCGGCTATCAACTCATGACTTTGAAAGGTGAGTCCGGGGCAATAAAATAGTTGCACCATCATGATCTCAAGTGCAATTGAGAATTTGAAAACATCAAGTAGCAAAGAACGAACAGATTTCAAATTGCCATATACGAAACATATACAGGTCTGGAAGGCAACTATAAACATCTTTACTCAGATGATAGAGTACTCTGGAAATTGTCTAGCGGTCCTTCAAGAAAGACGGCGCGTACATATCAGAGTCTACATCAGAGCCAGTATTGCAACCACCATACATGAACGCACGTCCATTGTCAGATGACTCTGCTTGATCTGACTCGAATGCCAGGTCCTCTTTGAGATTCGCATCGCCATCGCCAAACTCCAAGTCGGAAGACTCTACCACATCCATCTCCGATCGCCAGTGGTCCTCCGCTTCGCGCATAACACTGCCACCGACACACTCGTTGTCGGAATCCTCACGACAGTAACCAAAGTAATCTACACCCTCATTGTTAAAAACGTCAAACATGTCGGTGCAATCGAATCTAGGAGCCATCAAGTCCTTGTCACTATGGAATCCGGCAGAAACTACATCAACGTTGGATGTTGATATATTGTCCCCTTCCTCCTTGACACCACCCACATTGCTAAAGTCCTCGGCTTGAAGCTGCAAATCCATAGCCTCTCTCTCTCGACGAACACGAGCCATATGGCGAGTCTCTACCATCTTCACTAACAACTCAAAACTCCTCGCAAATTAAAAGATGAATTAGCCATTCCGATCTTTCAATTTATACACACCGACATGCAAACCAGTCATAATTAATCTAAGCTCTCATAATTTCTCACTAGAACATCCCCTCCAAAGCAAGAGTGACGGCGTGCTTGAAAAACTTCATCATGATTGTGCTAACGTGTGTGAGGGCAATGGCCGCGAGCTTGAGACATCCCATCAACGTTGTACATGAATCATTAGAAGTGCTCTAAATGTGTCGTGGCAAATGCCGCGTGCACGAAAAATTCCATCACGGTTGTACACAATCATGGGGCGTCAATTGATAATCAAGCCGGTCATAAGTAGGGACTTTGGCTGCGAGCTAGAAAGGTACAATTAATGGTGAATTAGATGGTTATGGCTGGGCTTAATTAAAAGCCATGACTTGAGTGTGGGGAGATTGACGGCGTGGGAAAACTTTAAATCGATGGTACAGCGTCACCTTAATCATTTGAAGCAGAGCCACATCCGCCAATTGACTAGTCGCGCCCGATTATCTAACAAACCTAGAACCTCTCTTGCAGCACTATCGTATAGAATGCTATCTCTCTGTAATCAAATTCCATGTATACCGAATTCCATGTCATCAGCCACCATGATGACAGTTCTCCCATGTCACAGCGTTCTCCCATGTCACAGCGTTCTTCCATGTCACAGCGTTCTTCCATGTCACAGCGTTCTTCCATGTCACAGCGTTCTTCCATGACAATTCTCCCATGTCACAGCGTTCTCCCATGGTGACAGTTGATGTTGGCAGATTGATTAGAAACATGAGTGGCAAATTAGAACATTGACAATAATTCATATCTTACAACAATAGTACTAAGTGTGCACATTTCCAAAATTAGAGTTGGGGAGCTTTGGTATTGCCTCTTTGTTTAGTTATAAATTGCCAATCTATAACTAATCATAGAAGCAAACGGCCAATTGATTATTCTCGAACTTCTAGTAGTGATGTCATAGGTGCAACATGGTTGTTAATGGTTGATACACAATTAGTGTTGCGCATTTAGAAGTCTTCGAGCTTAAGTTTTTGGATATCAGGTTAGGGTTCAACTATTATATCGTCTTTTAGATTCAACGTAGTTGATTTCATAATTATCATGAAGAGGTTTATGTAGTGTGGATCTACAAACAAGGAATCATGAATCCACCCTAAACCTTGGATAAGCATCCACATGGACAAGACACTGAATGAAATATAAGGTTTGGTGTATAATTGGATCGGGTGCCTGTTGTGATTGCATATTCATCCACCTAAAGGAGAAAGAAATTTTTACAACTTTTTGCACTATATTGTTTATTCATTCATCCTACGTAAAGAAATAATTATCATCTTTATGTTCACCATTTCCAATAAACTCTCTATATGAAACAAAGATAGCAAAAAATTAGAGTGTTATTTGTGTGATTTTAAACACCTCCTTGACGCAAAATTGTTTTGATTCCATAATTAATAAAATATGGACTATGCTTTGTCCAGAAATTATAGACTGTTGTTGCAATCTCCCAAAAATCTAAGAAATCTCTTAATGATGCAACGCTAGTATGTTTTTAATAACCACGACGCTAAGAATCGCTTGCAGAGCATTTATCTGATCCAAAGAGAGTGTCAAAGTCATTGTCTTCCTCAGCCTGAATGTCTAGAAATTTATATACTTCTGGATCAAAACGCTGCCTTCTATGACGGAAAGCAGGTGAAGAATTGGAAGCCGCTAATGCATTGGCCATATCCCGCGCGTATATGGGCAAGAAAAGAAAATGTTCGGGACTTTGAATTACAAAGAAATGACGTCTGCAGTCAAAAGAAGAGTCTATGAAAACCGATGCCGAGATAAAGAAGAAAATTATGACATCAATAACGTTCTTGGTGAAGGTACCGTTGAGTTTCACCCACTTACGGCTTTGATTGTTTGGCACGCTTTGGGGGGGGGCTCGAAGTCCATGTCGGCAGCATCTGGAATGACACTTGGTATGTCGGAGGGTAGAGTCAACTGGTCAGACACGTCGTCGGATACATCCATGTGGTCTTCAACTCGCATCGCAGGGACTTGGATAGTGAGAGGCTTCAGAACGGCCTCAAACACCTCCGCATCGGCCTCCAACGCAACAATGTGACGACCGTGATCCTTGCAGACTCGAATAGAGTTTCCTGCCAAAAGAGCATCATAGTGAACACGCGCAGGACCGAAATGAAAAAAAAAATACGGAGGAATTCTTAGGCGCACCTGTAGCGGCAGTAATGTCAACTACGACATCCCCTTCGTCTGATGCAGATAGAATCAGCGACGTGTAGAAGTGCAGACCACGTTCTTTTGCTCTACGCCACACCCGATCAGCAGTCCAAGTGAGTGTCTCCTTACTCACAAAATTGAAGATGGCATCACTCCCAGCAATATCCAGTGAGAGCTCTTCAAGCGCCGGATGTTTTCGAAAACGGAAGTTTGATTTGCGGTACGCTTTGACTGGACCTTGAAGAGAGTTAGCACGCACAAGAAGTACAACCTTGAACAAGTTGGTGGTCCCAGAAGTCGCAGCAGCGGATCTTTCTGGTAGCCTGTTCACACCGACCCACTCCTTCATGATCTTGAATCCGAATCCCTGGAAGTGCACCTTAAAGATCTGCATCGTCTTGTCGTTGTCATCAGAAAACGTCAAAAACAAACCGCCATCGTCATGCAAGAAGACGTTGGCAAAACCAAAGAGCATCTTCATCTAGCCAGTGGAAAGCATGTTCCAACCGGGGACTTGATCTGGGAGTACCGACACATTGGGCACGGGAAGATTGTCCGGTACTTCTGCAACGACAAGGTCCACCCTTTGCCCCTTCTGAACAACATTCCCTCGTAGTAGGCAAGTCTTACCGTCATTGCAATCAGTGAGAAAGTCTGAGATCTCGTTCCAAACATCACGTGACATTGACTCGTTCATGATAAGTTGTGTCGACGTTGGATCTGTGCCACCAGGGTTCGTGTGACTCGAGGGGGTGATGTTGAGACTCGGGGTCGGATCGTCGAGCGGCGCTCTCGTGGACGTGGAATGGGAGTGCGTAACGGACATTGTAGGATTAGCAGCGGGTGACTTGAGAGATCGAAGAGGCTGCACACGTCAAAATATTAAGGGAGCAGCATCTGAATCCTCCGCTGGTGTTGGCTCTGTCCTAGGGCGTACGGGGATCTCCTTCTGTAATGAGACTTCAACCTCCATAGCCCTATCATTCGACAGAGTGACGCGAGCTGGTGTCGAGACGCCTAGAGCAACGCTAGCGACTCCATGATCCCGGACGGAGGACTCGGGAAATCTTGATTCCTCTATTACCTGAAGATCATCCTCCTCTTCCAAGTCCTCGTCCGCAGCAGACTTGCCTTTCGCCTTCCTCGTCTTAGCACGTCGCTCCTTAGCTTTCTTGTTGGCTTACAGACGTCTCGTATTTGGGCTCATTGGCTTCGAGCGTTTCTTCTTCTCCTTTGCAATGTCAGCCTTCTCCGGGACGTCCTCCTTGATGTCATTGAGAGGACCGTGCCCCTCCTTCATAAATAGCTCCTCCTCATGACAGTAGTTCTTGTGACATTCAACATACCAGTGGCAGTCCTTGCGATGATCCAACGGAAACAACGACAATTGATACGGAGAGTACATGCAAGAGTTGGACGACGTTGAGTACGCCGTGTGCATCCAGAGTGGTAGAGAGGATATTGCACCTTTTTCAAGGAGCTCATGCTTGATGTATCGGTAGGCAAACCGGGTTGCGATATCTCCGCGATCCTTGACGTCCTCCCATTTCGACAATCGACTGAATGGAGACTCTGCCAGAAAGTGGTTGTTGTACGCATGGTCCCACAAGCGGAGCTTCCACATCGCCAAGTACTCCATCGAGGAAAGTGGCTGCTCTCTCGGATGGGGGTTCAGCTCCAGATTGCCTAGGAGATCATCCATCTTTGGCCCGAGATCCTTCTGAAGCTGAAATAGATGAACAAGAATGCGTGATGAGTACATGAGAATACAAGAAGATAAACAGGAGCAGAAACTAGACATACCCACGCATAGAAGACCGCTCCTGCCAGGAACTTCTTAAGGTCCGCTTCAGAGCAAGGATACTCAGGAAAGTGATTCTGCATTCGACGAAAGTCCGACTCATTCCACACCCTCAGCCACATGACCTTATACTTTGAAGGAACAACTGTTGTGGCCACGAGCTGAAGGTTTTCAAGCCCCATCTCCACTCGGTCTAAGTTATGCCCGTCGTAGTTCTTTCGAACCTGATTCGTTATTTAAAAGAACACAAAATTAGTACCGTGTGAGCCGCAAAAACGGCTCACGGTGACGAATGGGCCACGCATCGTGTCCATTAACTTTAACAAGTAGTGGAATGAGGTTAACCCATGTGTTAGCTCATGGTTTTTTTATTAAAAGGGCTAAGTAGCCTTTCCATTCGCTGATTCTTCAAATAGGAGCCATTTATTGGCAACCACGGATTTTATAAAGTTAACCAAAAAATGAATAGAAAGGGAAAAATAAAGGAAAAAAAAATAGAAAAGGAAAAAAGAAAGGAAAACAATAGAAAAGAAAAGTAGAAATAGAAGTGGTGGAGATGAATTTACCTCCTACCGCATCGGGGACTGCAATTGGCCACGGTGAGGAAATCACGGGGAAAAATTAGGAAAAAAGAAGAAGAATGACGGTGGGGAGAAGGAAAAAATGTGGGGGCTTAAAAAGCCCTTAAAAAAGGAGTTGGAAGGGTCCAAAAGGCTTGGCAAACTCCTCACCAATCACTAAGTAAAAATAGGAATTCCTCCAAGCAAAGGGAATTCGAGCTAAGTAGAGTAGTGGTTTTTTGTAACTTGAAATTAGCCTTAATGGCTCACTTATTGGAGGTCATGCACGCGCCATGTGGCATGGAGTTAAAGTTAGGTTTAGATATTCCTTGGTTAGAGGGACACCCACTTTTGTTAATGCAAGGATGGCACGGAATTAGTAGTCATGGGGTTAGTAGGCTTTGTAAGAAGGGAGTCATTAATGGAAGAAGGGCCAAAGGCCGCGGGGAACACCCATGGGAACGAAGCAAGGCTAAGGGGTTAGCCCCCTGGAGAGCGGGATTATTCAGGTGTGGAAGGAATGTGAGAAGAGAGAGGACTGAGAGAGGGAGAGCCGGAAGCCCCGGCCACTGGAATAGTGAATTATTTACGACAGGACCACAAAGAGCAAGAGGCAAGATCGCGAGCTGAACGAAGAAGACAATCAAGATCACCAAAACACGAAGACGACAGAACCACGAAGAGCAAGAGGGTGAGGTCGTGAGCTGAATGAAGAGGACGATCAAGATCACGAGAACACGAAAACGACAGGACCACGAAGAGCAAGAGAGCGAGGTCGCGAGCTGAACAAAGAGGACGATCAAGATCACCGGAATACAAAGACGATAGGACCACGAAGAGCAAGAGGGCACGGTCGCGAGTTGAACGAAGAGGACCATCAAGATCACCAGAACACAAAGAGGACATGACCACAAAGAGCAAGAGCGCGAGGTCGCGAGCTGAACGAAGAGGACAATCAAGATCAAAAGAACACGAAGACGACACGACAACGAAGAGCAAGAGGGCGAGGTCGGGAGTTGAACGAAGAGGATGAGCAAGATAACCAGCACGCGAAGACGAGAGGACCACGAAGAGCAAGAGGGCGAGGTCGCGAGTTGAATGATGAAGACGATCAAGATCACCAGAACACTAAGACCACAAGACCACGAAGAGCAACAAGGCCAGGTCGCGAGCTGAACGAAGAGGACGATTGTGAGCCAAATAAACCGCCCCTAATGGGTGGCTTATCTTGAACACAAGACCCTACATATGGGATGCAGCCCCTTGTGCAAACATACTTTAACCATTCATACAAGCATGATGACCCAAGGCGTGGTCACTTAAGAGGGTTCGTTAATAATTAGTGATGTGATGGCTGAATTCAGCCTTAGGTTGAATCCAACCTTTAGACAAGCGTAAATTCCGCCTCAAAGCTTTGTTTCCAATGTTTTAAAGCTCCATTGGGTTCAATTTTGCCTTGTGAACTTGATTAGCACCTTAACCACCACTTCCAGGCCCAAGTGCGACCCTAACAGCAGCAACCAGCAGACAGGCAGATCTTTTTATGTTAAAAGTTTAATTCTTCATTATCTTCGTGATTATGACTCCGTTTTTTACGTTTGTTTTTTTGTATTCTTATAAGTTTTTCTTGCTTAACACGATGGCAACCTTCAATTGATCATTTGACTCGACCCTGGACCTCCCAGCCAGCGAACAGCAGTGCACCTTCAACATATGGCTTTATTCAAGATCATGCACCACATTCCTACGCATGTATCACATTCATTCACACAAGAATCCGCCCCAGCCTTACTAAGAGTGAGCCTCCAGCTGTGTTCACTTACTAATGGCGCTCTAATCGGTTATTTAGTTGAATATATAGCAAACCCTAATTCTATCGAAAAATTGGCAGCGCTTCCACGTGGTTTTTGTATTAAGAAAATTAGGATTCAAGTCATACACATGGAATTTAAGAGGTTGGAGGGAGAAAAGAAAAGGGGCTCCCTGATTTAACTCGGTTCACCCTCCATCCTTAGCCTTCGACTTGCTTGGTCAGCTCGTGATCTTGCTCCTCTTGTTCAGCTCGTGATCTTGCTCCTCTTGTTCAGCTCATGATCTTGCTCCTCTTGTTCAGCTCGTGATCTTGCTCTTCTTGTTTAGCTCGTGATCTAGCTCCTCTTGTTCAGCTCGTGATCTTGCTCCTCTTGTTGGTGCTCTTCACTCCGCAGCCCGTATCTTCGTCGTCACAGCTCCGATCCACACGTTCTTGAGCTTGTTGAAAAGCCAACAATCTAATCTATCTACTCCTAAAATCTTAGCTTGATTGGACAAGAACTCCACTACAAACGAGAGAAAACCTGAGGCCGTATGAGATCCGCCACCGATCCTCAAGCTGGTTGTCCTCACTCCGCCGCCCGTATCTTCGTCGTCACAACTGTGATCCGCACGTTCTTGAGCTTGTTAGAAAGCCAACAATCTAATCTATCTACTCCTAAAATCTTAGCTTTATTGGACAAGAACTCCACTACAGACGAGGAAAAACCTGAGACCGTATAAGATCCGCCACCGATCCTCCAGCTGGTCGTCCTCACTCCGCCGCCCGTATCTTCGTTGTCACAGCTTCGATCCGCACTTTCGTGAGCTTGTTGAAAAGCCAACGTTTTAATCTATCTACTTCTAAAATCTTAGCTTGATTGGACAAGAACTCCTTTACTGACGAGGGAAAACCTGAGGCCGTAGGAGATCCGCCACCGATCCTCCAGCTGGTCGTCCTCACTCCGGCGCCCGTATCTTCGTCGTCACAGCTTCGATCCGCACGTTCTTGAGCTTGTTAGAAAGCCAACGTTCTATTCTATCTATTCCTAAAATCTTAGCACGATTGGACAAGAACTCCGCTACTGACGAGGGGAAACCTGAGGCCGTATGAGATCCGCCACCGATCCTCCAGCTGGTCGTCCTCACTCCGCCGCCCGTATCTTCGTCGTCACAGCTTCGATCCGCACTTTCGTGAGCTTGTTGAAAAGCCAACGTTTTAATCTATCTACTTCTAAAATCTTAGCTTGATTGGACAAGAACTCCTTTACTGACGAGGGAAAACCTGAGGCCGTAGGAGATCCGCCACCGATCCTCCAGCTGGTCGTCCTCACTCCGGCGCCCGTATCTTCGTCGTCACAGCTTCGATCCGCACGTTCTTGAGCTTGTTAGAAAGCCAACGTTCTATTCTATCTATTCCTAAAATCTTAGCACGATTGGACAAGAACTCCGCTACTGACGAGGGGAAACCTGAGGCCGTATGAGATCCGCCACCGATCCTCCAGCTGGTCGTCCTCACTCCGCCGCCCGTATCTTCGTCGTCACAGCTCCGATGCGCACGTTCTTCAGCTTGTTGGAAAGCCAACGTTCTAATCTATGTACTTCTAATCTATCTACTTTTGCTAGTGCGTACCCCAAGATGATATTTCACTTTCGTTAAAATGCATGAATTTTTAAATGTATTTCACCTTCTTCTCTTAGAGATAAAGGTTTAAATTTATTATCAATTAATTCCAAACATTGTTTACCCTGAGTACTTGATGATCAAATTGTAAGGCATAAAATAGTAAGTCATTTTTTGAAATCAAAAATTAAGATTTATAAAAAATTTGGTTTTTTTTATTTTTCTATATAAACATCAGGGATAGCAATTTGTAAAAATATGCCAAAGAAACCAAAAATTGAACTACTGAATCTTGAAGATGCTATGCTTCCAAAATATTGCAAATTACTAAATTATAGATTTTAATTTCATACAACTAATGAAAGTCGGTTAAGTATGCAGCTAATAATTTGTATGCATAATTAATTTGTTTAACTTTCGAGAGTTTTTTTGTTGTAACAAAGAATTGTCCATTATTTCAAAAAAATTGTAAAAATATTTATTTATGATAACTATGAAATTTGTATCCCTATTCAAAAAATAATGCATTACTTTTTGAAAGAATACAATCCAAGTTTAATATTTATGACAAATTGAATATGTACAGGGTATCACTAGTGTTTTGGCATTATAGCATCTTCTTCACATTAATTACTATAATCTTCCAATCTCTGCGCTCGAGTGGTACAAAAAATTGTGAGAACAAATGATTAGTAGTATACATGAAGATCACATGGTTGAAAATGGTTAAATGAAAATTATTTTACTTTTCTCCGAAGACTTTATACTAGACTGGAAAATTCTAGAAGTGTTTGTAGGAAAAACTGTAAAGGCTTTTTCAGGATCAAAGATGACAAATTGATGTTTCTTGGGGGCAACCTGCTACCCGCATCTGACTAGGTGCTGTTGGAGGGGCTCTTCAACCAATCACGCTCCCAAACTCGCCTTGTTGGGTGCCCAAAGGGCTACACGAGCTGCCAGCTAGTGTTTTAGAGGGAAACCTATGATGGAAATAATGGGGGTTGAATTTGTAAATGGAAACGTAGGAAATTTTACTTTTTTCATTGAGTTAAAAATTCCTTTTAGGGGATTTTGAGATCGATATAATAAAGAGTTACATTTTTATTTCCAAATAATTTATAAAAGTATTCTAGGATGTTATTAAATTACGAGGCAAATCCTGATGAATCAATGAGTTAACTTAATGTTATTAAGTTATCTTTAGTGACAAATTGAATTAGTTCCTTTTGTACAAAATTCTTTTTGAATTTGGAGATTGACATTCAAAATAGATTTTTTAATGTGATTTATATGTACATGTGAGAAACATTCTAAATTACATAGATATCCATGATATTACACCCAATTTCACCCTTAAATTTTGGTAATTTGCTGAAATATGTTCATAATGCAACACAGTGCAATAGTTGGTAGTGAACAAATCAATCTTGCTAAGTTGTGTAGAATTGATGAAAATTTTCCATAATGTTGGAAGTTATTCACATTGAAGACTATTCATTAACAAAATGAAGAAGAAGAACTCCGGTCTCGGAAGGAATCCGGCGTGAATATAGTGTTAGTTCATTCTCTTTACTAAGCATATGGCCACGTGACATAGGCTAGTGTCATAGAACAATTCATTAACACCTATTAAAGGACGAAGTGTAAAAAATGGGCCGTTTGAGAGTTCAATTGGATTCCGATGGTGTCAATTTCAAGAATTCCTCTTAAGTTTTTAACGGAAGAAGGGCATTACTAAGACCGTAGTGAGAACAATTTTTTATGGAATTAGAGATTGGATGAAATAGGTATTAGGTTTTGATTTTCACATGGGGAGTGCACTCATTTCACGCACGTTGGAAAGCCTTTGCTAGGACACTCTATTAAATGTGAGATTTTCAATAATTGCAAGTAATATTATTTCCTTTGTAGTGTCGCAAAAAAATCCTTGACTTTAATAACAAATAGCATACTAGTACTAACCCAAGTGAAACATTTTTAGACATTGTTAGTCTATGTTGGCTAGATATCAAAAAATACTTCGTCTTTTCTACATCGAATCTAGAAATATTTATATTTTTCACTTTATATTTTCTCCAAAACATTATGTGGTGTAAACCTTCTTATTGACCATTGAATGCAGGGTAGGAACTGAACCATTTTCTTGACTTCAAACACTATAATCTTTCAATCCGGGCGGTCAAAGTTTAGGAAATTTTGTGAGTGGTTTACTTTCTAAGTCTTAATTTGCCAATTCACACTTTAATTTTTTGTGAACTTGATATGTTTTAGATTGATAATATGAATGGTCAATAAGAAGGTTTACACCACATATTTTTGTGGAAAAAATGAAAAGTGAAAAATATAAAGATATCTAGGTTTTATGTGGAAAAGAAGAAGTTTTTCAAGTACCTTGCCTGGCAATGAGTGAAAATGTGTGAAAATGTTTGACTTGGGTTGGTATGCTATTTTTCACTAAAGACAATAGCTTTTATTTAACAATATGGAGGGAAATTATATTATTTGCGAGTATTGAAAATCTCACATTCAATAGAGTGTCCTAGCAAAAGTTTTTGGAGGTGCCCAAGGTGCCCGGTCTCCCGATTTGAAATTCAAAACCCTATAATTTTTTCATCAAAAGTCCAATTTGAGAAAAAATTGTTTCCCACTAAGCTCTTGATAATGCCTTTCTATAGTAAAAATTTCAGAGATGAAGGTTGGAAATTGACACCATAGGAACTTGAGCAAACTTTAAGAAAGCCCATTTTTGACACTTGGTCTTTAGAGGTTAAGTGAAAAAGGTAAAAGTTTTTTTTTTCTTTTCATAAAGTGTTCAAGGAACAAACGCACATTTCCATGAAATTTCCAAGTGAAATTGATTCATCAATCATCCGTCGCGGCCGTTAGCCGACGGATGATATCCATTCACGGTCATAGGGTAACGAGGAAGGATTGCCGACCTAGAACTGCTGCCGCCATTTTACTCTCCTCCATCTCCTGTCGTCGTTACTCTTTGTGTGTGCGGGTGGGAGAGTGTGTTTTGTGTGGTAGTGTGTTTGTTTTGTGTGTGAGAGTGAGTGATTTTTTGTGAGTGTGTGTGTGTGTGTGCGCGTGTAAGTGCGCGCCTGGAAACGATAGTTGTCATCATTTGTCGTATTAGTTTCACGTGTTAGTGTCGGGAGGGTTTTCTGAGGTTTGTTTTGCAAGGGTTTTGTCACTTCTGTTTTGCAAGGGTTTCGTGCGGTTCTACAAGGGTTTCGTGTAAGCAATAGAGTTGCGGAGGGTTCTTTTTTTGCAATTTCAGGGTTTCCAAATTCAGAGAAGTTTAGAAATGTTTTGCGTGAGCTCTGATAGGAATAGGTTCTTGTTCAAGAGTGTTGTGAAGATTTTTCTGTTTTTGATTTTGCGAGTGGTCATTCAATTCGGCACATTCACTTCGAAGTATAATTTATCGTTTTCTGAGTGAGAGATTTCAAACTGGGATTGTTGTTTGAGCAGTAGGGTTGGTAAGTCGGCTATTCATTGTTGTTTGTGTGCTTTCGATATATCTACTCTACACGGATCCAGTAAGTTCAGCAGAATGCCTTTTCATTTCAACTTTTCATTCTCAGTATTGAAACTACATTGTGTGTGTTTATATATGGTTGGGGTCGAATGTGTGCAAATTTGTGAGTTTTAGTCCTGATGTGATGTCGGTTTAGGATTGGAACTAATGTTTTCTAAATTCAAGTTGATGTGCAGCATCCTTCGAAGATCATAATATCAACACATATTGTATCAACAACATAGTTGGTAATTCAGAGGTGCGGAATGAAGCATTCCATAAATCTGGCCAGTGTTGAATGACTAACTACTGCATAACATGAAATCAAAAAATCTTGGAGAGTCTTGTAAAGAGATAAATGTAGAGCATTGCCTGAAACAACCATATTTGAATCACAGTTTATCCTCGAGCCGAGGATAAACTCCATGTATGATATTGTGTTTATCCTTGAGTTGAGGATAAATTTAACGCAGGTGTTCATGATATGTTGTCTAGTATTTTGCAACTATTAGTGGTAGGGTGGCAAGAGTTAAGAATTTAATTTATATAACCATGCAGAATTCTCACTTTTAACTCGAGTCGAGCATAAAACATTTGAAATTGATTGTATTGCCATATCTGTCCATAGCAAGTAATAGAACACCTTGTCATCGAAGTATTCTAAAAACACAATTCTAATTTATCCTCGAGTCGAGGATACTTCAGGTCTAAAACAACTTCTTAAGAAAAGAACAACTCTGTCCTTGTGAGCAAATCAGATTTCGTGATTTCATCCTACTGATTCATTCAAATTCATACATAGGTCAAAGCCAAATATATGTATTTGTTAACTACTGATCACGATCCATCACTCTTGTAAATCCGCTCCAATCCTGTACAAGTCACATGGATGGTTTTACATAAATGCACATAAATTATATTAAATTGTAACCTTCTATCATAACAACGATTAGAAGCAAAACTATAAAAGTTATCCTCGACTCGAAGATAAATTTAATCGCGGCTCTACTAAAAGATATAATTTATTAATAATTATCCTCGACTCGAGGGTAAGTCTAATAGACTGCAACTGACTTGTGCGCATTTCTGGATTCTACAGAT
Organism: Bryoerythrophyllum caledonicum; assembly: GCA_963971425.1. NCBI lineage: Eukaryota > Viridiplantae > Streptophyta > Bryopsida > Pottiales > Pottiaceae > Bryoerythrophyllum > Bryoerythrophyllum caledonicum. The sequence continues at coordinate 33,413,353 of OZ020515.1, read as the reverse complement.
GGCTTCTCAACTCCAGCAAGATGATGATAACTACGACTATTCTGCCTCAGAGATTTTCATCCAGAGGTTTGAAAATCCACTGGCACTATCTCCGTTTATAGACAAGGTCGTGCAAAAACTATGGGTCTTTGTGGATGTTCAAGGACAACGTAAAGACCTGGTCAATCTCAAAGTTTGGAAAGGTCGTTCAAGTAATGCTCAAGGTGAACGACGCCGTCCCATTTGTGCCACTCAACATAAACAAGCCGGTGTCTTTTGTTGAGCAGAAGCAAAGAGAGTACATTGTAGTGGGCATTCAAACGTTTGACGAAGCTGGAGTTGATTTGCCACATTGCCACCTCATTGTTGTGAAAGTTGGTACCCCGCTTGGTCAATTTGACTTTTCCGAACTACTCGAAAGTGTCGTGAGAAACAGTCAGGGGACGCTAAGAGAAGCGTTTGAAAAATTTGAGCCCTCGACAAACGAGGATGCGGAAAAAGTTAATAGGCGTTTGGGACGAATTCACTAGTTGCTCTCAATGTTTGAGGCTCGAAGAATTCCATTTGAAGCCAATCCACGTCGTCAAGCACGTGGAAAAGCTAAAGTCCAGCCAAATCCTTCTGGGTTGACCGCGCCCCGTACCTTAGGTCATGCTTCTCCGAGACAGCCATCAATAGCGCCAAGGATGCCAAGGGAACCCTCGACCAAGAAGAGGAAGTCCACTGTTGGAGGTAGCTCAACATCTACTATTACAAGGGCCACAACCCCCAAGAAAGCGCGAAACGACCCTCAGGTGGACTTTCAGAAGATCACCAAATCAGAGCGCCTCTGAATCCGGGAGGAATGGAGAGGGTGCTTTCCTTTTGAGTCCTCGTATTCAGTGTGAATCCAGAAGTGTGTGGTCGCAAAGGCGCAGTTCGTGATTCGTGAGATGGAGGAAGGCATTGTGTTGAGCACGATGGACTTTCCCGTGCAGCTTGGCGAAGTCAATCAACGCAAGAAGATCTGCATTTGTCCAATCGACAAGCATGGAAAGCCAATCAAGACAAAACCCACCTCATAGGATGCCATCAAGGATGGCAAGTTCATGCTTATTAACGGCCAACATTGTGTCGAGGCGTCTAAGAGATTGTAGGATATTGAAATTGTGGTGAGACTCAAAATAGAGACCTGAAGCGATTAGATGCAAATGTGGTATGGTCGAAAGATCCTCTGATGGTATAGAGGATCTCAAAGTTTTACAATGACACCAACTACCTCGACCATGCCCAACCGACTTGGGGGAATCAAATCTCAAGTTGCCGTTGAATCTGGCTGAACTCCGGACGTCCTAGTTATCAACAAGAAGAAGGGGCAACTAGGATGAATGGCGTTGTCTTTGACACGGAGATGTACCTGGTAAGTTGCCCTTCTCAACAGCATCCTCAAGTCAAGGATACAGACTTGCGATGCCTTATTGGAAATTCTTCTATGTCGCATGTTGTGTTGTCCCTCTGGGAGTATCCTCGAGTCGAGGATACTCATTTACATTGTTTTTTACTGTAATTCATCTGTGTCCCTTATACAGGGCTTCATGCTTCTTTAGTCAATCTATGTATTAGACCTTACAAATCCTCTTGTGGGAATCCGTTCCCACATGGTGCCGGAAGTTAACCTAAAAACCCGGCAAAAAACAAAAATTAGTTAAGTAGTTACGATAGTCTGTGCTAGAATAAAACCTATAGTCAGTTTGTAAGAATAAAGATGGATGGACCCGACTGAAATCCCTAATTGAGCCTAAAGCTGCAAAACGGACAACTGATGTAGTTAACAAAATCCCGGGATAGACTGTCATCCGGAACTGTCATCTAGAGCTGTCACCTTCAGCTGTCATCATGAGCCGTACTAACGGCCAGACTACAAAAGGTTGTGGCGCGAGGGAAACTCTTTCTTTTTCTTTCTTCTTCGCGTGTTGCGGTTCCACTACAGCGCTCTCTCTCTCTCTCTCTTGCATCCTCCTAACCGCTGGCCGTTAGGGTTTGTAGTTTAGACGGTTAGAGAGGACGTGTGTCCGTTAGGGAGGGCTTTTGTGAGGTTTGTGCGTGCAAGGACAACCTCGAGAGAATGTGAGGAAGTAGGCAGACCTCATGAAGACGGTCGTTATGGCGAAGAAGAAGAGGACTGATAGAGATGGGTGCGGGAAGCGAGATGAAGAGCCGGCCGTTGGGCTCCCGCCCTTGACACGGGTTCTTCCAGAAATCCCTACAGACCCGGACAAGTACAACCTTTTGAAGGAAAGTCTAAAGGCCATGGGCTGCGACGGCTTCCTCGAAGTCGCTTGGGGCATCTAGAAGGAGACATACGTCCGGGATCTGATAGGCACCCCAGACCCCAAATACGAAGGCTTGCTGCGAGGCCATCCAAAACACTGGGAAGTTCCAGTATGGATGCAGGCATACGACTTCCGGGCCGGTCGCACCAAGGTGGTGGAACGGCAAAACGAGTTTTTGGCGGATGAGTTCGAGGGGAAAGCCGACCCGAAGGAGGGCTACAACATGCAAGACTTACGGCACCAGGATGCTCAGTTGGTGCTAGGGTTTCTAAAGCCTATTTTCCATCCGGAAAAGCCGAAGCGCGTAGTGGCAAAGTGGGCCTATACTTTCCTTGGAGCACTCCGGGGAAAGACTGTCGTGGACCGGGGGACGTCCATGAGCGAAATGATCAACGGGCTGGTGGCCAACCTCCAGTAGGTGAAGAAATCGGCGACTCCTCTAGCTTCCTACGTGGTACATCTCTACTGCCACCACCAACAGCTGACCCAGACGGAGTAGAGGCAGTGCAATGAAATCCTCAGCCTCCAGAAGTGTAGAGGTGAGGAGATGGAAGAAGAATTCGGAGGAGCAGCGGACCCAGCGCCGGAACCCACAACCGCGGACACTCCGGACGAAGACCAGAGAACCCAGAAAAGGCCTCGAGGGTAGGAGCCAGTGCCAGAGAGTCCAAACATCCGGAGTACATCCAGATCGTCCGGTGAAGACGAGTCTGGGCCATCGTACAAAGCTAGCCAGAAGAAGAGGAAGCTCGACCCGAAAGACTCCCAGGCCCAGTTGAAAAAGATGGATGACCTCTTGCATGAGGTTGGCTGAAGAGTGGCAGCCCTCAAAGAGACCAATTTCATTGTATCAATCGGCGTAGCACAAGTCTTCCGGAGTCTGGGAGTCGACCGGCTGGAAGACGCAATCCACCAGGTGGAGGATCTCCGGAGCAAGGAGGGTGATATGAAGGCATTGCACCTTTAGGTCTCCACCATGTACAAATCCAACACGGAGTTGGAGAAGAAGGTAGTGCACCTTTGCCAGGAGACAGCGCTGGCAGTGGTGGCCCGGAAATAGGCAGAGGCAAGAGCCAATGCATCAACAGCCGCCGTGACGGAGGTCCGAGAGGCCCTGAAGTTTCCGGTGGATACGGTAAACCGGATCAAGCTCTACACCAAATTGGTGGAGAATGAGAAGAAGGTGACCAGGACCAACATCTTCCATTTTCTCCTGGATAGAGCAGAGAAGATGGGCCAGACCTGGGAGCAGATGTAGCTCCTGGTCGACAACATTACCCAGGTGGTTTCAGAAGACTAGGCAGCCCAAGTACCGGAAGACTTTATGACCCCGGATCGGACCACGGCCCCTCCGAAACCACCACAGTCCAAGTCAATTCTAGCTCCAAGTACCTCAACGAATCCGGAGACCCTCGGTACTCCGTCGCCTCGGACACCGGCGGAAGGCATCGTATCTCCCAACTCTAGTACGGGTGAGATACTGAAGAACCTTCCGGATCTGCTGACGCCACCAACCATGCGCCTGCCAGATCCTCCGGCAGAAGTCAACCCTTAGGCACCACCCAAGTCCGTGTCCCGGAGACTGGTGCCCGGAGCAGGGAGTCCCTCCGGAAGCTATAGGGACTTGGTACAAGAGACCAAAACAGCTTCCAGGCCAGAACAACCAAGACCTCCAGTTCCGGAAGGTTCACCGGAGAAGCCACCTCCACCACCAGATTCCGGAGCTCCGGCGGCAAGGGTTTATCCCACAGCCGGACCATAGACCCGGAAGGGCAACTCTTCGCCAACAACAACAAAGAACGCTAAGGGCAAGCAGCGGGCTGCGGTGGAGATCTCCCCTCACGTAGAAGTAGGAGAAATCAAGCACCGGGTGCCCCGACTTAGGTTAGTTTGGGTGTAGCATTTTTAGGCATTAATTCCTGACCGACAGTGAGTGACGATGGGGCTCCAGTGCACCCGCCTACTGGCAAAAACAACGGCCAATTTTTGTAGTTAGACAGGACAATCCGGAGTCCGGAAACTTTTCCGAGATTATAGGATCTGAGATCCAATCTGGAACTTTTCCGAATTTCTCGGATCTTTTAGATAAGATCTAGCGGATTTCCAGTAGATGCGGTAGAAGGCTAAGTGTAGAAGGAACTTAGTTAGTACTTAGTAGTGGGGTTTTGGAAAAAACCCCTCATCTTGTTTTTCTCACGTTGAACATACTTCGCACCTTCTTACCAGATTTTCTTCTTTGTACTTTTGGTGTGGAGTGTAGACTTTGTGCTTAATAGATCTATTCTTGTAGGTGTGATTGTGTAAGTATTCTTCCGGAGGTAGAGTGATAACCTTGTTTGCTAGAGCAAAAACTGGTTAGGATCCGTGTCAGGAGATCGCCTGGGAGAGTTGGAGGGCTATTGCAGAGGTATTCCTGGTAGTCTCCAGGGTCCGGAAGTAGCCAAGAGGGGAAGAGATGAACTGCAAAGGTGTTCCTGGTAATCTCTAGGACACGGACGAATCCGTGTTAACTTGAATTTTAGCCAAGGCCGGAGTTTTCTCCCAAGATAGTAAAAAAACTTGATGCGTAGGTCTAGACGGAATACCCTTGGCGAGTGGTAACATCCGCTCCGGAGAATCGCAACAACACTTACCGGAATGTCGTTGTTGTCCGGACTAGTCTCTGTGTGACCGCGTCCGGAAGGCCATCCGGATGTCGTGAGAGTCTAAGTCTAGAACCAACAATCAAATCACCAATTAGCACAGTAGGGAGAGTGGTGTCTGGTCACTATAAGTTCCGGGCAGTGGGTGTCTAGCCACTTAAAGTCACAAGGCACTGGGGAATCCGGCCACTTACACAAAACATGATCAGTGGCCTTCCGGTCACTTGCTTAAATCGTCCGGAAAACTCTCTGAGGAGAAACGGAGAATAATCAAACTACCGACCGGATTGTCTGGAACTTAGTTCCGGTAATCGTTGTATAAATTCCAGACTCCGGAAGGATCTGGATCCATAACACGTAAGTGAAGAGAATAGCTAACCCATGAACGATTGATGTGATAGTTTAGTTTTGGAGAGTATTTGGAGAAGAACATTAGGTTTCTGTGGGAACAAAACCGGAGCGGTTACTTTGGAAGCATTTAGTGACGATTAGATGCATTCCGGAGGAATACTGGCTCTACAAACTGCAACACTTGTCTCGTGTTTGCAGCTGTTTTTGAAGCTCATTGTTAACCGCTTCTAGAATATCGATCCAACAAAGGAAGGGAAGCAGGTTATCAAGTCATCGCACCTGACAAATGAGTTGAAGGTGATCTCACTTCCGGATGACATCTTCAAGTTGTGGGAGGATTTCCTTGAAATGCATAGCAGAAGAGAGATATAAACCCTGACACTATGACTCTCTGTAACGAGCCGAAGGGCAACAAAGTTTCTCTTATTTACTACAAATTCTTCAAGAGGCTGGGACATCTTACCAATAATGACTTGAGGGATTTGTTTACTTACTTGGTAGACAGCGATCAAGCTAAAGGGTACCCAAAAGAAACTCTCCAAAGAACGAGCGTGGTTCATGGCTCTTGCTTCTATAACAAGGATTGGGTGGATTGCAAGAAGAAGCACATTGTCATGCAGGAGTTGATCGCAATCGATCCCTCTTTGAAGTGTTTACTACTAGACGGGTTCGTTGACAACAAGGTGTGGAAGTCGTAGAAGGAAGATCACCGCGTGTCTTCTACAACCTACAACATGCTCGTCTATCGTCCTGACAAGGAGTTCTTCTCCATGCGGCTCACAAATGCAAGGAAGTTGAAGCGAGCATCTCACTTAATGGAGAAGTTTCCCAACGTTCTTCCGTTCTTCACAAATTCTTGTTCGTGAAGAGCCAGTTCTCCCCACACGATGGCCCTTCTAAGCTTTGGGACTTTGATGGGGAAAAAATGGAGTTTGGTGTGTATTTTGACCCACTAACTGAGGACAGAGAGTGGCCTCTTGGACTGCTTGACCTTTGTCAGGTCCCTGGGTGGGCATCCAAAGACGACTTAGCAGAGGAGCCATACTTCTCTGCCTTTATGAAGACTATGCTCTCCCAGAAGAACGTCCCGACCTTTAACACCCTAGCCAACTGGGTTTGGATCACCTCTTCTGAGGGCAGAGCAATGCATGCACGGAGGTATGCAGAGAAATGGATGAAGAAGAACAAATCCATTTCTTCCACATACATGCCATCAGCGTACAAGCGGCTCAACATGGGAACGTCGAGGTCAAAATGTTCTAAGGTATACCTTCTCTTCCTCATTCGTAAAGACCATCCTCAAGCCCCTGCTCTGCTCAAAAAAGTACTCCCATGTTATTTTGCCATGGACACAACATATTACACAGAGAAGAACAAGTACTTAGAGGCATGTTATGCTGTCCACGGTTGTGAATTGCGGATGGAGTTCTACCTGGAACTCATCTCGCAGTTCTCCAACTATAGGGATCGTAAATTCGGTGTATACTGCGGCTCAAAATTTGTGTTGGCAAGCAGGGTATTTTGTTCCCTCTTCATTGTTCAGTTTATCCTCGGCTCGAGGATAAACTTATTCCGATAGAGTGTTAAGTAATCCTGATATTTATTGTGATGTATTCATGGATTCTGTGTTTCCGGAATGCTTTCCATGCTTTCCTTGCACCAATCTAGCCTTACATAGAACAAGTTATTTATCCTCGGGTCGAGGATAAAATCATAATCATCGAAATTTATATGTTGTGCACTTGTGCCATTTGTTTCTTATATCAAATTCTATGTTGTATTCTGCAGATGTTTGGAACTTTGTTCTACGGTGTCATTGACAAAGACTACCGGTTGTCATACAAGTTTAACACGAAGATGATATATAAGTATGACATGAATGATTTTATCTATAATAATTGAGCGTACACTTGGTCTATGCCATCGGTGACTGGAGTTCCACAATCCGCAGCGCCTTGCGACACCTCAGTACGCAAACCGCACGGACTGCAGCACCTCAGAGTAGCTCAGACTGTAGGACGACGCAGATCGGAGCACAAACTGCCTCGGCCCCGCGATTTGCAGCAGTTCCATCTACTAGCCGCAGTTCCAACGATGGTGCTGCTCCCGACATGGATTCAAGGTGGATTTAGCCTGAGGATGATGAGGATATGGAGTCCCCAACACAACAGTCTTTCCTCCATTCACCTATTGGATCTAACTGGTGTGTCCCACAGGACTGTTTGGAATTCAATTGTTGTAAGCCGTAGAGTAAGTATTCCTCTGGATAGCACTTAGTTGTAGTTGAATGTATCCAAAGTATCCGCTCTAAGTTCGTTCCCACATAGACCTATTATTTCTTTCCTCGTTGATAGGTTAAATGAACTAACTACCGAACACTACTCCAGTGGTTAGCTTTCCTATTCATCCCTTAATCTACTGTCCGGATCCTTTCGGATTCCAAAGTTCTTACAATAGTTTCCGGATCCTTGCGGATTACGAATAACTTCCGACGGAGTTCCTTCCGGAGTTTTTAAGCGAGTAGTCGGGTGCCACTGGTCCTGTTTTATGTAAGTGGCCGAATTCCCCACTGTCTTGTGACTTCAAGTGGCTAGACACCCACTGCCCCAAAACTTATAGAACACCATATTCATTATATTGGGAGATAGAGAGCCTCCCAAAATATTATATGAAGCTAAAGTCGACCTATACATGCAAATATTTAGTGAATTTACACAATGAAATTTGTCGTATATGTACAATATGGATACATATTCAGCTTGAGTCGAGCTGAATGTGCACAAACAATTTCTATTGGGAAAACCATTCATACCTTTCAAAGTCCTGGAAATCTCCCAATATAATGAATATGGTGTTATAGTGGCTGGACACTCATTCTCCCTATTCTTCGAACTGGTGAACGATTGTTGCGGCCTGACCGACACTCTCATATCATCCTATTGGCCATCTGGATGCGGTCACGCAGAGGTCGATCCAGACTACAACGACATTCGGGTTGGTACTACGGTGGTCCTACTGAATGAGTGTTATAGTTTTGTAAGTATACTTCTTTCAAGACATACACACCTGGCTTTTTTCTATGGTAAGGGGGAATGTTGGCCTCAACCAAAATCCGAGTTCACACGGATATTCTGTGCCCTAGGAACTACCAGGCCCACCCCTGCAGTACGTTCCTCCCCCCCTCCTGGCTACTTCCGATCCCTGCAGAATATCAGGTCTCTACCTATAGTCTCCTCCAGCTCTTCCGGGCAATCTCCCAATGCAAGCGCCAACCAGTCGTTCTAAATACAACCCTTGCAACACTCCATACATAAGAACTTAAATCACGATACACCAACCACAATGGATCCGCTTCCTCACAAGAAGAAAACCTAATCACCACAAGTTCAAGAAGAGAAAATGTGATAGATGGAAAATACTCATCATCAGAGAAAACAAGATGATCAGTTGACTAAAACTCATCTATTAAGTATTAATTAAACTCCCAAATCTAAAGTCTACCTTATCCGCTCAAAATTTGGGAAATCTTATCCTAAATGTAAAAAGATCTTATCCCTGAAAATCCCGATTTCAAATCTCGGATCTGAAATTTATGAATCTGAGATCCAATTTTTCCGCTCTTAACTAGTATACCAGTTTAGGGTATTCTTTAGCCTAACATTTGGAAGTTGGATGCAACCCTGAGCCCCATTGTTAATTGCTGCTAAACCTAGCTGACTAAAGACCCTAACTACGGAGTAAATTGGCTTTTCTTCTTAAGACTCCTGCGCCTAGATGTTACCTCTTCTGCGGCCGTACTGGTCTCTTGCTACTCCGGTCTAGACTTTGGCTGCTTTAGCGTAGACTCTGGCTCCTTAATCTTCTGACCGGAAGGACTTTCCGGATCTCTCGTTGATGGTGTGCGAGTATGTGGTGAGGGTGACCGGACTCAAGGGTTGGGTAGGTCTCGGAAACTTCCGCTGGAGCTGACATCCATTTAGTCACTGCTTGGCTGCAAAGTCGAGGAGTCGCCCGCAGTTGAACTAGAGAGGGAGGTTCCGACGGAATCCGGAAGGGCAAAGGGGGTTCTTGCGAGAGACCTTCTGGCATGACGCTGTGCTATTTTTGGAGGGTCTCTGTGCTAGGAAAGGACACTTTGCTCTAGCTCATTGGAGAGGCTAAATCCGGAGTGCCAATGAGATCATTGAAATCCCCGGGCGGTGTCTACGGAGTCCCGATTGCACGTCCAAGTGGAGTTGTGGATGGCCCGGCCTTTGCCGGCATCGCAAGTGCTGCCTCCGAAACTTGAGTCTCGAGTACCTTTGGAGCTCCGGAGGTCAGGTTCTTCACCAACTTCTATATCTTGTTCCAGGTCTCCTCCGTCTTCCGGTTGTGGTCTAAAAGAAATCGGATGATCTGCCCTCTATTGAGTTTCTCATCTTTCCCCAGGCTGTCAGCGTAGACGAGAGCCCGGTTGACGGTGTCCACCGGAAAGTCGAGGGCGGCGCGAACCTCCGTCAAGGCCTGGGCACAGGCAGAAACCTTTGCTTCCACCTCGGCTCTCACTTGCTAGGCCTCCTCTTGAGCAGTCTCCGCCTGCTTCACTCGCTTCCAAAGCCGGACATTGGTTTGAGTGAGAATGATTAGCTGCTGCTCCTACTGCCGGACAAAGGCTTCCTTGGTAATTAGCTCATTAAGTCGTGGGAAGAGATCCACGGGGTCCTTTGTCCCCACCTCTTCCATGATAGCCACTATCATGGTTGTTCGCTCCTTAATCTCTCCTTCCTGGATCCTTGCCCGCCACACCACATGTTGGCAAAGTTCCGAAATGCAGTCGGCCATTGTCGGGGATATAGTTGTTCCCGGCTCTATTTTGGTGCTGTAGGGTTCAGCCGGTGGTGCTCCGGAGGGTGGTACATCAGTCTGGGTCTATGTCTCTATCTCTTCCGGAGGCTCGCTCGGTCCTGCGGGTTCCGGAGTCTTCTGGACTGACCTGCTCCGCTACCGGGACCTCCTAGTGACGAGCGAGGATGATGTCTACGACTCCGAGTCTTCAGAGTCCTCCTTCTCGTCCTTCGTCTCCGACCCACCATAAGAGTAGATGCTAAGCAGGTTGTTGAACTCGTCCTGCTCCTCCGGACTCAGCATCTTCTTCTTGGCGTACAGATGCGCCACGTAAGTTGAAAGGGGTGTTGCTGTCTTCGTGGCCTTTGGAAGGTTCTTGACCATCCGGTCGACCTGGTCACCCATTAGGGCCGCCCAATCCATTGTATGCTTCCTTCTCATCGCTCCGAGGAATAGACTAGCTAACTTCGCCACTACCCTCTTCGGTTTCTCCGGATGGAAGATAGGGTTTAGGAAGGCGATGACTAACCTGGCGTCGAGATCCTTGAAGTCACCAAAGACGTACTCGTCCTTTGAGTTGGCCTTCTGCACGAACTCTCCCTTCAGCAAGTCATCGTTGCGCTCCACCACCTTCACGACCCCCTGCCGGAAGCCGTAGGTGTCCCTCCAGATCGCGGGAGTCCACTCTTCTGGATGAGCTCAGATGCGTCCGTCGTACTGGTTTGCAAGCTTTCTCACGAGCTCCGTCACCATTGCTTCACTTTGGAAGGCCCATGGCGCTTCCAGAAGGCCGTTGCAGCTCATAAGCTCTAGGTAGCTCTCCAAAACCCTAAGCTCCTCCTCCGAAGTTGGCAGTTCCGGCGTTACCTTCTGGAGCAATAGGGTTCTGGCAGTTGGAGTCTTGCCCTTCTTTCCCGCCATCCGCCCCACCTCTCGGTGTGCTTGCGCCTTGCAATCTTTCCAGAAACCATGCATGCACTGACCTCACATAGACCCTCGTTTCTAGACTACTTCTACTCAAGAGAATAAGAAGACAAAAGGCGCAGGGAAGCAAAAGAGAGCACAAAGCGTAGAAAACGGCAAACAACAATGATATATCCAACGCCCTCCGCTGGCAGATGCGTTATATTTCCGGCACGATGTACGGATACCGTTGGGGTCATAATGACGGTTCCGGATCCAGATATCGTCCGGATCGTTACGTCCGGTTCCAAACTTCACCATACTCTGGCTTCCGTACTTCCGGAAAAGTACAGAAACTGTCATGTTTAAGGATGTCAGTTTAGCAGTGAGACCTTATTTCTACCTAGGACCTATTTATGCTATTAAAACAAAGCTTACTGCCTAATTTTTTAAATTTCTTCCATCTCTTTCCGGATTTAGTGCTAGTGTCCAAAAGCGAGTGGGAACGCCTTGCTACATTACCTCTTTTTCACCCGTGAGCGTCCTCGCGAACGCTTTCCGGTTTGTACAATTTCACCCTTGACTTGTTAACTCTAGTGTCTAGAGGTCTCCCCTCCAGATCTTCGAGTTGAAGTGATCTATTGGAATAAACTTTACAAACTCGAATATGGCCCATCCAACGGGTATGTAGTTTATCTGGAAAATCCTTATCGGTTGTCGAAGACTTACACCAAGCCGTCTTCCTCAACTCCGTTCGTTGGGGGTAACGTCCAGTTGTACACCTCCTTCCGTCTTTCCTGAACTTCCTTGGTCCATTCCGGGGCGTCCATCCGGCTTTCTTCCAGGTTGTTGATGTCTTTCAGCCATTGACGTACGTCCAATATCCGGTCTCCATGACGGGCGGATAAGATCCGCAAGGTCTCCACTTCCGTCTCTATGGCTTATAGCACCTCTTGTCCATGAACCAGAAAGAAAGGACTCTTACCGGTGGTACTTTTGTACGCCGTAGTATACGCATAGACGACTGAGGTGAGTTTCTTGTCCCAGTCCGTTGGATTCCAGAACTGTTGGATTCAAGAACTTCTTCCTTGGCTACGTCGTTTGGGTTCTGAATGCCCTGTCAGGCGGTTGAAGGATTTTGTTAATAGTAACCGCATTGGCGTTCCACCGTTGGCGGCTAGTAGTCCTTTGATGAAGTATATTACAAATGGAATGGCTCTCTCCTCAAAGAACCTTGGTGAGGAATACGTGATTCCACATGTTGCTACAACATCTGCTAGAATGTAGTTGTGTTTATTAAAATACAGGAGTAGGCAGTATGTTTTGACGAAAAAAACTCCTTCGTAAATTTTGTAAATATATTTTTTCATCGGTGAATATATGGACTTGTTTTTTTTGTACTGTACCATTGTTATTGTTTTCTATAGTCATTTCATGTGAGCTTAAATTCATTTGTGGAGACGTATTTTTATCGTTGGGTCAAGCATAATATTTAATGTTGTGTCGAGCTTTTTCGTTATACTTGGGTCGAGCCGATATTGATCGGTGGATCGTGTCGAATAGTTATTGATGGGTCAAGTTTACTATTTATCCTCGGGTCGACCATAAGTTGGATTACTTTGAATGTAAAATTGTCATTGTCATTGATTCCTCTATCATATCATTCTCATTGCAGGTCGTGGAGGCTAGCATCACTCCTACCCCTTGCAAGAGTGATTGTAGTAAACCACCCCCCAACTTTGGCTCGTTTTCTGAGTACTCCAGGTCTTTTCATGGAGGTATTGCCCAGTCTTTTCAATAGAAGCCGTATCTTATGTGCACTGCAACTAATGATGCCTCTGCTATCATGGACTTCTCCAAGCAAAAGGTCGATGATGGTGTTGTGGATAACCCTCCCGAGCGTAGGGCTGGGATAACGCCTGTGGCATCCCCTTCTCCTCTCAAGCAGATGTGCTCTTCTGTAGAGCCTAAAGCAAATTGTGCTCCTCAACGGCAAGTCTACGTTGATGAAGCAGTTGATCTAAACCTAGTGCAAGAAGCTAAGCTTATTTCTTCTGATCTTATTTTGTCTTCTTGTTCGCCCCTCCAGCCTACTTGTCCCGCCGTCAGGGTTACCAATCCGACGTCCTTGGGGGTCTGAGAGCGTCCTAGGGCATCCTAGGACGAGGACGTCTTGACGTCACGTCGGACGCAGAGTCCGGCGGGGGGTAAAATGCATTTACCGAAGGCCGTAGTAAGTTTTCTGGACCGTCAGATTCGACGAAGTGCGACGCGGCGAGATCTCAGCCGTCGAAATGCGTCGAGTCGTCCGACCGGACCCCGCCGTCGGAGAGATCGGACGGCACCTTGGCCGTCCGCGTGATCGGACGGCCGATGGAAAGATCGTACGGCCCCGATTTGATCGCGGGGCCGCACGACGGCCGTCCGATTAGGCCGACGGCTTTAGGGCCGTCCGATCGGGCGGACGGCCGCCCGATCGGACGGCCACGGTGGCGGTCGGCCTCATGGCCGTCCGCCACCCTACAAAAGGCCGTCCGCCAACCTCTCTCTCTCACTTTTTCCTTCCCCTCTCGAAAATTGAAATATATTTTTGAGTGGATGCGGAGTGGCTTTGGCTGGCATTTTTCCATCCATTGGCTCCTCATCTTTGAGAGGGAGAAAGTGATTCACATTTGGGGGGGAGTTTTTGCGGCTTTTTTAAAGTTTTTTTAAAAATTTGTTCGTAAATGCTTTTTTCATAGTTTTCTAATAGAACTTGTTCCAAACTAGTTTTTCTCTTCAAGTTTTTCTTAAAACTTGCTCTTAGAAGTTTTTTCTCATAGTTTTTTTTTTTATTTGTTCCAAATTAGTTTTTTTCTCGAACTTTTTTTTAAAACTTGTTGTAAGAAGTTTTTTCTCTTAGTTTTTTTTAGAACTTGTTCCCATCTAGTTTTTTTCTTGAAGTTTTTTTAAAAACTTCTTCTAAAAAGTTTTTTTTTAAAACTTCGAACGGCGGCGGGGTCAAGAAGATGCCGAAGGACAAGAAGAAGCAGAAGGTTGCGGACTTCGGAGTGAAGCTTCATCCAATCCACGACGTTCCATCTGAGGCTTGCAAGAATTTCCTCATAGAACTGACCGTCAGATTCTATGAGGAAAATTCTATTCGATCATTGGAGAGCAAGTACGTCAGATATAGAGATGAAGGCCCCGAGAAGTTCCGGACGGACATGCGGCAGCACATGATGGACGCGCTTCAAGCCCCGATGTGGAATACGGAGACCCAGAAGCGCGGGTTTTTTAAGTTCTTGGATGCCAGAGTGCACGATTCACTCTGGAATGCCAAGAACTTGTTGACCAAGTTTGGGAGGTTCAATCGCGCGGCGGATGAAGTTTTCAACGACGTGCTGTTGAAGGCGGATTTGTTCGTGGCCCAGATGAAGCCATTCGCCAAGAATCGAAACCGGCGTGGCTCCGTGGGATGGTGGAATTCGATAGAGGGGCACCAAGAAGACCTGTTGCGTAAAGCTCATCTCATTGCCATTCCGCCAACAGCCGCGGTTATACGAATGGACAATGCGAACAGGAGAGGTGGATACGCCACCATTCGCAAAGTCCGCATTGAGGGTGCTCCGGGCATTGAACCATTCTGGGAATTTGCCGCCAAGTTGTCCAACCAATCGGAGACACGGCCGGATTTGGCAAAAGTTGAGCATCAGAATGAGTCGATGGCGGTGAGGATTCCACATCCGGGTGTCATCCGTTTCGTGGCCATTCATCCGGACAAGTACGAAGGCTATGCGTATTGGTGGAATGGCGGGACAGTTCGAGAGATGTTGAACCGGGATATCGAGTTTGGTGACGATGTCATCACACATTTGAACTATGGGAGATTCCCCGATGATGAGATTATTCGAGTTCAACAGTTGGTTCGTTTTCGCAAAAAACGGACCGCGCTTGCGTGGGCGTTGTTGCGCA